>JAJOZX010000430.1:860000-892500 GCA_023014485.1 Bathynomus jamesi | reverse complement strand
TTTAAATCAGTAGTATTTAACATTTTCCGCACTGTTACCCCTTATGCTAGCCAACAAAACCGTAATTACCCCCCTTCCCCTTTTAAAGGGCAAATATGAGAAAATTAAAATTAGGAAAAAAATAACAAAATTTTAGTGGAACCATAACTTGGGGTTTTTCTTTGAACAGTGGCGCCAACTCGTTACCCCCCCTCAAAAAAAAGGCCGAATTATCCCCCCGGGGGGGTAATTACTCCCAGGTTAAATACCAGTGCCTTAGATGAATTTAGAAAAATAAGTATGTAGCTTTTGGCACGAAACCAGAAGAACAGGGTTCCACACATTCGTACTTGTGAAAATAGAAGTAGCAGTCACGTGATGCCCCACCTCCCATTTCGTCCAATCCTGTATTCATAAACAATTTTAGTATAGAGATATCTTGTCAAATAAGTCAAACAAGTTAATTAAATAATATAAAACAGATAGGAATTTATAAAACTCATAGTGTATGTAAAAGTTGTCTCTAAGTTCTAGGTTTATACGAAAGATGGAGGAGAGAATAGTTTCTCGATGTGACATGGAAACCTAAAGTCACGAATAGAATGGAGAAAGAGCGCAGCGAAAATGATTCAGTCAGAGTAGAGAACAGCTTGTCATCGAGATAAGTTGTACACAGTCCATAAGAAGATCTTGGCTCCCTTGTCATTTTCATTTTAATATTTCCACTCGTGCCCGTGGGAAATGGGGGCCCTGTAGTGAAAATAAAAACGGATTTTATCTTTGTTTTTCGCTTTCTTTTAATTATCCGCTCTTTCTACTATTATCACTCGTTTCGCTGTGTTGTATACGAACGCGGTAGACGGGTATTATCATTAATATAAAGTAAAGGTAAAAAAAGAAGTTTTACTTGGCTGAAGTTTTAAAACTGAGTCAATATACATTTTCGTGTCCGCGCTACCAGATTTGTATTAACCCATTAGCCCCCAGGTCTTTTCCGAGAGTGAATAAAATCATCTGGCGTTAGCCAGAACAAAATCAGTAAAGTGACGCTGAGCACTAATGGGTTCATGTCGAGACACCTACCGACGAACGGTACAATGGACGGGTCACCGGAACAGCAATCACAGATCGATTACATTGGAGGGGTTACCGGGGAAGGCGGTCACCCCGGGAGAAACCCCGCCCCTTTACAATCCTTACAATGATTTTGCTTAGGAAATTAAGTTTCATAAATAAGCCACGTAATTATCTAAAATGACTCATAATTACTTTACAAATCGTTTCTTTGAGATTCACTGAAAGACCATTACGACCATATCGATGACTTATACGTTAATAAATTTCTATAATCTTTATATTATTCCGCAGAGACTCCCGAGCAGCGATTCCGTGAGGAATATTTAGTTCTGGAGGAGGAGTATTCTCGGGAAAAAGAACATCAGTGAAAGATAAACACTTTGAACAAATGATGTTTGTAAAAATAATTTTTTTTCCTGTCAGGAAGAATAATACTTTTAAGCAGTTAATAGTTTCATTAACTCCATTAGTTCATGTTTGTAAAACTGAACATTTTTTCCACTCAAGCAGAGTAGTTTTAAGTAGACAGGGGAACTGTTAGTGGTTACACTGAATATACAGGGTGTTCAAAAAGAAACGCAACCCAGTGGAGAATGCATATATCATTGTAACCTAACTCTTTTCGTTATGTTTCGGGTTGCGTTTCTTTTTGAACACCATATATATATATATATATATATATATATATTATATATATATATATTACATACACACACACACAGGGTGTTTCATAACATGTGGGACGCACTTTCAAGATGGATTCAGGACCTGAAAACAATGAAAAAAATTTATATAAACATATGCCCGAAATCGCTTTGTTTCCGAGTTACAGCCCGTTATGTGTTCCAGCAAGTATCCGCCTTACTTTTAAAGGAAGTGCTCAAAATGACCACCTTGCGCTTGAATACACGCCTGAACACGCCTCGTCATAGACTGCCTGACGCGTTGAAACATTCCAGGTATTGCTCGGATTTTCTGGCATCCTTGTTCTACACGTTGGCGAAGCATTCCAACGTTGTTAATGGGTGTCACGTAAACGATCGATTTCAGATGACCCCACAGGTAAAAATCGAGTGGATTCAGGTCTGGGGAACGAACAGACCATGCAATAGGTGCTCCACGGCCTCTGGTCATCCAAATAGTCTCTGGCTACTTGACTAAAGTGAGGCGGAGCGCAGTTATGCATAAACCACATAAGACGTCGGACACCAAGAGGAACTTCATCTAGTAATTCGCTGAAATCATTCCTTAAAAAATTGGAATAGGATTCTCCTGTTAATCTTCCAGGCAAAACAAGAGGACCGATTAAGTTGTTGGCAATAAGTCCTGCCCATACATTAATACTAAATTTTGTTCGTGCTTTGACTGGATGATGGCATGCAGATTGTCTTCGGTCCAGTGATGAATGTTGTGAAAATTGATCACGCCATTTCTTGTGAAGGCAGCCTCATCAGAAAACAACACGGAGGATAGAAAAAGAGGATCGCGAGCACACTGTTGAAGGAACCAAGTACAAAAAGCCTGTCGTGGTGGGAAGTCAGCTTCAGTAAGGCCTTGTACTCTCTGAATGTGATATGGATAAAGCTGTTTTTCCTGTAAAATTCTCTACACAGTTGTGTATCTTACACCCTCTGGTGCTGCTATACTTCGGGTACTGACACCAGGATGTTCCTCCACGCGATTCAGGACTCGCTCCTCCAACTCAATAGTTCTGGCGCTGATTGGTCAACCACGATCTGAAACTGGCTTGCTGAATGATCCTGTATCATCAAGACGCTTGTTTATTCTGTGAAAGGTCTTCTTATCTGGCAGACGGCGATTCGGAAACCTTTCCGCATACAGACGTCTTGCTGCGGCCGCATTACACTCGGCAAGTCCATACATGAGATGCATGTCTGTCATTTCTCTGTTCGAATAAGCCTCCATTCTCACTTCAAATGCACACTATCACTGAACAGCACAAAAACTTTTAAGTTTTTTTTTCACTGGACTGCACTTATTCACAGTAAGAAGTTACGAATACGAACAGTGAAACACCGCCATGCACCTATGACTGACGGATGGCTCTACACTCAACGATATTGAAACATGTCACAGAGTGTACGAAACATTACAATTGGCAAAGCCATATATGAAATAAGTCTTGTGCACGCTCACAAACATTGTCGGCAAGCAGTGTTTGTAAACAGTTTGCGGAAAGAATTGCTGGAACACAAAACTAGCTGTAACTGGGAAACAAAGCGATTTCGGGCATATGTTTATATAACTTTTTTCATTGTTTTCAGGTCCTGAATCCATCTTGAAAGTGCGTCCCACGTGTTATGAAACACCCTCTCTCTCTCTCTCTCTCTCTCTCTCTCTCTCTATATATATATATATATATATATATGTAAAAAAACTGACAGTAAGTGTATTAATAGAAATTTATCGTCAGTTTACAAAAGTTATTTTTGTATTTTGTGGAAACCTCAAACCCTTTAAACGTAAAAAGCCTTGAAGTAACTTGAAAGTTACTTTTTGTTTGTAACTAACTTAACTGAGTTAAATTTGTTAGTACAATAACTTTTAACTTAACTCATTACTTTTATAGAGAAATAACTGTAACTGTAACGAGTTAATTTTAAAAAGTAACTTTTCCAACTTTGGATTAGAAGGGATGCATTTGTGCTGCCTGATGAATCATGCACTCATACCTATAGGATCAAAGGTTTCTGCATTGCAAACTAAAAACAAATGCGTGGGAAAGGATTATGGATCCGATTACATACTGGAACATGATAAATCAAATCACTGTTACTTCCAGTGACCAGTGATGAATCACCTACGAAATCTCGTCAGTACGTTGACCTTTTCTAGTTCAAGGCACTCCAGTGCCATCTGCCTTCTTTTGAGGCATCCTGAGGATCTGTCTTCTTTTGCGGTCCCCTGACGTTTTGCGTTTCTGTTCAACATCCAGTTCCCCCTCCAAACTGAACCTATGTAGTTTCCCTATGGAGGTTATAAATTGTGAATTTTTTGCTTGAGTTGAAGTTTGCTTATGTTGAATAATTTTTGAATTTTGAATTTTGAATTGAAGTTTGCTTATGTTGAATAAGTTTTGAATTTTGAATTTTGAATTGAAGTTTGCTTATGTTGAATAAGTTTTGAATTTTGAATTTAAGTTTGCTTATGTTGAATAAGTTTTGAATTTTGAATTTTGAATTGAAGTTTGCTTATGTTGAATAAGTTTTGAATTTTGAATTGAAGTTTGCTTATGTTGAATAAGTTTTGAATTTTGAATTGAAGTTTGCTTATGTTGAATAAGTTTTGAATTTTGAATTTTGAATTGAAGTTTGCTTATGTTGAATAAGTTTTGAATTTTGAATTTTGAATTGAAGTTTGCTTATGTTGAGTAAGTTTTGAATTTTGAATTTTGAATTGAATTTTACTAATATTTTTATAGATCCAGTGCTAATTTAGATCACGACATTTCTATGTCAATTTTGACGGAAAAACAAAACTTGTATTTTTACCTGTTTACCCTTCCTATACCTATTTACATTATTTCTTTTCAGGTAAAGTATTATTTTTTATCCTCCTTATTTCAATGTTTGTTCTTATAATTTTTTTAATTTTAAACCTTTCTATATATATATATATATTCTGCTTTTTCTCAGACCTTGAAAATATATTGTTAAATAAATATGCATAAGAGGCTTAGGTTGATATTTTTTCCTTTTCCTTGGAAGCGTTTAATGCATTTATTATTTTCTGTGTTTAAGTGAGTATTTTGCATATATATATATATATATATATATATATATATATATATATATATATATATATATATATATTACGTACTGTATGTGTGTGGGTGGGGGGAGTTATTGTAACAGATTAAATTCACTCATAAAAAACGCAAAAGTATTACTGTTTTGAAATCAACGAACAAAAATCTAATCCTAAGGAACTGTTGGACCCTTTAAAGGTTTTAGTTAACGACTCCCCCCCCCCCTTAAAAAAAGACAAACCCTGTATCTTCGGTATCACAGGACGGAATTTCATACAGTAATCCCAATAATATGGCTAATTTATTAAATTTCTTTCCAAAAATAGGAAGCAACACGGCAGCAGCCATTTCAGACTCAGACAATAACTGCCATATATGCCATCACCTACATCAAATACATTCTTTTTAAAACCTAAAAAATAAAAACACAGCTATCACTTCAATTCCAATAAAAATATATAAACTAATATCAGATGATATAGCAACTCCACTCACAAGACTTTTGAATGAATCAGTAGTACAAGGTGCACTCCCTGATTACCTGAAGATAGCCAAAGTTTGTCCAGTTTTCGAATCAAGCAGCCCTGATTCTCCATCCATGTACCAGCCAATCTCCATATTACCAACTTTAAGTAAAGTATTTGAAAAAATTGTACACAACAGACTAATCAAATTATTAATCAAGTACAACATCCTAGCAAAAATGCAATTTGCATTTAGAGGTCACACCACAGAAGACGCTATCAACATATTAGAACATATTTATGAAAACCTAAACCATCAAACAACACACAATCAATCTTAGTTTTCCTCGACCTGTCGAAAGCCTTTGATGTGCTCTCACATGATAATTTAGTAGATAAATTAAACACCTATGCTATGACATAAGGTGAAATATGCTAAATTGGTTTAAGTCATATCATTCTAATCGTAACCAGTATGTTAAAGTAAATAACATTGCATTAAAATATGTTTTCTTGGAAAGTGGGAGTTCCACAAGGATCTGTCCTTGGATCCTTACGCTTCTTATTTTATGTAAATGATTTTTATCGATCAACAACATTAAACTGTATTCAGTATGCAAACGATATAACACTCGCTTTTACACATCACGATATCAACTCCCGAATAAGTGAACTGAACCGGCAATTAGAACATGTTTATAAATGGATGTGTGCAAATAAACTTTTACTATGAACTTGACAAAAATCAGTAATCCCTCGCTTTACGGAAATTCAATTTTACGGAATTTCGCTTTAACGGAAATTATTAATAAGGAATAAAATTCAGTGTAAAGGAAATAAGATTCGTTATAACGGAAATTTGAGTCTAAAAATCATTAACTCAGTCACTAAAATATCTAATCCATTCTAATTTTACACGTACCTAGCGGCTCGTGCTCACCACAGCCTTCCTTCCCTCCGCCTCACACGTCTCCATTGATAGTCAGACACCTTTATTCTTAATTTTTACTCACTTTATTATTAAGTACTATACAAATATAATATACAGTAATGATATACAGAGTATTTTAATAAAGTTTGTTGCATTAGAGTTAAGATTTTGTTCTGTAGGAACGTATCTCCAAAGATATAATGGGAGTCTATGGGAAAATAGGATTCGATATACGGAAATCCGCTTTACGGAAGGATTTTACGGAACGTAACCCTTCCGTAAAGTAAGAGATTACTGTACATTATATTATTGTAATTAGTAAAAAAACTTGTAATCGCGCACACTCCATTAACAATTGGAAACACTTCTCTTTCAAAAGTAAATGAAGTTAAAGTTCTTGATATCAAGTTAGACGACAAATTAAATTTCAAAAGCCATCAGAACATATCAAATCGAAAATATCTAGATTTCTCTATATAATATTCAAACCCAAAAAACAATTCCCCAAAATGTTCTTCTTACACTGTATTACTCATTTATTCATCCATACTTACAGTATGGAATTACAGTATGGGCAGGGGCGGATCCAGGAATTTAAGCAGAGGGGGGTCCAGTCTTGGTGGGGCTCGTTACTGATATGTCCTCGGCCTTCGGCCGAGGACGCGCGAGCGAAGCGAGCTCCAGGGGGTGTGCCCGAGGGGGATGTCCCCCCCTCGGTAGGAAATTTTCATATTTGAAGATAGCTTTAGATGGATTTGAAGTATATTCCCGTTATCAAAATCCTGCTTGTTCACACACCCAGGCCAGGTCTGAAATGTCTCAGGATCGGACATAAACTTTTTTTTCTTTATTCTTTTTAAGGAAATTAATTTTGTGGCAACCGGGATACATGTACCTTAAGCCATTTTAAGTCTTCAGGTCTTATTTTTCATATATAGGAGCAAACAAACGCAATCGAAAAATCGTTGGTCACCGTGAGCAGGGGGGGGTCCGGACCCCCTCGACCCCCCCCCCCCCTGGATCCGCGCCTGATGGGGTAATACAAAACATCCATAAAAGAAATCTATAAAAGTAATCCATAAAAAATGCTTACGAATTCTCTCAATGATAACAGACAATCTCACCCGTCTCCAATGTTCAGATATTTAAATATTCTAAAATTGAATGACTTATGTAAACTGACTATAGGTATCAGTATGCACAAAGTGTATATTGCAACTTGTAAATGTTACTAAACAAAAATACACAATCCCTTTTTAAAAAATTACAGAGGCCTGTGATATATACAAAATTCACCTCCTTAAATGGGGTGCAATCACGAATTATATAAATTATATTTTGAAAATTTCCATTATATTTACATTATATATTTATCTGTATTTCTGTTACTTTAAAAGATTGTCCCATTTTTCATTTGTAATAATAGAAATTAATTATTATCGGTATTTCATCATGTATTGTTAACGTATTTTTTAATCACTTCTCTTTTTCTAAGATTATCTTAATTCTCATTTGTGATGAAAGACATTAAATACAACTGTATTCGGTTTTTCACTATTTAAAGTTATTATTTCATTTTCTGTTGTAAAGACTGAAATGGCTATCAAAGATTTTTGCCTGAAAAGCTGTCATGCTTCCCAACGACATATTCAGATAAGAATGCTGTGATTAGACTATATGCCACTAAAAATACAAAATTAAACGTTAATGTCAATATTCTGTAAACCTTTTTGGTTGTGAAGTATACCTTATGTAATGTATGCTTTATGAATAAAGATTGTTTGTTATTGCTGCGTGTGTGTAAGGAAAGAATACACAATGTTACGCTTTCTGGCTGATTTTGAAATGTTCTGAATAAAGTTTGAGGAGGAAAGGAAAGCAAGAAACGAGCCAATTTAAACCCTTTTTGTAGCAGAGCATCTCTTTCAGAACAGTCGAGGACAAAAGCCCAGATTTTGCCAGACCTTAATTTCTGAAAGTAAACTTCACTCAACATCGGAAGTGGCTCTGCTTTCATTTCCTTCACACACAAAGCTTTGCGATGCACAAAAGTGGCATTCACATTCTTTTTGCATGTTGTGTTTAAAGTAACTCTAGGTTCCAATATCTATCTATCTATCTATCTATCTATCTATCTATCTATCTATCTATATATATATATATATATATATATACACACACACCTCGGTGGTGTAGTGGTTAGCGTCGCTGACTACGAATCCATCGGCCCCGGGTTCGAGACCCGACGGCAGCCGGCACGCAGCAAAACCCAGCTGTTCATCCTTCCACACAATAAAGAAAGTGGTTGGTAGATAAATGGGTACCCTAGGTGGCCTAGTGGTTAAGACGCTGGGCTGCTGATGGGGGGCGTGGTTCGGATTCCACGTTAAACTGTAGGTCTAAGGTGGAGTGAAAAGCTTGAACTTCGTCAGAATGAACAATTCGGGCGGAAGCTAACCAAAGGTTTATATATATATATATATATATATATATATATATATATATATATATGATGCAAACCCACAAGAAAAAAGAAAAAGAGGTTGCATCATTCATTTATTTCATGTGTTTAACTGTGACATTCATCCCATATATAACGGGTGAACCAAAAGTAGGTGGACAGTAGGTTGAATAGGGTTTGTGTTATATTATATTATAACTATGGTGTTCATTATAACTATGGTGTTTGTGTTATATTATATTAAATATTATAACTAAATTTATTTAAATTTAATCTTTTTTCTTTTCAGATAGTTCAGAGAACCCATAATGGCAAATAATCTAAATACTGATGCCAGAAAATGGGTGTTAAAAGAGTATTGGATATCTCAAAATACTGAAACTGTTAGAACAAAATGGGTTGAAACATTTGGTACTCAAGCCCAAAGAGACAAACCATTTACCGCATTCGTGACAAATTTGATGCCACTGGCTCAATTCTTAATGCCCCAAGAACTGGTCGACTCAAAACAGTTTGCACAGAGGACAATAAGCAACTTGTTGCCGAAGCATTTGTTCACAGTCCCAAAAAGTCCACCAGAAGAGCCTCAGCAGAACTGGACATTTCACAAACCTCTATTATACAATTCTGAAATCTATTGGGTTGAAAGTTTATCGTCCACGGCTAATTCATGGCTTATTGGAGGATGACCCAGACAGGCGGCTGCAATTTAGTGAGATCATGCTGAACGAAATTGAAGGAAATCCAATAATTTTAGATAACATTGTGTGGACCGATGAGGCTTCTTTCAAATTATCAGGTCATGTTAACCGACATAATTGTGTTTACTGGTATAGTGAGAACATGCATTTAACATTAGAGCAGCAACTAAACCAGCCTGGTGTCACTGTTTGGGGTGGTATTTCAAGTTCTGGTGTTTTAGGACCAATTTTTGTTGATGGAACAGTCACAGGTGATAAGTATCTCGAAATTCTAATGAATGAAGTTGTTCCACACTTACAACAACAGCCTAATTCACATGACCTCTATTTCCAACAAGATGGGGCCCCTCCACATTATTCAAGAGCAGTCCGTGAGTATCTTGATGAAACATTTCCCGAGAAATGGATCGGCCGAAGAGGTCCAATTGAATGGCCTGCACGTTCACCTGACTTTCAATGGATTTTTTCTTTTGGGGAGTACTCAAGGACAAAGTTTATAGTCGAAAACCACGAAGTGTTGGTGATTTGAAAAATTACATCAGAGATGCATTTCAAGAAATTAATGCACAAAGAAACTTGTGCAAAAATGTTTGTCGAAGTGTGAAAGGTAGACTTCAAAGCTGTGTAAATTGTGATGGACAGCAATTTGAGCACCTGCGTTGATAAAATTTTCAGTGCTTTTGTATTGTATTGGTATAAGTTAATTTTTTTTAATTTTGTATTATAGTATACAAAAAAATTAAATATAATTGTATATGTATTCTCAAAATAAACGTTATCATTTACTGTCCACCTACTCAAAATAAACGTTATCATTTACTGTCCACCTACTTTTGGTTCACTCGGTAACTATATTATGCAAATCCAGAAGGAAAAAGAAAAAAATGTTCCAAGATTTTTCGTGTATTCAGCACTACACCTCGTCAGGATGTACACAAGTCTCAGGGTGTACACCCTGACGAGGTGTACTGCACACAAAAGAACTTGGAATAATTTTTTATTTTTCCTTGTGGATTTGCATTATTCATTCATATCACGTGTTTCATTGTGAAATTCATCCCATATATATATATATATATATATATATATATATATATATATATATATATATATATATATATTGGGTAATTTTTAAACATCTGACATTTTAAAAGGTTTTATATTTTTTATTAACTGATATAAAAGCATAATATTTTTACTGTACTTTCTCTACACGTGGGGCAGAGGCGGATTAAAACACCTCGGGGCCCTGGGGCAATGAAGAATGTGGGGGCCCTTTTCTATAGCTTTTTATTAACAATACATGTACAGTACATAGCACATTTACGCGAATTATATGTACGGTGCTCAGACTAATCGAGAAACAAACTTAAAAGAACCTCAACACAGTGTATTTTAGCGTTTGCCAAAACCAAACAGTATTAAACAAACTTTACTTTAGGGCCTATAAAACATAAAATAAAACAGGGAACTTGTCAGTTTGTGTACTCTGTCATATTTAATCAAAGAAGTTTGCGAAATCTCGAATTATATCATCGAAACTCAGTTGATTGGGGGGCCCCTCAAGCATGGGAGCCTGAGGCTTCAGCCTCAATATCCTCAGTGACAATCCGCTACTGACGTGGGGAATAAGTCTCCTAGTGCAAAACATGTTCTATGCGATGCCCTCTCACCCCACGAACTTACACGACACTTTCGACGAAAGAGTCCTCTCCAACAGATTTCCTGCGGTTTATGATAAAGGAATATCCTGGCCACCAACATCACCAGATCTAAACCCCTGCGACTTTTATCTGTGGGAGGTATTTAAAAGATAATGATTTTTAAACAGAATCCAAACTCAATAGAAGAAATAAAAGCATCATTTGTGCAAGAAATTTCTCAGATTTCAACGACACTCTGTCCAGAGTACTGCAAAATTTTGTTGTTCGTGTGCAAAGAGTTAATGAGCTGAGAGGGCATCACATGGAACATGTTTTGCACAAAGGGACTAACTCCCCTTGTGTAGAGAAGACAGTAAAAATTTCATGCTTTTGTTTAAGTTAAAAAAAAATAAAAACCTTTAAAAATGTCAGATGTTTAACAAATTACCCGATATATAATATATATATATATATATATATACGGTGTTGGGCACTAAAGCGTTAATCCGATAACAGTTAATTAACGAAGTTAACTTTTTTTAACGGACTATTAACGGAAGTTAATTTCCATTTATCGTTATCGGACCAGTTAACTTCCGATAACTCGATATTTAGTCTGTTAAAGTCCGTTAACACGTTAACTGCGAGGAGTCATTCACGGAAGATCACCGCTCCGCGAATGAATTCAAACCGCCATAACTTCAGTCTGCCAATTCCGTCCTCTGCCGCAGTGGAACGGCTCTTCTCTCTCGGCAAGGACATCCTGAGGCCCAAGAGGTAAGACTGGCAGTTGGGCCTAACTTGAGAAGTTGGTCTTTCTGAAGGGCAACCAGCACATTGTGTCATAGTCTTTAATAAATGTGCCTAAAATTTAATTTTACCTTTCAGTTCCCACCATAATAATTCTCTGGTAAATTAAAATTTAGTTAATGGTTAGTGGTTACAAGGGCTTCAAAACATGTACTCAGTACATTTTTTATTAAAAATAAAAAAAAAGTTATTAATCAAAAAAGTTGCGAAACTTGATAAAAATACAGTTAAATACCTATTTATTGTTGGATTTTGCATAAATAAACATTTTCCTATGGGTTTTAAAGCTTTTTTCCTTGATTTTTTTTAAATGTTAGTAAAGAAATAGTTATCGTTAACGGATTATCGTTAACTTCCGTTAACTTTGTAGTAAAATTATCGGATTATCGTTATCGGAGTTAAAAATTGGGGTTAACGGATTATCGTTATCGAAGTTAACTTTTTGGTTAACGGTGCCCACGACTGTATATATATATATGTATATAGTGCGTTCGAAAAGTCTCTCCGCAGTGCTATGTTAAACGCATAAGAAATTGAAAAACTACAATGTTTTCATTCAACCATGATTTAGTGATTTTATTACATAACCTTTTGATTTTACATGTGTTGAAAGTGTTTTCCACCATTTTGCAGGCACAGAGCGACTCGTCTACACTTGTTGTCAAACACTTTTTTAAAGTGTTGGTTGACTGCGGAGAGACTTTTCGAACGCACTGTATATATATATAAAATTTCATTTAAAGGTTTGCTCCAAGGGAAGCGTAGCTTAAGAGCAAACAAACCCAAACATTTATTACTCTTGTTTAATATACAGACGTTTCGGAAATAATTTTCCATCTTCCGTGCTTCTAAAAATTCTCAAATATTAAAAAGGTAAAAGGTAGTACAAAATATTAAAATAAAAACATATTTGTAGGATAAAATTAACATTAAAATAGAGTTAATGATAAAAACTTACTTTATAAATCCTTGGGTATGTCTCATAACAATAAATATTGGCACAGAACCATAATACAAAGACTTTAAAAATGTAAAAGATTTTAAAAAGTTAAAAACTGAAAAAGTACAAAATTTCGAAAAACAAGATTAATGTTATCCTGTGATTGCCAGGTCGAAAGGGAACTATAATCATTTAAGGTCGGTTTAGCTTTTCGAATGTGCAACGATTCCAAAATGTGGAGGTCGGTTAGTTAGTTGTTGATGGTGATGTTTATTATTTGGAAAGATAATGGGGTGATTTGTACTGAGGCAGTGATATCTTATAAGGGGATTTCGAAGGCTTATTCAGAAGGCGTGAGGTACGGCTAGAAACTCCTCGATGCTCATCTATTCTGAGTTTGTATTGGCGGTAAGTGCTGCCAATGTAGTTCGTCTGACAACGAATGCACTTAAAAAGATAGACGGAGATGAGTGTATCAGGTAGTTTTTCTTTATGAGGAAAATAGGATTTAATGTTATGGGGGTTTGTAAATATAAAACGAAAATCAATCTGAAAGTACAAAGAAGGAGAATGAGTAGGTCAATTTGTATCATAGTTTTGAGCTTGAGTAATTATAGAAAGGGGATTTAAGTATTAAATGCATTTTGAAACAGTTGTTGTTGTTGTTGTTTAGCCGATCAGCCCACCCTGATCGAGCAAGCCGGCGGCACGCAGGTAACCGATCGCCCTCTTCGGAGTGGACCAGAGGTTCAGCGCACTAGTGATGTTGTGTTGTGTTCGTTGTGTTGAAACAGTTGTGGGATACTGTAAGTCGGTTGATAGATCTTATTAAGAAAATTTTTAACGGTAGTCTGAGAAAGGTGTCGAGGGAAAAGACTATTGGAGAAAAAAGTTTGAAATAAGACAATTTCATGGTGAAAAGTTAGATAGGAGGATATAATGGGTATATCGCTAAGGAAATTAGTACCTAGCCCTTTGTAAGTGGGTTTTCTGTATAATGATGTGGTAGATTCGTTGTTCTGTTTGGTTATATTGATATCCAAGAAAGGCAGAACTTATTAGTTTCTTCTTTTGTAAATTTAATAGTTTTGTGTTGGCTATTAAGATAATCAATAAAATGTTCCATATCTCATTTCTGTTTTTATCATTAACTCTTTTTCAATGTTAATTTCATTCTACAAATATGTTTTTATTTTAATATTTTGTACAACCTTTTACATTTTTAATGTTTTAGAATTTTTAGAAACACTGAAGACGGATTTTCCTGTTAATTCGTATACACAATATATATATATACATACATACATATATATATATATATACATATATACATACATATATATAAGTGAATAAGTGTGTATCTGCCTGTATATGTAGGTATATGATTATAGTTTCGAACACACACACACACACACGTGTTTATCAGTAATTTTGGCTGATAAATATCTGATTAAAACCGTTTTATGTCTTGTATTTTCCTTTGGGTTGTTTAGACAGCCAAATCGATGTTTAGACCACCCTTCTTAGCATTTTTAGTCATTTTAGGGCAGTCAGGCCGGTTTTTTTTTTTTTTTTTCTCAGCCATTTCAGGTAGTGAAACTGACTTTACGTGGCTTTATTGGCTAATGTTCTCTCTCAATTTCTCTTTTAAGTTGTAGACTCGGATGATCAAGGTTGTGGTTTTACTGTCTTCTCATTTCTTTCTAAATAATATATACTTATATTTTGAACGAAATAATATACATTGTTTATCTTGTTTTTAAATTCCGTTTCTATTTTCAACTCAATTATTTTGTAAATAATATACTTTTGGTATTTTTTCTATCTTTTTTTATATTCGAAGTTATAATGAAAACGAAACGAAATTGAGTTCTGGGTTTTTGGAGGTCATGTATGTGGGTGCGGGTTTATGGGGGTTGTGGACGGGATAAGACTTTATATATATATATATATATATATATATATATATATATATATATATATACACACATAATCATAAATTCTACAGTCCAAACTGGTTCGTTCGTGACGAATCACTCCCCTGTGTTAAACCAAAAATCCTTTGTCATATCATCGCAAAGAATTGCAGTTCTTTTTTATATGCATTACATATAATCTCATGTAATCTTATGTAATCTCGTAATCTCATGTAATCATTATATGTGATACATATTTAAAAATATATGTATCGCATAAATTCTTTGTTCCCCAACCTCCATGGAAGTTCAGCAGCAACACAGACGACATTTCGCAGTTCAGCATCACGCCATCTGAAGTAAACTTTTATAAGAATGCATTTTCTCCCGTTTGTTTAATTAAATTTGCCATTCCCATAGGTACGTCATAATTATCTCAACCTCTATACTACCCTTCTTCTCTTATCCTGACCCATTTACAGTCTAAATTTCAGCCTCCTCTGATCAATATTTAACTCGTTATAAAAATCACTGAAATTTTTTCCTTCAACCATAAAATTCATGTTCACTTTATATTTCCTTTTCCAACTAAATCCCTTTGTAAGGAAATTAATTTTATCCTAATGCCCCCCACCTATTCTGGTGCCTCCATGCTGTACAATTATGCTAAATTATCAAAAAGAAAAATCCCGATTCCATAAAAAACTATTTCGATTCTTATTGGTTTGCCCCCGGGAGTTTTTCAAGTAAAAAATTTCCAATCACGATTGTAATTTAAATATATGTCCAGTTAAGCTCCTCCCCATAAGAGGTAGTACTTTAGCCGCATCGTCTCCGCCTACCCCGAGGTTATTTAAATCCTGGAAGCGTTGACGACAGGGTTCTTTTGCTCGTCCCATGTTCTTATTAATGCAGGCTCTGTGATCGATTGTACAGTGACGCTACATCCTCTTAAAATTCATTAAACCTCTGCTGCAGAAGCAAATTTCAGAAACAGTAAATCTGTAACTTTGTTCAGTTTTTAACTTACTTTAATTTAGTCGTTAAGTTCAGTTATTGTTATTGTTATCCATAGTTTTAAGGTCAAATCTTAATCTTAGTCTAAGTCTTAATTTAAGAAATATTTACATTATATTTCTTCCAAATTTCTCAAAAAAAAAAAAAAAAAAGAACTACCGAATCAATGATAATAAAAACCCACTCTAATAGACAGAGTTTATTTCCACAACAGTTTCGATGCCCACTGGCATCCTTTTCGGGTTTTTCTGTATCCACCCGAAGAGGATGCCAGTGGACATCGAAACTGTTGTGGAAATAAACTCTGTCTATTAGAGTGAGTTTTTATTATCATATTTTGACCTTCACGTAGAAAAAAGTGAATTTTTCATGCATTTACCGAATCAATCAATAATTCAAACTTAAATTTAAAATTTTTGGATAAATTTGTTTATTATCATTTGTGCATAAATAATTAAATCAAAGAAGTGAACTTCCATGTTTCCATTCGCCGTAAATACGTGATTAGCATAATTCTATGTACAAATTATGCGCATTAACTCGCGAAAGAGTCAGACATTTTACTCGAGAGTAACATTCCGAAGAAGGCGTAATTACTCGACTTAAGAGTGGTAAAAAGCAAAATTTATTGTGAAGCTGAGAGTGTCAACGAAGCGTGTTCTTCGAGAAGTGTTCTTGGTTCAATAATTCCGAGAGTGAAGTTGTCGAGGCTTCTTACCGATACAATTCCGTCTACAAACAAGGGGACGCTCCAACTGGATTCAGGCCATTATGTCCGTTTGTTCGTTTCCCTTTTCTCATTGTATATATATATATATATATATATATATATATATGATACACACAAACCGTCCATGAAACAAGGAATTCTTCTGGAAAAATTAAATCCACTATAGTCCGAATGAGTAATGGTAAATGACAAACACTATAGTTTTTCTTTTTCAGGGGACCATTCTGAGTTCAATACCATATATAAATATATAAGAATAAAAAGGAAGATCAACGCCCAAGTCAACGTAACGAAGATTTAATAGCAGACGTTTCGAAAGTCAAACTCCCATCATCAGTTGCTAAAACAAAAAATTAAGGGTGAAATTATATAAAAATGGTAAAAGACTATTTAGATACGTACATAATTAACTTAGTTATAAAATACTTTCAATAATACAAGAGTATTAAATATTAAGAATATTAAGTCTGATATTAAATCTTCATTATGTTGATTTGGGCATATATATATATATTCCGCGCAAGATGAGAGAGAGAACGAAACAAATGAAAAAAAAAAAAAATATATATATATATATATATATATATATATATATATATATATTTTTTCATTTGTTTCGTTCTCTCTCTCTCATCTTGCGCGGAATATTCTCCTATACAAGCGTCGTTCTTTACGATATATATATATATAATTTATATATATATATATATATATATATATATATATATATATATATATATATATATTTTAATAATTTTTAGACTCATCGTGAAAATAATTTTTATATTTCAATGACTTTTTTTTTAGCATTCAAAAGGGATTAAAAACACTAAATGGACCCTTGGCAGATTAAAGGAATTAAAAGAGATTTAAAAAATTCACGGTTGAGAGCCACCCTCACCACTTTCCCCTTAGTGCCAGTGCCACCTCTCCTCAATTCCTCCCATTCCTCTTGTATCCCCATACCCTCACTCTATATTTCTGCGCATACATACTAGTATATATATATTACCTAAATTTCATATTTTAAACGTGATAGTCTAATTTTAAACTTTTTTGTTGTGTATTTTAGCAGTACATATTTTACCATTAATCACTTCGATTGTGAAGTCTTTTCATTAATTAAATTTATAACTACTGAAGATGGAGACAGACTTTCTTCGAAATTCTGAGTCATAAGTTAACCTGAAAACAAAATTCTAAAGTCCATAAAAAATTAGTAACTAGCAAAATTCGGTGTTTCTTTGGATGTTTTAATCTTTTCTTGGTGGCAGCAGTGAAGTTTCAAAATTAAAGTCCTTTCATTACTGATCAGTAATTTTTTATATTTTTTTTATAAATTTATGTTTCTTGGCAAACTTTTTAATGGAAATGTACATACATTTGGATGATTTTGTGTCTTTCTCTTAGTTACAAGATTGAGTTTCCCCATGAATAAGCTATTACTATTACACACACACACACACACACACACACACACACACACACACTGATGATGATGATGATGAACGTGTGCATGAAAATCCCTACCTGTTGCTATGCATTCCATTCCTTCAAAACATTTCTCCCTCTTTTTTTCTCTTTGAATTTGCCCCTTAACTTTGATATAGAAACTATAATTTAATTGATTTTAAAGTCAAACAAAAGAGGGTTAACAGAATCTACGCTTCAAAAGGACAAATTTGACCGGATTTAACCAAACTACTTAGTCGCATATAACATACAAGATGAAGTTCAAATTCAAAATTTTCCAAATTCGCCTCTTGCACTCTGAAGGGACCAAGGTTCATATTTGACTAAACATTTATTTTTCGTCCTATAACCATTTAAAAATGACGACAGAACTGCGTGACTGTAATAATATTCGGTCTTTTTACTTTGATACGAAATACAGGGTGGTCCAAAAATCTCGATCTACTGTATTTTGCTGAAACAATAGTATTTTATGCTAAAAATGTAGTAACATAATTAGATGTATATTTATTTATCAAGCTTAGTTCTAAGGTTCGACGTGAGCAGCATCAGTTTCTCTGCAAATCTCAAATCTGTCCACTGCATTGCAGAACACATTCTCAAGCATCTCTGGGGTTATTTTAGCGACTGTCGTGACGATACGGGTTCGCAGATCCTGCAGGTTTGTAACTCTTGTTTTGTAAACCTCAGACTTTATAGAGCCCCACGCAAAGACGTCTAACGTTGTTAAATCCGGAGATCGTGCTGCGCAAGTCATGTTTCCACCACGTTCAATCCGGCATTTGGTAAGAGCTGAAGGTACGCCTGAACGATGTTTGCACAGGGGCGTTACTGGAGTAAAAGAATTGGGGGGGACGAATACAATTCTATTGTTAGAAGCACTCACTATCTATGGGAGTAATTATGAAAGTTGGAGGGGGGGGGGGCAACTTTTATAATTGCTCCTATAGATAGTGAGTGCTCTAACAATAGGATTGTGTTCGTCCGCCCCCCCCAACTTTTTTACTCCAGTTACGCCCCTGTGTTTGCATAGTGACATGGAGCTCCATCTTGTTGAAAGACAACAGTGTTGAGAATGTCATCTGAACGAAGCTGGGGTTCTAGAAACTGCTGAAGCATATCAAGATAAATTGGCCCTACTACCGTATCTTTTGCAAAGAAAAAAGGTCCGTAAATCTTCGATCTTGTCATACCCAGCCAGACATTAACTTTAGGAGAATCTCTCTCCCATTCGTAGAACTCGGTTGGTTTTTCACTAGCCCAAATATGGCAATTATGTCGATTAACCTTTCCGCATGTGTGGAATATCGCCTCATCGATGAAGAGAATGTGGTTTCATAAGTTTTCGGTATGAATTTTTTCAATCAATTCTTTGCACATGGCGGCTCGTCTTGGATAATCCTCTTCGTGTAACTCGTGTAGCATTTGAATATGGTAACTTTTCTTTCTTAATGTTGATTTTAAAATCCATAGAACAGTCGTTTTTGGTATGCTCAGTCTACGTGATGCTGTGTGAGTTCTAGGATTCTAGGATTTGTTTCAAAGGCATCTCTTACCAATTCGACATTTTCATGAGGTACCTGGACGTCCAGATCTTGCCTCATCATGAACAGATCCTGTTCTTTTAAATTTATTGACCAGCTCGCGAATTGCTTTGTCTGTAGGTCCTGGTTTGTGAAATCTTCTTTCGAATTTTTCTCGAGTTTCTTTGCATTTCTTCCCTTGGATACGTAGTGTTACCATCATCACACGTTCTTGTACATCCATCATCATCTATGGCCTGTAGAAAATAAAATAGAAATATCATTATTTCAGCAAAATAGATAGGGACGTTTGGACCACCCTGTATTTAGCTAAATATCACCCTTTCTTTGCGGTGTGAACTTTCCATATATGTTTAATGTGTAATATTATGACTAATGTTACGAATTTATTAAATCCAAGCAGAAGAAGTGCAGAGTTGTGGCCAAAACATAGTAATTAAAGCTAATATTTAAAGCAAATATAATCTCAAATCAATATAAATATAATAAAGATGATGAAAAATTCACCCTAAATAGAAATTATTTATTAAGGAATTTCGCGGAGGACAAATAAATAAACGAACAAAATAAATATCGTAAATATAAATAAAATTTTAGCATTTAATTATAGTTTTAAGAAAGACTAATAACAGTCTCCTATAATATTTTCAACTCGGTAATATTTCTTCATAACTGCTTTTTAAAGGGCGAAATTAAAACTAATTTATTTATTATTGTAGAAATTTCGTCGTAAGCCCCTCTCTCTCTCTCTCTCTCTCTCTCTCTCTCTATATATATATATATATATATATGCGAATACTTTTAAGAATTACAATCCCATAAAACGTATAAAGTATTTAATTTATTGTTTGGTCAAGTTAATGAAATCTACCTTAGGGTGAAATGTTTCCATTAAGTTAATGAAATATTTCGCTTGTGTTTCGCTCACTTATCAGTAAACAAAGATAAAATTAAGTTTTGGAAAATTAAGAGAGGAGAGTAATCCTGCAAATAGTTAAGGGTGAAATAGACCAAACAATTTACGGGTGAAATAGAAATCTTTACAAATGGAAGGAAATGGAGTGGAAAATGAGGAGCGGGGGAGAAAGTTAAAATAGAAACAATAAATAAATTACAAGACGCCAAATACTAAACAAGAAAAGAGTATTATTTAAAATAAAGAGAAAAAAATCCTTTAAAATTTACTGACCTATTTTTTTTTTTTTTAACTTTTAACTAATTACAAATGACATTTAAAAAATAGTGATAAAAATCGATAGTGAATGAGCGGACGATTTTCTTTTCCGGTGTTTGGTTACTGAAGGGCAAATATCGGAATAAAAGTGAAGAGGATGAAAGAAAATAATATAGAAAAAGAGGTATTCCCCCGCTACCACCCGAAAGAGAGAGAGAGAGAGAAAGAGGGAGAGAGAAAGAGAGGGAGAGAGAGAGAGAAAAAAAAAAATGTTTTGCAGAAAAGAAACCATCACTGTTTAATTTTAAAAGGATACAAAAATTCTGTAAATAAAAGGCGAGCTAAAACCTTACATATTAAATGGATTCGCTTTGAATAATTCCTTTCAACTCTATCCACACTTATTTATTTATTTTTTGTTACACCTCAAAAAATGTAAAACTGTAAAAAATATTTCACACGTTGACAAAAGAGAGTTTATATTTAATTTACTTGATGCCGCCAGACTTCCATTCACTTTTTAATTTTATCAAAGAATCTTTATAAAAATGAAAAATTAATATTCTCTCTCTCTCTCTCTCTCTCTCTCTCTCTCTCTCTCTCTCTCTCTCTCCCTCTCTCTCTCTATCTCTCTTTTATATACTGTATTTATATTCTGCCTTTCTCCTCTTCACGAGCTTCTGCATTTTGCATCCGGGCTGTTTCTGCCTTCTAAATCCAGCTCTTTGGGGAAAGAGATTTTGATAATGTATGTGTGTGTATATATAAATAAATGAATAAGTGAACAACTGTTTTGCTTGCAAGCAAAACAAAATTCTTCTTTGAATATTTCTTTACGAATATTTTTTTAACTTCTTACTTGCATATCTTCCTCAAAAACGTTTTTTCTTTTTTTAGAAAACGTCTTCCCAAAGAACCTTACTATTTTCAGCGTAATAATGCCTTATGTCCATGTCCAAATGTCAATATAAAAGATGTATTTTCATTTTCCATTACACGTTCACTGGAGATAATGAGAACGTACAAATTTCACAAAACCCTGACATAATATTTTAAATTAAAAAGTTCATGAAACGGAATTGAAACCGGACATAAATTTTGAAGCGAGTCCTGCCTTCAAATGTGTACAGACATCCGCCTATTGTTCGTAAGATTTATGCACAGCTGAAGAGCTTATTACATTTTAACGTTGTTATCGATGGTATTGATTTATTTTCATTCCTCATAAACGAACAGTCAGTTCGTGTTAAACTTAGAATAGTGAGGCAGTTTTAATTAAATTTTTCCGCTACAGTTATATTGCAATTCAACCTATTTCTTTTAAATGTGTCCAGATATATTATTTGTTTATATCTCAACTAATATATATGTAAATGATTTATTTTTCATATTAATCAAATAAATTAATAATGTATAAAAATAAGTTAATATAAACGAAAATTTAAACAAATTATCCACTTTGCTTGAAAGCATTTCGCCTCATCTGAAATTTTTGAAATTTTGAGGTTTTTTTTATGCAGAATGAGGGCCAAGGACGAAGGGCCGTAAAAAGGTCCCCTCCCCTATAGAAGGAGAAGAAAAGATGCCTGGACACTCTGCATTTGAAAGATTGGAGGTCATAGACAGGGGAAAAGATGAATTGAAGAAGGTTACAGAGTTACAGGCTAACAAAGACCCCAAGATCCACTCTAGGCTAGCCCAAGAAGGAAGTAGAAAAATTAGAAATATCAATGCAAAAAAGAACGCTGAAAACTGAATTCGTCTTATACCATGTTACACTTATAGACGTGTAAAGCTTTCATACAGGAATAATATTAATAGTAAAGTATAGAACAGACAGGGCTTTCTCCCTCCTTCGCCAGCCACTGCTGACATAAAATAGTGGTGAAAGAAGATTTATAAGAAAGTAGAAAAAGTATAATGAAAAGAATAGTTTCAGAGTTCATTCACACCATGCGTACACTTATCTCGTGAACCCAGTTACTCACTAGATGAGAGCGGAAAATAAAGGATAACAGAAATACTAAACAACTGATCTAATTACGACATGAATTTTTTAAAGGAATTTTTCATTTATTTATTATGTACAAGACGTCATCATTTCGTCTTTGTGTCATTTCTCCGTAGCCTGCCAAAGCCACCGCACCGAAGATTTATCATATATTGCGTCCTATTACCCAGATAATACTATGCATTTCCATAAAACACTTATTGAATTTTTTATCTGAATAACCTTTATTTAATAAATGCAGCTCTTTCACAATTTACAATGACATAAATAATTGTGAAACCGGACCGCCCATTCCACCCAACCTGGCCCCCAAGCTTTATACTTTACTCGTAGGCGAGTGTTTGAGCGTGTTTTCTGTAATTGGGTGTCTGTCATGTGTATGTATCTGCCAACTCTTTGAATGTCGCTAGTATTCAACTTGGGTCTCCCTCCGTCAAAGGTGTTTATGCGGCAAGTGATATATTGAGTTGTTCATACTTCACGGTGTTGTGCCATCACCAGAGAAGAGAAAATCCCTTTCCGGCGAGGAATATTAGTCCCTGTATCTATCCCCGTATATTTGTCTCTTATGGGAAATGAAAGTGTTTTGTGGGTGATCACCTGTTGTTGCCACTACGGCGAATTCAAGAGTTTGCCACTTAGAAGTGTTTATGAGGCAAATAATAAAAAATGAGTTGCTCGATGATTGATCATGTTATGTGGGACACAAAACGATCAGAGGAATCTCTCTGAAGCGGGGGAGGACAAAGTGTAATAGGAATTTTTTAAGCAAACATAAAGGAGCATTGGTCCAGAGGGTACCTCAAACTATCCAGACCTACAATTTGAGAATTCTCCATGCATAATGGGGAGTAATAATGCATAATGTGAATAATTTTCACTTGCAAAATTTGATGTACAATAATTAAAACTAAAGTTCTGCTGTAATTTAAGTAGCTTCTTGGAGATGAGTATGACTACTCAGAGGTTTTGACTCCCAAGGTTGTTCCAGAGTTGATCTGTTGAGCAGATGAAAGAGTGAGAATACCCATTAAACCCTTGCGTTAGAGAATTGGACAGAAAAGGGATACGAATGTACCGAAAGGGACTTCTTCAAGTCTGAAGGAAAATAGCATGGTTGCCAAGGGTCTAAAACTATTTAACAAGTTACCTAAAGATATCAGGAACATCACTGGTGTCACAGTTGAATCCATCAAAAAAAGACTAGATGCCTTGCTCAGGAAGCTCCCGATGAGCCTGGTATACCTGGCTATATGCAATGGAGGTCGCAAGAGAGTAACTTTCTCCTCCACAAGACCAGCCCCAGAGGTGGGGTCATCAAACTGACTTTCGTGCGAAGAGAAACCGACGCACGGAACATCTAGAAGGTTACAAGGTGTACATATAACCTTGGTTAACCTTGGTTTTGTTTCCGCCAGAATTGTTCATTCTGACGAAGGTCAAGATTGTTCATTCACCATGAACCTACAGCTTAACGTAGAATATGGGATGATGTCTTTCTGTCTGCTCTATGTTCGTTTATACATGCCTAAACGGCTAGAGTAATCTGCACCAAATTTAGTATACATATTAAGGGAGAACCAGGTAAGGTTTTAGTAACACACCCGCCCCTCCCAATCCTCCTCACGAGTGTAACTCACTTCCATATTAGCCATTGCGTGTTATTCTACCTGCAACATGGGACACCCTGTATATGAAGTGTATCCATCCCAACCGAAACGAAGAAAATTTTAGACGCATAATTATTTCATCACAAAATTTATACATGAAATGTTGTCACGTTCAAATTTTGTGGACTCTTTTGAAGCATTTGTTGGAAATTGTTTCACCAATAAATGAAATAAAATAGTAATTCATCAAAAATGACATAATTTTATGCATTTAATTTTCTTAATGCAATTAATCCATGCATGGTGACACAAATCGCCTTACAAAGGACGGTTTGTGTTATGATGCATGCTTTTAATTACGTCATGCGATACATCAGAAAATAATTGGAAAAGTCCCAGTATCATATTTGTCGATATATATCCATCATAGCAAAAATGAGGAAAAGTTTGGACGAAATAATGTCATCGCAAAATTAATGGACGTAAAAGTTATGTCACTTTTTAAAATTTTTAGAATTTTTTTTAAACAGTTCTTAGGAATTGTTTGGTCGATAAATGAAACGAAATATTAATTTCAGGCAAAAGTGACGTAATTTCGGCTCTCGGTGATTTAAAAAAAAATGCAATTTCAAAACTTTGAGGCATATAATTTCAAATTATTTTCTTATTATTTTCTAAGATGCAAAAATATCCATAACAGAATTTCAGTGTTATTTTCTGATGAAACGAACGATGAAGCATACTACGTTTAAAAAAAAATTTTTTTTTGTTACACGAACAGGGTTTAAGGGTTTAACTTTAAAGCATTTAAGGGTTATGCCGAATCGTGTTTTATCGAAGAATTCAAACAACAGACCCCTGAAGAAGGGTGACCCTCGGTTTAAAAGATATCTAAGCTCCGAACCCAGCGCTCTGCGACTTCTACTCAACAGCGTCCGAGTTTCAGTCTTAATGGAGTTAATTTTGCATCGTGCATATATATATATATATATATATATATATATATATATATATATGATTAGCCGAAATGATATAATTATTTTCAATATTTTTAAAAGGAAAAATCCAAGTTTTAAACGATTTATAATATATCATTTTTGTCTGCAGAACACGCTATATATTTATTGTATTTAGCATAATATGAAATTAATAAAAATAAGAAACTTCAGAAGTGAAAGGTATCATATATATATATATATATATATATACATTCTCATAACAGGGCTACGTCGTGGTCAATGTTGTAACACCGCTTTTCGTCGATCATAAAAGTTAAGCGACATTGGGTCTGGGTAGTACTTGGATGGGTGACCATCCTCTGCTTCCATATTATGTAACAACCCGTGGTTTAAATCCTACGTAAAGCTGTAGGTCTCCTCTATCATATGGCCTAAGATGGTAGGAAGGAACTTAACCCCATCAAACTAAACATTCTCTCTCTCTTTGTCTCTCTCTCTCTCTCATATATATATATCGGGTGGCGAAAAGGTCAGGACACACAGGAACTATGCTTTTCAATACAAATATACAGGGCGTCCCAAAAAAATGTATACACACTTTAACAGCTGATAGCTCAATTGATGTTTCTTTCTTTCCAAGTTAAACTCATTAGAATTAATAATGGCAGTCAGACTAAGCTTTGAACAAAGGAAATTCATTCTAAAATGCTACTGGAAGTGTGAAAACGCAGTTGAAGTGCAAAGACAGTTTAGGAGGGAGTTTCAAACAGATCCACCAACGCGACTTACCATCACTCGAATTAGAGATAAGTTTGAAGCCGATGGAACTGTTCAGAATGTCCACAAGAAGCGTTCCGGAAGACCACGGACATCGACAAGCCCCACAAAGCAAGAAAGAGTACTGGAAACGTATCACCAAAGTCCAAGAAAATCTGTGCGGCAAGCGAGTCGTGAGGTAGGAATTTCAGAATCGTCTGTCCAACGCATTTTGAAGCGCTGTCAATGGAAAAGTTACATTCCAAGATTAGTCCATGCTATTAATGAAGATGATCCGGACCGAAGAGTGGAGTATTGCGAGTGGTACTTGGCACGATGTGGATGTGGATTGGACGAAGGGGTTTCGTAGAATACCCTCCGCGTTCACCAGACCTCACACCACTAGACTTTTTTATGGGGATACTTAAAAGACAAAGTCTACGCTATAAAACCTGCAACAGTCGCTGAATTGAGAGCAGCCATTGAACGAGAATGCACACAAATACCAAACGAAATGTTTCGTGATGTTTGCGATTCCATTGCTTCGCTTTATCAGCAGTGCCTGGACCAGAACGGACGTCAGTTTGAAAACAGGCGTTGACAAAACAATTAAATAATGTCTGTAGATTCTATTACATTTTGAAAATGAAATGTATTTTAATAAACACTGCCTTTATAATTATTTAAAGTGTGTATGCATTTTTTTGGGACGCCCTGTATATGTAGATTGTTGTTCTCAAGAACTGTACTTCTGTGCTGACACCATGCCTTGGCAAAACTCTTTCGCTTTACCTTTCATGTGGCACTTTTACTTCCTGCTGGAAGTTCGCTCTCATTCAGCCTGTCTTAAAGAGGGGTGACCGCTCTCAACCCTCCAACTCTCGTCCAACTGCCTTTGATTTCTTGCCTTTCTAAAGTTTTTTAATCTGTCCAACTGCCTTTGATTTCTTGCCTTTCTAAAGTTTTTTAATCTGTCCTTAATAGGAAGATTCTTAAACACCTCTCTATTCACAATCTTCTTGCATAGCTCTCTGATCCTTGGTCATCCTCCTTTCGGGAATTCCGTGAAACTTTTGCTGTTGCGTTAGACATATCAAAAGCTTCTGATAGAGGTGGCAAAAATTGTTAATTTCCAAGCTGTCCTTTTTCGGTTTCTATCTTTCGCTCTGTGCCTTCATCTCTGATTTCTTTTCTGGCTCATCCATAGCCGCAGTTGTAGATGGCCACTGTTATTCTCCTAAAACTATTAATATCACTGTTCCTCAGGGCTCTGTCCTGTCACCCAGTCTCTTTTTTTATTTATTAATGATCCTTTAAGTCGTACTTCCTGTCCCATCCACTACTATGGCGATGATTTCACCCTTCACTTCACCCGCTTCACAAAGCGTTCCGCTCAACAGTCACCCCATGCTTCGGGTGAGACGGCTATGGTGTACCTGACCTCTGATCTTTCTATTATCTCTGATTGGGGCAGAGAAAACCTTGTGGTTTTCACTATCCTAAAAAACCAGCTCCTCCATCTGTCTACTCGTCATAATTTTCCACACGACTATGCCTTTATGTTCAACACTACACAACTCAATTCTTCGTCTTCTCTTTACATTCTTGGTTTCTTTTTCTCGTAATCTTTCCTGGAAAGATCATATAGGCTCTCTTTCTAAAGGTTACATGTGCTGTACCGGCTCCACAGTTTCCTCAACCCCCGACTCAGTTGCTGTCTCTGTACGGGGATCTTGTCCCCCAACTGTAAGGGAGTACGCTTCTCATGTGTGGGGTGCCTCAACCCACGTAGCTCGACTTGATCGGGGGAACTTAACCGTTTTTCGTCTCATGAATTAATGAGTAATGACTGTCATCAACTGATTGTCTTCAATCCCTCCCTCCTTGCCACAGTGTTGCCTCACTCTCTGTTTACTCTCGCTATTATAACGGAACTGCTCTTCTGAACTCTTTAATTCATTTGTACTCTCTCTCTCGTCCCTTTTCTGTCCAACTCTCTAACGCAAGGGTTAATCGGTATTTTCAATCTTTCATCTACTCAACCGGTCAACTTTGGAACAACCTTTCTCAATCCATCTTTTCCCCCTGTCTATGATCTACAATCTTTCAATCGCACAGTGTCCAGGCATCTTGAAAACTATGGACCTTGATTTTGGCTTTCTCCTTCCTTTTCTATAGGTGGCATGGGGGGGGGGCATTTTTGCTGTCATTCGCATAAAAAAAATTACATGGCAGAAGAGTCGCAGCAGTTTTCAACACCGATATGCTTGAAACCAAAGATAAACGTTAATGAAAAATAACTAAATATTTTGTTCGGGTCTTGAAAGGATTATAAAAATCTACCCATTGAAAAATAATAATTTGTTTTTTTAAATGACTTTTGATTGATTAGGCCTGTCATTCAATTTCAAAGGTTCAGTATTCGTTAGAATTATCGATATTGTTGATCCTAGTTCACATGGTAAATTAATTTCTTGAAAATAAATAAATATATATATATATATATATATATATATATATATATAAGTAAAGGTTTTTCAGTATTATTTAAAAGTAGTTTCCCGTTGTTATATTAAATAGCTCACATGGCGAACAAGTGAAAAATATGTTGAAAACAAGATTGATATTACATTAAATGAAAAGAAAGACCGCAGAGATCTCAGTCACTAACTAATCAATAACTGTCAATATGGAGTTTGCGTTAAAGAAATAATCGTTACATCCTAAGGAAAAAAGGAAAGAAATAAAGGAATAGCAAAAAGTTGAAGGGCAAAGCACGCATCTCACGAGAGACACGAATTAAAATCTCTATTGTTCCGTCTATGACACGGAGTGTGGTTATTGCTCTCTCGTCTTCCTTCCTTCCTTTGTTCGTTGGCCGTCATTTGTGTATCAAAGAATTATTAATTGTTCAAAAGCCGATGGATGGAGCCGGATAAAAGGGCTTTACACGCATGCAGGCGCCCGCTCAAACACAGTTTAAACTCAAAAGAAATGAACGTAGTAGTATAGCGGCAAAAAGGTAGACAGAAATGGATCGATTTGAGAATTCTCCCCCTCCCCCTGAGATCCTCACATCCGTTTGAGAGTTACATTTACGGAAAATTTTGGCATGATGACGTCATGGGGTCTTCACATCCGTTTATGTGCTATGTTTGAGGGAGGCGTAACCTCTTGGGCATGCCGTAGCACCGCAGGGGTCTCAAGGGCGACACCTGAAACACGGAATCAGCACGACCACGCATCTCATGTACGCCGCGCCCGTACACCCATACGCCCACGTTGAACTCAAGTGCCACCACGGAATGTCTTATCTGTGCCCACACACCCTCTGGTCGCACGATATCGTTTTCCTTGCGCTTACAGATCAGTTCCTTAAAGATGAGTGGTTTGTTTGTGCATGTAGGGAACAACGCATCATTTTTATCTTGTTAGATACTGTATACAGGCCCTCTCAGAGGTCCAGAGAGGTCCGGGCCACTTCCAGCTTTTGAGGTCCATAGCTAAACCCAATTATTACTTTCACTGCAAAACATTATATTCAAACCTGAAAGTTTCTAAATTTGAGGCCCCCCCTTAAGTTTGAGGCCCAGGCCAAATGCCCCTCCTAGCCCCCCCTCTGATAGGCCCTGACTGTATATATATATATATATATATATATACTGTATATATAATAAGTGCAGAAAGAACTTTAGAGGTTCAAGGGATAACTCCATAACGAAACATGTAAATCCCTTGAAAAAAGAAAAAAGAAAAAAGAAAAAAGAAAAACAGAAAAAAAACGACATGACTTTGCGATGATGACTTTGCAATTATCCTCTCGCAAGGCAAATGAGAGATTCTCTTAACCGCACGAAGCCGTATTGTATTCCAAGCGATTTCTCTAAATTGAAGGCTGTTCACAATTCCTTATATTTTTCTCAATTATTACCTAATAGTTCAAACAATCCTGTACCAAGATAGTAACCTAATTTACAAGTATTCAGTAAAACAGATAAATTATCCATATAAATATCGAATAAGTAGGGAGATAATAACCCTACCTGACTGACACCATTGGTTACATAGAATGGTTCTGAATGACCTAACCCTTTTTTACTATCATTGCCTGCCGATTATACCAGAATATTAATATAACCAAGTAATCAGGTGCATTACAATTTACAAGTTTCATAAGTAATTTGCCATGATTAACTCGATCAAATGTTTGAGTAGCGTCATCTCGGAAACATAAAAAAGACATTATCATTTAAAGTTCGGTATTGACAGACCATCTCTTTCAAGGCATATATACTGTACACATGTGAAAGCCATGTTTCTTTTTGAAACCAAATTGGTTATCATTAGTATAGAGATAACATTCATGTCTATTAACGATTATATAATATATAGTCAATCATCTCATTCAAACAATGAGTATATATTCAAAAATAACACTATGTAACAAAATTTTGGAAAATTTGTGTTTATTTTATTTTTTTGGTGTTTCTTTATGTTTTTGGGTTCGCTGAATTAAAAAATCGTATTCGTTTTCTTGTGAAAACTCTAGTTTCTTCTGAAAATCATAATCTATTTTTTGTACCTAGTGGTTTATCAGAGAGCAAAATCACAATGAAGAAAAGGAAAGGAAAATAAATATATTTCATATTTAAAGATATATAATGTATATATAATGTATATAATGTATATATAATGCGTATATACTGTGTATATAATGCATCTAAATATAATATGCACGGATAATGCTTAAAAATGTACATTTGAGCGACTTTTTCTCTTGTAGTCCAGTGGATTATCTTGTATTAAACACCAGATATAGTCACCCATCATAGCTTCGTCCCATTTTCCATGATATCTCCTCTCCATGGTTTGGATATCTTGGTGAAAACGTTCACCATGTTCTTCACTTACGTCACCCAAATTTGGTCTGAAGAATTCTAAATGCGAGTCCAGATAGTGTAACTTCAGGGACATTCTACAACCTAACCTTTGAAAGTGTTTGAGTAGATTTTCTACTAGATCTTTGTAGTTGTCGTTCTTCTTGTTTCCTAAAAATCCATGGACTACAAGCCGAAATGACTGCAAGCATTTTTTTCAAGAGCTGTCATTTTTCCTTTTAACTCTTTAGATGCTAACATGCGTCTGACTTGAGATCCAACAAATATGCCTCCATTGATTTTGGCTTCAAAAAGTTTAGGAAACATTGAACGTATATGATAAAGAGCATCACTTTCAGCATCCAAAGCTTTGATGAATTGCTTAATAAGACCAAGCTTGATATGCAGCGGGGGTAGCAAAATTTTGTCTGTTGGAACAAAGGCTTCGTTAAGAACATTGTGTTTGCCTGGATGAAGCTCATTTCTCACGGCAATTCCTTTCTGACACAGTGCTCACCATTTGCTTTGCTGTCCCAAAGGCAGAGGAAACACGAATATTTAGTGAAACCGCCCTGTAGTCCAAGCAGGAATGCTAGCATTTTGAAGTCTCCACATACATCCCATCTATGTTCACTGTAGTTTATTTCGTCTAGCAACTTTTTTACATTTCCATATTCTTCCTTCAATTCAACTGAATGAGCCACAGGAATAGATGGAAACATACATGTTTCCATTATGTGGTAGGACGCCTTTTAAACTTCTGTTTGAACTGTCAATAAACAAACGCCAATCAGCAGGGCTGTATTCAATTCCTATCCCAGCACAAAAGCCATTCACATCACAGCAGTAGCAAAGAGAGCTCGATGCAAAACAGGAGTGGAAAGAAGCGTATCGCAAATGCCTATTCCTGTAGAAAGAGATCTTGACACTTGGGTCCAAAAGATTCCACTCTTTAAGGCGGGACGTCACAATTTCTGCATTGGTTTTCGTAAGGTTCATATCTCTGACTAGGTCGTCTATGTCTTTCTGGTTGGGGAAATGGGGTGACGTATTGGAGCTTGCCTCGAAGTCAGCATCTTCATCGGAGGATATTAAAGACGTTTCTTCTATTTCTTCCATGGTGGGTGGGCATTGAACGGGTAAATCTTCATTATAGGGGACTGGGGCAATAGAAGATGGGATATTTGGATATAGGACATTTTTTCGACCTTTACCTCTCTTGTAGAGTGAAATGTCTACCATGCAGGAGTAGCAATCATCGTGGGGATTGGTTTGCTCCCTCCAAATGCGAGGAATAGCAAATGGCATGCCTTTTCTGGTACCTCGCAGCCATCCTTCTAATGTGGAACGGCAGCTTCTACAGCAAAAGTGAGGTGCCCAATCCCCATGATTTATCTTGATCGCCCATGGGCATGCCAAAGTAAGCGTGATATGCTGTACAAAACTTTATTCCCTTGTCAGTTTTGTGCTTTACTTGCTTTGGATTGATGTAATGGCCGCAAACATAACAAAATGAATCTGCAGTGTCTGCAGGGCCTATTAGTAGCCATCAACATATAATTCTAATTCAAATATCTGAAAAATACAAAAAACATTTTATAAACAGAAATAAGAACCCAAATGTGTACAAATGTGTACAAATTGCCTTAAGCAATGAA
>JAJOZX010000430.1:692500-855000 GCA_023014485.1 Bathynomus jamesi | reverse complement strand
TTGCCCCATTTAACTGTAAAATTTTAGTGAGTGCACCAAAATTTCAGTATATTTAATGCATATAATGGAACATTGTAAATTTTTTAACTAAAATATTGTGATTCACTCTGTACATCATATGCTCATATGCTCTAAACTAAAAAGATTAGATGTGCGTAATTTAATTGGCGTGGCAAAAGTTTCTTAAGTAATTTTGAGAATCAGGAGGCAACAGCAGTATTACTGGACAGAATGTCCCATATTTATTTTTGACAATTACATATGAAAAACATGAGATATGAAGATTCACCATACTATATCATTAGCATGCTTTAAATACTCATTCGATAGCTCATCTATACTTGGGGAAGAACCTGTTTTAACGCTTTAACCAGACTCTTAACTTTAGTTGCTGAAGTCCCCACATTTTCATTGAACCCTCCCAAAGACGTTCCATTGCAGCCTACCTTAACAATACAGCCTCATTTGCTCGACTTTAATCCAAAATCATCCCTGGCAATTGATGAATCGAGTGATTGGAGGAACATGTTGGCGATTCTCATGAGTCATGAAAAGTCACCCCAGTCACTTTCAGTCATATCAAACCAGGCACGTGCCGTGAGTAAATACTCAGGGTAGGCAGACTCAATGCGCGAGCGAAGCGAGCGGCTCCAAGCTAGGGGGTCTGTGGTGGGCGCGAGCTCCCCCAGCGGGTTCCGGGGCGGAGCCCCAGCCACCAACGAATTTTAAGCATAATTAACCCCTTCCGCACCATTTGTGCTAATTTTTGGTCAACAACAAATATTTACTTACCGCTTTATTTGTAGATGAATTCCATTCTTCTCTCTTTGTTAGTAACAAAAATATCTGTAATTTTTTCAAAGAAATTGTAAGTGGGATTTTGCTCCATTTTAGTAAATCTTTCCTCTTCAATTGAAATTAGGGCAAGTGATGAAAGCCTTTCCTGTTTCATTATATTCCTGGTGTAGCTTTTAATTCTTTTCAAAGCTGAAAATGACCTCTCAACAGAAACTGTTGTAGCTGGAATTGTTAAAATCAATTGCAACAGCTTCACCGCTTCAGGAAACGTTAGTTCAAGTCCATTTTGAAATATGAAAGCAAGCAAATCTTTAATTGATTTATCCCTGAACACTTGTGCACTATAAATTCCAGCTAGATCAGTTTTCAATCTTATGACATCGAAGAAGTTACCATAATTCTTCTCTAAACTTTCTAGTGCATCCTTATCAATTTCTGTAGCTAGTTTTAGAAACTTTTTACTATCAACTAATGAAATAAATTGTAAATTTTTGAAGTCACTGTATCTTGCTTCCATATGCTGCAGTATATCATTCAATATTAGACAGAATATTCTTTCTCTTTTCTTTTTTAATTGGACCTTTTGTACGACATTTTGATTCAGTTAAGTTATTTTCTTTGAAACATTCTTCAAACTTCTCATAGATATCATCAAAATTTTTGCGCAGACCCTCGAGGGAATTCATTGTTTCATTGATTCTTTCAATGCAATATGGAATATCTATAATTTTAGTTTGTAAGATATTGAAGAGTGTGTCAGTTCTAATGAAAATCTTATCATATACCATGAGAAGAAAGTATGTTGAATCTTTCGTTAGCCAATTATAAAATCTATTACTCCTCACTAAAGTATTTGAGTCCCACAATAAAGGATTGCTGTCAATGTTGTTGAAAAGTTTACAAAGGTCACTATGATAGTGTAAAATAGTTTGCACTAGCTTTGAGTTAGAACTCCATCTCGTTGGTGCAGCCTTTGGAATGCGTTTATGTACTATTTCATCAAGAAATTGCGTTCGTTTTGTAGAGTGATTGAAAATGCAGCAAGACCATCAATGGTCTTGAAAAAGATTGTACATTCAGGTATAAATTTCGCTGACTGAGATAGAACAAGATTCAACTTGTGAGCGTAGCAATGGGTAAATAACGCTGATGATGCCTTTTCTCTTACTTTAGCTTGAACGCCATTTAAATGCGATGCCATTACCGATGCTCCATCATATGTCTGTGCTACAAGCTTCTCAGCACAGTTGTATTTATCTAAATTTTTAAATATGTATTCTGTTACACCAGTAGCTCTTCTGTCTTTAAGTTCGTCAAATCCTATGAAAGCCTCTTTAATTTCAGAATCCAATACATATCTTAAACTGTGGAACATTGAGCTGTATTTGAAATATCAGTCGATTCATCCACTTCTATAGCAATGAATGGGGATCTTGCGATATCTTCTTTAATATTATTTTCTAAAGCTATGCCTACTGCTTCAATCAAGTCATTTTGTATCTTGTTAGAAACGCCAGAAAACACGGATGAAGTCTGTAAATGTTGTGCTAATTTTTGGTCAAATTTTGCAGTGTAGTTCAGTAACTCAATATAGTTTCCACGATTTAAAGAGGATTTATCTTCATTATCACCGCGGAAAGCAAGTAGCAGAAATTAATGTTTTCAGTATGTCTCTGTTTTCCTTTACCTTTTTATTGTGAATTTCAATGCTAAGTTTTTTTTGCTTATCTATGCTCAAGTCGATTCGTGTAGATCCAAATGTTTTCAACGATATTTGACTTTCATAATGCGCAGCAGACCTCTCGTGCTTACTTAAAGCATTAGTCAAATATTTAAATCACAATATCCTGTTCTTATCCACACACTTTCACTAGATACGGAAAATAACAAGCATGGAAAACAAAAGAGTCTACCTGTGTAACACAACCACACAACCACTCTTCTTGCTGTACCACGTCGTTTGAAACGTTCTGATTATTTTTGTTCCTTTGCGCTGTAGCAACTGTTTCAGTTCCGGTGTCGGCCTACCATTTTTAATCACATTCAACCTTTCTTCATAAGACAGTTTAGAAAAGTTCTTAAGATACTCACTGTCCATATTTGAAAAGGGTTAAATTTTGAAATAAAATGTCTAAAATTTAGTTCAATCACCAGAGGCAAACGACAACACAGACGCGCGCACAGCCACACACCCGACCATGTGCCCGAACGGCAAAACACTGAGTGAAAAGCGGAACTAAATCTGCTTATATAGCGCAGTATTTGTCACAGCTTGGAGCTCCACTCACGGCACGTGGGAAAATTTCATTGTCAAGCGTTAATATATATAGAGGTTGAAAGGCACGGGGAAATTGTGCTTCTAACACAATATTATCCATTTACAAATTTATACATTGAATTTCATACATTAAATTAACATTTATATAATGAAGTGAAAATCATTTACTTTTTATATTTAATATTTTTAGTTTTATTCAGGGGGTAGGCACTGCCTACCTTGCCTACCCAGAGGGCACGTCAATGTATCAAACATGAGTTGGAACAGAACGAAGGATGAAACGAAATGCTTGCATTGACTCAGAACTTCAACGCAAAACTGGAACATGAACAGAAACGCTGAAAACAAGTCTTAGAGCGACTCTTAAGTGTAACTATCTACATGTCCAAACATAATATGGCTTTCCGTGGTTTATCTGATAGGCTCTGTACGGAAACTTGCTAGATTTAGTGGAGCTACTAGGAGAGTACGAAGAAGTTTTGAAGGAGCACTTGAGGCGCGTGATATAGAAGGAAGTAACGGACCATTACTATGGAAAAAGGATCCAGAATTAACTAATTGTATTAATGACGAAAAATGTTCTTAAAGACATTTTTGCAAGGCTGAAGAGTGCCAAGTATTACTCGCTTATATTATAATGTACACCGGATGTAGGCTATTTTGACAAGATGTCTTTTCGGTAAGCTTTATTGACACATCAGATGATAAAGTTAACATTCAAGACCATTTTATTGGTTTCGTAACAGTGAGCGAGACTCCAGGGGGAGGACTTTCTGCAACCATCCTACCAACACTTCAAAAGTATGAAATCGACATCCAAGACTGTCGGGATCAAGCAAAGGCAGATCTAGACATTTCAGTAAGAGGAGAGCCAAAGAATAAAGGGCACCCCCAAAAATAAAAAGGGCACAGTACTACAAATTGTTTCTTGAAACAGACCATCAATGAGCGAGTGTAAAATCAATTGCATTGTTTTATTAGATCAGTCTCATTCAAATATGATACAAAATAAAAATCTAATTTGGGTACAACAATTATCACAGAAAAATTTTCAAACAATTACAAATGTCTTGCCAATTAAAAGAACTATCCAATCCCGTAGCCAGGACTTCCCGAGGTGGGGGTCGAAATTGTAGTAGTTTAGAGAAGTTTATGAAGTTTCAAAAGAAAATGCAAAAAATGCAAGTTTATTTACTAAATGATGTTATATATTATAATATCACATCATAAGTTATAACTATGGTTACAAAAGTGAACCTTTCCTGTCAAGAGTGGGGGTCGAACGGGGGGGGGGGGGTCGTTCGCCTCCCCCCTAGCTACGGGCCTGCTATCAGAATAAGATGAAGCTAAAAATAGTGATATGACTGACTCAGTAATACTGGCACCTATGAAAACCACTGCAACTACAAATTTGGAAGTACAATTATACAGATAAAGACAAAATAGAATTGAATAAAATAAAATAACCATGATCTGTTTACAAAAACAAAATTTGTTTTTAGAGGCATACACATCATTCAAGTAGGGCACTCGCAAGAAATTGAGTGGGGGTCCGGACGTCGCCGAGCCCCCCCCCCCCCCACTAGATCCGCCCTTGTCAAGGGTATGACAACGGCGTAAACATGAGAGGAAAAAGTAAGGGTGTGCAGGCGAGAATTCTCTCTATAAACCCAAGAGCCTTTTGCGTTCCATGCAGATGTCATTTGCTCAATCTCGTTGTTTGGGATGCTGCATTATCTTCAACGGAGTCTGTATCCCTTTTCGTCATTGTAAAAAAAAAATTGTGTCCTGTTCTCTGCCCCTGTTTATCGATGGGGGCTTCTCACAGACCACGTCACAGACCACGTCAAGAATCGCACTGTGAAGCCAGTATGCAAAACACACTGGGAGTGCAGAGTCAACATCTTTAGAGCTACTCGATACCAGACAGTTGAAGTCTTCGATGCCCTTATTGCATTAGCTGAATCGGAGAAAGCGGACGCAGGCATCCGTCATGAAACGCTTACTCTTGCAGACCAACTAACTAAATATAGTTTTCTCATCTTTATCGTGGTGTAGTATGACATCTTTTTCCAGGTCAATCTGGTAGCAAGAACACACCAAGCAAAAGTAACGATATTGTTGCGGACAAAAATATGATAACAACTTGGCGTAACTACATTGTAAAATACAGGTATGTAGGGTATGTCTTCATACCCTACATACCTGTAAAAGCAAAGGAAATGGCTGAAAAACTTTGTGTCGATCCTGCGCTGAAGTCGCCTTCGCGCATTCGTCCTAGGAAACGCCAGTTCAGCTACGAGGGTGAAGATAAAATTATTACTACGAACCCGGAAATCAAGTTCAAAGTTGACTTCTTCTACCAGCTTGTAGATACCGCGAGATTGTCAACAGAAGAACGATTTGAACAGATGAAACAACAGACTTTTGGGGTTTCCTTTATGATCTGAAATAACTTCCTAACAAGAAAAACTTTATTAAAGAACTGTATGGATCTTCATTACGCATTGAAAGACGACGAAAGCTGTGACATTAACGGTTTCGACCTTGGCAAAGAGCTAAACTATCTCACAAGTTTTCTGCCTAAGGATTGCAGCACTTCTCAAGAAGTACAGGGTGGGGCACGGGAATCAAGTGTTTTTTGAATAGCTAGTAATCGGCCATTAGGAATGGGAGGGGCGTGCGGTAGGTAGCATTCCATTCCTGGGTTCATAGCATTTAACTTTAACTAACACTCACCTTTATCTTTCAGGTGCCATCATGGAGCAGTGGACGTTAGAACACCGCATGTTCGCGTATGATCATTTTGTTAGGAGTGGCGAGTCAGTGACAGCAGTTCAGCGTGCGTTTCGCCGCAGATTCAACATTCATCGAAATGACTCTGTTCCCGCTCGTGACACAATCTTACGTTGGGTTAACAATCTTCGAACAGGAGGCTCAATAATGAAAACAAAACCGAAGGGGCCGCAACGCACTGTGCGTACTCCAGAGAACGTTGAAAGGGTCAGACAAGCGATGTTGCAAAGCCCAGGCCGCTCTGCTCGGAGACATTCAGCTGCACTCGGAATCAGCAATCGTACTGTTAGACGGATTTTGCATGAAGAATTACATTTTCACCCATACAAGTTAGCGATGGTGCAGGAATTGAATGTAAACGATTGCCCCCAACGACTGAATTTTGCACAGGAAATGCTTGCACTTTATGAGCAGAATGAAAACATGATGGTGGTAATGAGTGATGAAGCCCATTTCCACCTTAATGGGGCCGTCAACAATCAAAACTGTCGGTATTGGGCTGCTGAAAATCCGCGACAACTCCATGAAAAACCGCTGCATAGCCCTAAGGTTACAGTTTGGTGCGCGGTGGGAAAGTTTGGCGTCATCGGTCCCTATTTCTTCGAACAAAATGGGGTTACCGTTACCATAACATCTGGGCGTTACATTGAGATGGTGAACACCTTTTTCATCCCTGAGTTACGAAGAAGGCGTATTGCTCGTCGACATTTGTGGTTTCAGCAAGATGGGGCCACGCCACACACCGCCAGAGCGTCAATGGCTGTTCTTCGCCCCCTGTTTCCCAACCATCTCATTTCGAGATTTGGTGACATTGCATGGCCCCCTCGGTCCCCTGACTTGTCCACATGTGACTTCTTTCTATGGGGGTACCTCAAGTCACGTGTCTACGAGGACAAGCCCCGTACATTAGATGCATTGAAGGAAGCGATCCGTCAACAAATCATCCAAATCAACAGAGACCTGCTGGGAAGAGTGGAGGCCAATTTTCGTAAACGCCTTCAACAATGCGTCGACGGCCAAGGACATCATATGCCAGATATAATTTTCGGTACATGATTATTATGACATGAAATGCTATGTTCTTACTAATGTTGTTCTACCAATATATTTTCTTTACAAAAATAAATATCATTTTCCTGATTATTCCAAAAACACTTGGTTCCCGTGCCCCACCCTATACTACAATTTATTTTGAATAATAATCTTTGTGACAACTTTCCATATATTCTTAAAATTAATCAGAATATTACTAACCTTGCCTGTCTCAGTGATAAGTGGCGAGCGGAGCTTCTCAAAGTTGAAGCTCACGAAGTCTTACCTGCGATCGACATGGGAGACGACAGGCCTTCTTCGCTAGCTATCCTTTCAGTTGAGAATGATGTGGCTCGCAAAATAGACCTGTCACATGCTATACCAGATTTTGCGGGGACAAAGGCACGAAAAATTAACTTTTGAATGATTTGTTTTTTCTTATCATGTATAAAATAAAGCTTTCTTACATGAATCTTTCTTTAAAATAGGGGCAGGGGCGCCGAATAGAAAGCTCGCCCAGGCTACAATTTTGCCTAAAGTCAGCCCTGCTTAACAGTAAGCGTCTATAAAAGTACATTACATTAAGAATTGGGTGGAAATATATTAAATTACAGTAGTAATTCGGAAATTTTCATCCGGGGAAAACTCCCGAGGGTGAACCAATAAGAAGTGAAAGTTTCTGTGGTGTTGGGATTTTTCTTTCGATACTTTAGCATAACTGTACTGTCTGTCGGGGCCGGGCAGTGTACAACCTGGAGGCACCGAAATGGCGGGGAATAGGGTAAGGTTAAGTTTTATACAACATGACTTAGTTGGAAAGGGAAATATAAAGTGCACATGAATTCTATGGTTGAGTGAAACAATTTAAGTGATTTTTGTAAGTTAAGTACTGGTCAGAGGAGGCTGGATTTTTTTATCCAGGAAGGAGGTGCCAAGGGCGAATGGATTCGCTTCTGAAGTCTAACAAGTTAAGCTGCTTCCAAGTATAACTCGGTACAGAGATGATTTGTGCGTTGTGTCTCATTTTAAACTGAAACAAATGATTGATCAAATTGAAATATTATGTCTAATAAAACTGATAGTGTAACTTAGAGAACTAAATAATGGAATTTTTTAGTTTTAGTACTTTATAAATAATTTTATTTCTTGCCAAATAAAAGAAATTTTATTCCTTTTACGATAGATGAATGGTTTTCCTCTTCATGATTTTCATTTGTTTACAAACAAAACATAAGAAATTTCCTAAAAAAAAAAAAAAAACTTCTTTAGTTTCATTTCATTTATTGAAGTGTACTGTACTGCAGCTGAAGTTAAGTCTCTCTCTCTCTCTCTCTCTCTCTAAATAATTTAATTTTTAGCATCCTTTTCCATACAAAAATGCAAACAAAGCCCAAAATTCATGGCAAAAATATGAAATTTATATTAGTTTTACATATCCTTCAAAGTTAGTTGAATTTCAGGGTATGAATAATGCATATTTCTCATTAAGAGTTTTTTATTATTATCACTATTTCTGAGGTAAAAATGTTTTGTTTCAGAAGTATGGTTAAAAAATCTTGTTCATAGTTCCTTTTATAAAACAAACAATTTTTCATAAATTTGAGTTCTCTTTCGTTGTTACCATTGGTAATTTTATTTTTTCATGCAGAAAAGAGGCGCCAAGGGTGAATGCCTAGAGAAACAGTCCCATATAGAGAAAGAAAAGAGCCAAAAGCAAGGCCCAAGGATTTCCTGATGCCTAGCACTCTGCGTTTAAAAGATTGGAGGGATTAGACAGGGGGAAAGATGGATTCAGGAAGAGTGTTCCAGAGTTGATCGGCTGAATAGAATGAAAGATTGAAAATACCGACTAACCTTTGCGTTAGAGAGTTGGACAGAAAAGGAATGAGAATGTGTTTGAAGTTTGGGTACTGCGGCCTCTCCTTAAAGGAGGAGGCAAGCAGTTAGAGAATTCAAAAGAGCAGTGTCCATTATAACCGCGATAGTAAAGAGAGAGTGAGGCAACATTGCGACGAAGAGAAAAGGACTAAAGACAGTCAGTAAGAGACAGGGCAATGATAAGACGAAAAGCCTTTGATTCCACCAGGTCAGCTAGAGCTGTGTAGGTTGAGCCACTCAACACATGAGAAGCGTATTTCATACAGGGGCGGACAAGACCCCAGTACAAAGAGAGAAATTGCGGAGCCGGTACATCACACCTCACTTCTTAAGAGCCGTTTTAGAAAGAGTGTACATGTGATCTTTCCAGGAAAGATCGTAAGAAAAGAAAACGCCAAAAATGTTAAAAGAGGAAGGATTGAGTTGTGGATTGTTGAAGGTAAGGGGATGGTCGTCTGGAAGAGTGTGACAAATAGAGAGATGAAGGAACTGAGTTTTTGAGGCATTGAAAGCCACAAGGTTTTCTTTGCTCTAATTAGAGATAGTAGAAGGATCAGAGGTCAGGTGCACCATAGCCGTCCTATGCAAAGCATGGAGTGATTTATATGAGAATAAAAACCCACTCTAATAGACAGAGTTTATTTCCACGACAGTTTCGACGCCCACTGGCATCCTCCTCGGGTGGATACAGAAACACAAATGAAACAAAACAAGAGGGAAAAACAGTTCAGGGATCGACCGTTAAGAAATTCGCACCTAGGTTAGATTCCATTCTCTCGAGACAGGAGGGGCATTTTCATTAAGTACATTCGCACAAATTTTTTAAAAACTATCTTCCTGTTCTAAACATACAGATTCTATTATTTTTACATAATTAATACATTTATAATTAAATTTATTACATTTAATATTGCATAATTATTAATTACATGGAGTGATTATTGAGAGGGACGCTTTGTGAAACAATCTGCTCTAGGTAATTGAGGATAGAGAAGTTGTCTGCTAGTTCACCAGGGATATCAGTAAAATGGGAAGTAAGCCAAAGGTGGTGGTAAACATTGAAATCAGTGAAAAATGGAGATTTCAGCAAAAGGAGAGTGGGATAGAATGTATTCCACTTTGGAAGTGAGGTAGTCAAAGAGTTTTGGGTAGTCATTAGAATTAGGAGAAAGGTACACAACGCAGATGTATTTAGTTTGAGATTGATTGGCACGTAAACCGTTGCGAGAAGGTGTAGAATTCGGAGGATTCAAGTTCGGGAATACCAGAGCAAGTTATGTCATTGCGTACATATACGCAACATCTACCTTTGGAGTGAAATTAAGTATATGGAATGTAGGAGGGTACAGAAAAGGGTTTGCTGTCAGTCGTCTCAGACACTTGAGTTTCAGTGAGGAAGAGAAAGTGAGGTTTCGAGGAAGAGAGGTGGTGTTCAACAGTACACGTTTACTTACAGTTGTATTTTCATGCTTTTTTTATATTGTGTGAATGTAGAATGAAGCAAGGCAAGCAAGTCATGTGCGCGATAAAATCCTTGGTAGAAAGAAAGTGCTTCACTGTAAATGCAGCAAGAGGTTTACATAAAGATGTATTAGTGCGAACACTGATATATGACTGTAAAATTGTTTGGCATGGCAGTGAACTTCCATAGAAGAATTTGATGTAATTATCATTTGCTATATTAGATTTAATAATGTGTCATACTTCTTAATTTTTGGCAATCTTTAGATAAGCATTTAAAATAAAAAGTGGCATGAAATTCAATACCTCAACGGTACATCATTACTCCAAATCAGCATGCAGGTTTTACTTGACTTTATCAGACAAACTTAAAAAATTCTGTAAAGTTGTTATCTCTCTCTCTCTCTCTCTCATCGTTTTTATGCCTTGACTCACGCCACTGTCAGAGAGATTTAAATGGGATTAACCTTATATCTACAAGGATTCTTCTTTAATTTCCCGTGAAAGAAAGCATCATGAAAACCATCATTACTCTATTGCAGTGACTCCCAATCTTTCCTGGTTCAAGGCACCCCAATACTATTTGTTCTTTCGGGCACCCCGAAGGTCTTTCGTCCTTTACTGTTCAACATCCAATTCCCCTTCAACACCACATAACTTCAAATTGAACAAACAGTATACAGTTTCAGTATGGACGTAATTAATCACGAATGTTTTGTTTCATTTGAAATTTCTTTATCTTCAGTAAAGTAACTTTTGAATTTTCGCTTACTTATTTTTGTAAATTTCATGAAATTTAGCGAAACTTCGGTTAGGAAACACTGCTCTATTGTAATAATATAAATTAATACTTGGATAAAATTATAGAAATACTGCGTTTGCATTTCTTGATGGGCGCGTGTAGTTTCAGGTTCAAATTTCACTCTTTGGGTTTGGCTTAATTGGGCATATACTGCAATATGATTTGAATTCGAATGTTGTGGGGGTCGTTTTGAATGGTTCATGGATATGACCGTGCATCTTACTATTGTTTCAAAATATGTTGGTGAAACTCCTTTCATGAATGCTAAAAGTCATTCAAGAATTCCAGTATGTCTTCCCAATGAGCTTTTCACAGTAATTCGACGTCTGCGTACAATAATACTGCGCATCACACTCCAGCCCAGAAACTGCTGTTGAGAGAAATTGGAGGAAAGTTTGAACTCTGAAGAAAGTTTGAACTCTGAAGAAGTGTATTTATTGGTCGTGGAGATTATTTTTGATCTGCTTTTGTATTTCGGGATGAAAAATTGTCACGTTTTCTATTCAATGTCGTGGGACCATCCAACCATCACAGAGAAATCGAAGGATCAGTTTAGGAGTTACGTAGTAGTGTGGGTTCATCGAACTAGAGTTTTCCAAGTAGAAGGGAGGAGAGTAGGGGCAAAGGGAGTGAGGAGTGATACTGACAGTGAAGGAAGGGGGGTCTGGGGAAGTGAGGGGTGGCAAAGAAAAAGAACTTTTTAATTCTTTTTAAATCCCCTAATGTAAAAATTGATCTTAAGAGCCTAAAAAACGACAGGAAATTTCATTTTTACATTAAAAATATTTATATTTATACATTTGTACATATAAATATATATGTACACCACACACACACACACACACACACACACATATATATATATATGTATATGTACTTATAAATAAGTACATATAAATAATTATTAATATAGAAACAAATTATCATTTACAACACCACACAACACTACTCACGTAGCGGCCGCCGCTAACATACCCTAGCTTCCATGCAGCTAAGGTATGTTACCGAAAATATATTTACAAAAATTACTAAAATAAACCTTAATTAAAAAAAAAAATAATATATATATATATATATATATATATATATATATATATACGGTATATATATATATATATATATATATATATATATATATATATACATATACGTACACACACACACACACACATATATATATATATATATATATATATATATATATATATATATATATATATAATATTATATATATATATATATATATATATATATATATATATATATATATATATATATATATATATATATATATATATACACACATATACGTACATACTGTTTAATGTGTATATTGACGGATTAATTGCTTCACTTAATGAGGCAATAATGGGATGTTGTATAGATAACACAAAGATAAATAACTTAGTTTATGCCGATGATATGGTGTTAATAAGTGCCTCTGTTAAAGGTCTGTATCAGCTACTAAAAGTCTACGAAGTGTATTCGCAGAAACGTGATATTCTTTTTAATGTTACAAAAACTAAGGTTATGCAATTTCATCCTAAAAGCTGTAATCAGCCAGCTGATATTAGATTTAAAATGAGAGGTAAAGTAATTGAGGAAATACAAGAGTTGAAGTATTTGGGTCAAACTATTGTAGTTCCTTGAGTGATGACTCAGATATAAGAAAACAATCTCGAAGCCTTTGTGCTAAAGCGAATATGACTATAAGGAAATTCCGGTTCTGTACAACAGAGCTGGGCATTTGCGGCATATTTTGCGGTACTGCGGTACTGCGGTACTACCAAACTACCAAACCGGCACCAAACCGGTACGCGGAAATTTGAATGCGGTAGCAGTACTGCGGTACTTTCAGCGATCCTTTGCGGTACTGCGTTATGCGGTTCCGGTTTGCGGTTTGCGGTAGTACCGCAGTACCGCAATACCGCAAAATATGCCGCAATTGCCCAGCTCTGCTGTACAAGTGACGCTAAAGACACTCATTTGTACTTTCTGCAGTAATATATACGGACAACAACTGTGGGTGAATTATAAAAAAGGTTCTGGCAGAACCCTAAATTTGCTGAAAACAGGTCTTTTAAGCTCTTACATAAATTACCTCCGAGATGCTCAGCCTCGCAAATGTTTGCTACCCGCAATGTCCCGAGCTTTCCGGAGGTAACAAGACGTGCTCGATACAGTCTAATGCAAAGAATTAAAAAATCAACCAACCCGATTATCCAAGCTATCCATGAGTCCTACCGTTTGATATATATATATATATATATATATATATATATATATATATATATATATATATATATATCACAACTATCACAACTAATGGAACACTACAACAACATTATTGATTCACTTGAAAGTAATGAAAACTATGATGTACTATACACAGACTTTGCTAAAGCGTTCGACAAGTGTGACCACGGAATCATAATACATAAACTGAAATATATGGGAATAACAGGAAAAGTAGGGAAATGGATATATAATTTCCTTAGTGAGCGGAGGCAAGTCGTTACAGTACAAGGAGTATCTTCATCAGAATCAGAGGTCCTCAGCTCAGTACCACAAGGAACAGTATTAGCTCCACTACTCTTCATAATCATGCTAACTGACATAGATGAGGACGTTACCAGAGACAGCACAGTAACATCCTTTGCGGATGACACAAAGATCAGTAGAAAAATAAGAACCCCAGAAGACATAGGATCTTTACAAACCGACATAAACAAAATCTACAAGTGGACTGAAGACAACAATATGAAGTTTAACACCGAGAAATTTCAGCTATTACGGTACGGAAAAAGAGAAGACCTAAAGTGCATGGAATATTATACCCCAAATGGACAGGAAATTCAGAGAAATTCCAGAGCAAAAGATTTAGGGGTTGTAATGACAGATGATGCGAAATTTGAAACACAAAATAAGATTGCAGTAAACAGAGCAAAGAGAATAACGGGTCAGATATTGAGAACCTTTAAACGAAGGGATAGGAATGTAATGATTCCTCTACTGAAAACCCTGATAATACCCAAATTAGAATACTGCTCGGTCCTAACTTCCCCATATAAAAAAGAAGACATTAGACAGCTGGAGGGGATCCAAAGAAGCTTCACAGCCAAGATCAATGGGTGCAAAGAACAAAATGACTGGGAAAGGTTACGAGAACTAGACCTATATTCACTGGAAAGGAGAAGAGAGAGATACACCATTATTTACACTTGGAAAATAATGGAGAAACTAGTCCCTAATCTTACTCTGAATCCCCTAACTCCCCAAACAACGATGGAAAGTAGAAGCGGTAGACTGTGTCGTATTCCCAAATTGAAGGCGAGACAGGGAACATCCTTAACCCTGAAAGAAAATAGTTTTGTAGTGAGAGGACCAAAACTGTTTAATCAGTTGCCCAAAGACCTAAGAAACACGAAGGGAGTTGCAGTGGAAATCTTCAAAAGAAGACTAGACGCCTGGCTCAGAACAATCCCCGATGAGCCGGGCGTACCTGGCTATGTGAGGTGGAGAGCGCAAGAATCCAACTCACTACTTCACCAGGCCAACTCGAGAGGAGGGGCGACAAGCTTGACCTTCGCGAAATGAGAAATCATCGCGCGGAACCTTTGTAAGGTTGTAAGGTTATATACGTGTACGTGTACAGGGTGGGCGGAAAGTAGCTCCCTAATTTAAATTACATATAAATTATGTATAAATTGTGATTGTATAGTTATATTGTTATGGTGTGTTCTCTAAAGTGGTACAATTGTAACGGTAATTTTTTTTTCTCTAAAGTGTTCTCTTTGTGTTCTCTAAAGTGGTACAATTGTAACGTTCATTTTTTTTTTTTAATTTCAGATTGAAGGGTAACATGGCTGAGCGTTTAACACTGCAGGAGCGTGCCCAGTTGGCGGCACGGTACGAAGTTTGGCAATCTGTCGTTCGAGTTCAAAGATGGTGGCGGGCCATTCACGGACCACGTGCCCAAGTGGACCCGAAAACAATCAAGAACTGCCACTCGAAGCTCATGATCACGGGGTCTGTGGCAGATGTTCGAAGATGTGGTCGCCCTTCGACATCCAGGGCCCAGGAGATGGTGCAGGCAGTTCAGGAAATGTTCGCACAGAGTCCACGAAAGTCAACTCGCCAGGCAGCTCGGGAAAGTGGACTCTCCCGCTACTCAGTGCGAACTGTGCTGAAGAAGGAGCTGAACTGGCGTGCGTGGAAGCCGCATTACTGCCAATCTCTCTCGGACGAGGACTGTGACATTCGCATGGAGTTCGGGGAAATCATGCTGGCTTGGCATGAAGACTGGCCCCATCTCTTCCGCAACATCCTCTGGAGCGACGAGGCGGTGTTCCACGTCGGAGGCTTTGTCAACCGCCACAATTGCCACTACTGGGCAGGAGAGGATCCCATGGTTACCGCTGAAAAACGGCAGAATCGGTTCAGTGTAACGGTGTGGTGTGGTATGACCTCAGATCAGGTTGTGGGCCCGTTCCTTCTGCGCAACACCATGAATGCTGAGCGGTACCTTGCTATGTTGCGAAACGAGGTCTGGCCGGTTGTCAGCACATGGGAGAACATCGACGATCTGATATTTATGCAAGATGGCGCCCCTCCGCACTTCGCTCTTGTTGTCCGTGAGTGGCTGGATGCCCACTTCCCTGGGCGTTGGATGGGTCGTCGTGGTCCACATCAATGGCCAGCCAGGAGCCCCGACTTGACACCGTGCGACTTCTTTCTTTGGGGGTGAGTAAAGGAAGAAGTCTACCGCACCAAACCGAGGACATTGGAAGAGCTGGAGGACCGAATTCGGGAAGTCATGTCCTCCATCCAGCCGGAGTTCCTGCTAAAGTCAGTGGACGCCATTCCTGGGCGGCTCCAGAAGCTGGTGGAAAGAGTTGGAGCCCACATTGAATTTTAGAGAAAACCTACCATGTATGCCTACCTTTTCATATTATTTCTTCTGAAATAAATGGATAATATACATATTTTTTTACCAATCCAAAATAGGGAGCTACTTTCCGCCCACCCTGTATATATATATATATATATATATATATATATATATATATATATATATATAGTTTAAAAAAATATATAGTTTAAATAATATACATATATATATTTTTCACTTAGAGTTTAGAATAAAATTATATATTACTTATAAACAAGAAAAAAATGCGATGACAGAAGAATACAAGCTTACTCGCCCTGTGTCCGCAGCCAAAAAGACATTGAAAGAGAAAATCAACCAATGAAGCCATGTAAAGCCGGTCTGACTGGCTTAAAAATGCGAAGAAAGCTGGTATTAATCATGAAATTGGCTACCTAAGCAGACCAGAAGGTATATACAGCACCATGAAAATAAATTTTTGAACATGTTTACCAGCCAAGAAGGATTGTACGTACTAATTATGAAATTGGCTGTCTAAGCTGCTACAGGGCAGGTATTTTCAAGTATATATTAGAGTTTTCAGGGGTACACAGTGACTGACAAAATGTTTTTTCTCATGTTTTTTCTCATGTTTTTTCTTTTGTAAATACATTTTTCGAAACATTTCAACCAAGCAAGTTAACAAATATATATATATATATATATATATATTAATATATATATATATATATATATATATAGTGACTGTCTGAATTCAGTATATATGTGAAGTATATATGTGAATTAGGGCTCTCATTTTGATTTTTGGGTAATTATAAATTTATACATACTTTAAGGTTCGCCTCCATTTTCTCTAAATTACTTCAATTTACCTTGGACTTTTTCCAGTAAATTTTTCCAAATTTCCTTAGATTTACCTTAAAACTCGCATTACCTTAAAATTTACCTCAGATTGCCCAAATTACTCAAAATCTAAGGTAATTACCTCAAAAATGAGAGCCCCTGACGACAACTTCACTTTCCAAAGGGTATGTGGCGGAGACAAGGTTGAATGGTAAACACATGTATGTGTTCGTGTGTGTGTGTGTGTGTGTGTGTGTGTGTGTGTGTGCACACACGCAGATCTCTATACACACACACACACACACACAAACACACACACACACACACACACACACACATACATATATATATATATATATATATACACACACACACACACACACACACTCAACCCGCCCACTTCTCTCTGAGAAAGTACAACTCTCTTTATTCACAACTTTATACAAGTTCCATCAAAATTAATTTAAAACTTTTCTTACTAACGTATCTGCATGATTTCCTTCTTTCTGATCATAGATCGTTAGAACTATTAATTAATTTTACCAACGTATGCGCAACACGACATAACAAGAACTCAATAGGTAAGAATAATCGCGTCGATTGATCTAATGTTAATATGCAACAGAGAATAGAAACTCACATAAATAACGATAATAACAAATTTTGGAAATTTGTTAAGAATCAAACGGGTGTCAAAAATGCCCTCCCTCTGACAATCGATGGGGTGTGGAGGGAGGATGAAATTACAAAGCTGTGGAAAAACCACTACTCAAACATTCTTAACAGTGTGAGTAAGGATAATCTTAAGATAGATTGCAGCGAAACGCCTGTGGGAGGGACAAGGGAAAATACTTTGATATCAGTTCCTGAAGTAAAGAGGTTAATTATAGAGTTAAAGACTGGTTCTGCGTCAGGGATAGATGACCTATCGAATGGGCTCTTAAAATATGCCAATGACGTGGTATGTCTGCATATAAGTATGGAGACATTTTGTCCAGCAATAATTACAGGCATATTGCTGTCGCTTCCTGCTTCTCGAAACTACAAGAAAAACTCTTGTTACTCCGATTAAATGACCTGTGTATCTATATACTTAAGGAAATAATATCTAAATACACTGACAGTAATTCAATTATTTATAGCTGTTTCCTAAATATAAGTAAGGCACATGATAGAGTGAACCACAATATTTTATTTAAAAAACTGGAAAACAGGAAGGTTTCCATGTACATATTAAATTTATTGAAATTTTGGTATTCCCACCAATCTTTTACAGTTAGGTGGGGCAATGTACTATCCGAATGTTTTGGCTCCTCTTGCGGGGTGAGACAAGGCTCCTTGCTCTCTCCTATGCTGTTTAATGTGTATATTGACGGATTAATTTCTTCAATTAATGAGGCAACAGTGGGACGTTGTATAGATAACACAAGGATAAATAACTTAGTTTATGCCGATGATATGGCGTAAATAAGTCCCTCAGTTAAAGGTCTGGATCGACTACTAAAAGTCTGCGAAGTGTATTCGCAGAAACATGATATTCTATTTAATGTTACAAAAACTAAGGTTATGCAATTCCAGCCTAAAAGCTCTAATCAGCCCCAGCTGATATTAGGTTTAAAATGAGAGGTGAAATAATTGAGGAAGTACAAGAGTTTAAGTATTTGGGTCAAATTACCCCAACTCCTTGAGTGATGACTCAGATATAAGAAAACAATCTCGAAGCCGTTGTGTTAAAGCGAATATGACTATAAGGAACTTCCGGTTCTGTACAAGTGAAGCTAAAGACACTCTCTTTCGTACTTTCTAAAGTAATGTATACGGACAGCAACTGTGGGTGAATTATAAAAAAAGTTCTGGCAAAACCCTAAATTTGCTGTACAACAGGTCTTTTAGACTCCTACATAAATTACCCCCCGAGATGCTCAGCTACGCAAATGGTTGCTACCCACAATGTCCCGAGCTTCCCGGAGGTAACAATACGTGCTCAATACAGTCTCATGCAAAGAATTAAAAAATCAACCAACCCGATTTCCAAGCTATCCATGAGTCCTGCCGTAAGTCTTCTAAACTGAGGAATTCATGGTACGAAAACGTCTGTCTGTAGCTCCACTTAACTTTGACATTACTGTATTATTTCTAATTAATTGTATATATTTCTATTGTCAGTTTGTGAACTATCATTGTATTATTAATATTTGCCATATGGACTATAGTCTGCCAATAAACCTTTTCATTTTCATTTTCATTTCATATCAAAATAACAAACTTTAAATAGGGGTTAAAAGGCATACAGTTATATACAATATTTATCAAAAACGACAAGGTAGGATCATTATGTCAATTGTTAATTAAAAATAGCAAATTACGACCATTAATTTAATAGTCAAATAAATTAATTTTTAATGCTAGAAATACATACACGAGTTTGGTTTTTATAATTAAGCAAATATTTAGACTTTATTCATTCATTGGTTACTTGAGGGCATGTCCTTCGGTTTTCTTACAAACTGATTTACCGTGAGAAAGATACGCCCACGCGAAAGCTACCTTGAGTCCCGTTGTTCGCCTCTACCACCTATTGATGTAAAAAGTTTATAACATTCTTTAATTAAATGATTAAATGATCAAGTAAGAAGGTGGAGGGGGGTTCCCATTATTCTGCGACGCATTCAAACACGCGGGTTTCAAAGTTTAATTATAGCCATTGCCAAGGATACGAGCCAAAGGTTTTTTTTACAAGGTTTCACGTCAAATGGGGGAGCCATATTGCTACAGGTAAATCTTTATGAGCTCATTAAGTTGTAACGTTGTTTTCGGTACCGTTTCCTTAACTCATACGCTGTACACGTTTCTTTTCTAAGGGTTAAAGGGATCATGTTCTAGCACGTACTTTCATAACCTCACCTTTTAAATCAGTATAGTGACCAACTTTATTAATATTTTCAGATTTCTTTGTATATATATATATATATATATATATATATATATATATATATATATATATATATATATATATATATATATATATTACAAAGAAATCTGAAAATAATATTAATAAAGTTGATCACTATATGCTACAGTTGGTCACTATATAAAGTTTTACAGTTTGAAAAGATTGGATTGAAACTAAAGCATATACACTCGTTCACACCGGCATTCTGGTGGACCAGCACCCATCCACCTGCAGTACATAGCAAAATTCCACACCTGCGGCGCTTCATACCCGATGCGTGGTGGTGCTTCCAGGCTTTATAAAAAATAGGTTAGGTTAGGTTAACCTAACCTCACAAAAATATAAATCCAGGATATTTATTTTTTCCGAGATATTGGTTATACAGACAGCACGTAATCCGAGCAAAATAGGAATATACATATATACATATATACAGTATATATATATGTATATATAAAATAAGTTTTCTACCGAGGGAAAACATATACATGCAAGATTAGACCGTACTAATAAACAAACCACGCAACAAGCAAATATTACTCGCCTGTCAACCTCCTGAATGAATCCGAACCGCAGTGGTTAATTTCTCGCTTAGAAAATTGTGACACGAAAACACGCGCTGGATCATGTTTAAAAATTGGGTAAATTTGTTTTCAAAAACGGAGACTTTGCGTGCGAACTCAAATCGCACAAAACTCGAAGTAATGTTCTTTCTCTTCTTTAATAAATTATAGTTAAAAAAAAATAATGAATAAAATTTTCTCGATAAGGAAAGTGAATAAAATTTTTGAATTTAAATCGAATTATGGAAATGAGGAGCGGTTTCTATGGTTTTTAGTGTCGATAAAATTTTTTCTTATCCCTCACTCGATATTGAGTTGGAGAGAGTTTATATTCTGTGGTGAGATGAGGGTACGCGAACGATTGGGGAGAGGGGTAAGTGTTTCGAGGGAAAGAGGAAGGGAAGCCGAATGAAATAAGGGAAAAGAGAAAGTGACAAGTGAGGATCAGCAGAATTTCACGAGAATAAACGAGATGAAAGCATTTTGGAGAAAATTCGAGTCTTTCTTCTTTTGTTTTTTGAACCACGGAAAGATTTGACAGGTGCACACGTACGTGCTCAATATAATATTTCTATACACAGATGTGAACGTAATAACAAGAGGCGTATTTAGAGTTGGATAAGGACTTGCGGTTATTGAAAGGTGTTTTGTAGGAAAATATAAAACCTAATAATAAATGATGAGGTTTTCAAAACCATTCATGCGCTACAACCAATTTTAAAGTTGGGTTTAATAATTAAAAAATATGAACGCTTTATTTCTTCATTTATTTCTTATTGCATAGCTGATCTTCCAATTTTCTACAAAATGATTTGAATGTATTTATTTATATAGTAATACAATTATTTAGAAATTGCTACAGCGAAAACAAACAAAGCGCTTTCTAATGAAAGAAGACAAGTAAATGACTCTCCTCCGTGTCTATTGTCATGGCGTCCTAATCCTGAATGCAATCCTTTGCCTCTCAGCAGCATTTCACAGCGAGATCTTCATCCTATTAGCCATTGTTGACCAGCGACCAAAATGTTACAAAGACAAATAGTCAAACCTTTAGTGAAGCGATGCATTAGTAAGATTTGGTGGTTGGAATTTAAGCTTCATGAAACTAAAGTCTAAAATTTCCTTTCTGCTTTTCTTATTTACAAAGAAGAAATCAAAACACAAAATTCAGATTTTTTTCCTTTCTTTCCAATACGTCTCGAGTCTGAAATGGCTTTCGTGAATAAAATTTAATAAACTGTTCATTTCAAATTAAAAGATTTGCCATATGCATTTGAATGCAAACACTTTTAATGTTTTGTTCCCTTCAAGATTCGAAAACTTAATTCCGAGTCAATATCAAACTTTCATGAAATTTAAAGCGACTTCGTGTATATGCTAAAATGGCAAACTCGCGTCTCCAAATGTAAAAGTTTTGCAACTTTAAGACACTGCAATGTTTGGTCTTTTCTTTCTGTTTCTGTCAAAGGAAAAATAATTTAAAGTAGCACATTTGGTAATAAATAAGTAAAAAGAAACCACTAATTCCCGTAAATAAGCTTAAGTTTCCCCTGAGTGACTTTCAAATATGTGTTTTGTTATATGGTACGCACTAGAGTAAGTCAAAGTCTATTTGTACATAAGTTGCATCCATTAAACTCGTCAGTTCCTCATATATATACATATATATATATATATATCGGATGGCCCAGAAAAAATGCCTTGAGATTTGAACATCAATAACTTCAAAAATATGCAGTTCACACTTCCAAAATTTACATAACTTTTACCTCAATCTATTGATAAGCCATCATAAAAATTTCAGACCTCTACATAAAATACTTTTTCCACAGCTGAGGGAACAATGAGGTATGGTGAAAAAAGCGAATATCATAAATTTAAAAAAAATGTTATTATTTACGTCTTATCAACAAATATGATCAATATGTCCGCCGTCCTGCTTACAAACTAATCTTTACTTTTTCTTCCACGACATGATATACAGTATTTTCTGATTTCTGCTAATGTTATTTTGTTCCAACATTCGAGTATTTTTTTTTTTAATTGCATTTCTGTAAACTTTTCTGTTTGGCCTTCATAAATCTTCTCTGCTAGAGTGTTCCATATGCAATAATCCATGGGATTGCAATCAGGTGATTGCGGGGGCCAGTCGTTTTTTCCAATGAAGTTGACTACATTCTGCTGTAGATAATCCTGTGTGAACTTGCTAGTATGAGCTGTAGCACCATCTTGTTGGAATATGAAATCGTTTCCATAATACAGACGCCGACAATCAGGCAAAAGATTCTCCTCTAAGAGATTTACATAGGTTTCTGAATTTATTTTTTTATTTTTTGAAATGAAATGAATTTTCGTCTTTCCATTCCACGATACACCTGCTAATACCATGATTTTTTTTGAAAACCGACTTGTCTGGTGGTAAAGTCTCGATGGAGGAATGTCTTTCTTGCGCCGGCCATAAACAACACCGTTCCTGGAATTCCGAGCAATCTCGATGGTGAAATCTTTTTCATCTGAAAAAACTATTTTTGTAACATCATTAGACGAAAATCTATCAAGCAATTTTCTACAACGAATTTTTATTTTAGCTCTTACATTGCTGTCACGTCTTGAAACACGGATCCTTTTAAATGCTTTAAGTCCTACCGTTCTCTGCATTCTTTGTATGAAACTTCGACTGATACCTAAATTTCTTGCAATTTTCCTCTGAGAGCAGTGTGACCCAGGTCGATCTTCTTGATAGGCTCATCATTTCGATCATTGCTATATTGTCTTGAGTGTAAACTGTTTTAGGCCGACCACTTCCACGCTTCCGTGCCGTCGAACTGGTTGCTTTAAGTTTTTTAATTATTCTATTCACAGACGTAACATTAAAAGTTATTCCTGGAAATTTCCTCAAAATTCTTGCCCCAGTCCATTTTTTTTCCAAGAAACACTTTTCAATCACCGCTTTTTCACCGTTAGTTAGAACCATAATTTGAAGGGTAAGTTTAAAAAACAGTATTTAAGATGGGCGTAGCCTATATCATCTGACGTTTTACAGAGACTAGCAGATTATCCATAGGCTGAGGAAACTACTACAAGTCTTAGAATAGTTGCCAGGTACAGCTATACACATTTAGGATTTGTGATATTCGTTTTTTTGCACCATACCTCATTGTTCCCTCAGCTGTGAAAAAAGGATTTTATGTAGAGCTCCGAAATTTTTATGATGGCTTATCAATAAATTGTGATAAAAGTTATGTAAATTTTGAAAATGTGAACTGCATATTTTTGAAGTTATTGATTTTCAAATCTCAAAGCGTTTTTTTTGGGCTACCCGATATATATATATATATAATATATATATATATATATATATATACAGGGTGTTTCATAACATGTGGGACACTTTCAGGATGGATTTAGGACCTGAAAACAATGAAAAAAAGTCTATATAAACATATGCCCGAAATCGCTTTGTTTCCGAGTTACAACCCGTTTTGTGTTCCAGCAATTCTTTCCGCAAACTGTTTACAAACACTGCTTGCTGACAATGTTTGTGAGTGTGTAAGAGACTTATTTTATGTATGGCCTTGCGGATTGTAATGTTTCATACACTCTATGACATGTTTCAATATCGTTGAGTGAAGAGCCATCAGTTAGTCAGAAGTGCATCTCGGTGTTTCACTGTTCATATTCGTAACTTCTTACGGTGAAAAAGTGCAGTCCAGTGAAAAAAAACCTTAAAAGTTTTTGTGTTATTCAGTAATAGTGTGCATTTGAAGTGATAATGGAGGCTTATTCAAAGAGAGAAATGGCAGACATGCATCTCATGTATAGACTTGCTGAGTGTATGCGGAAAGGTTTCCGCGAGTGTATGCGGAAAGGTTTCCGAATCGCCGTCTGCCACAAAAGAAGACCTTTCAGAGAATAGACGAGCGTCTTGGTAATACAGGTTCATTCATCAAGCGAGTTTCAGATGGTGGTAGACCAATCAGCGCCAGAACTGTTGAGTTGGAGGAGCGGGTCCTGAATCGCGTGGAGGAACATCCTGGTGTCAGCATCCGAATGATAGCAGCAGCAGAAGGTGTAAGATACAGCTTTACCCATATCACATTCAGAGAGTACAAGTCCTTACTGAAGCTGATTTCCCACCACGACAGGCTTTTTGTACTTCGTTCCTTCAACAGTGTGATCGCGATCCTCTTTTTCTATCCTCCGTGTTGTTTTCTAATGAGGTTGCCTTCACAAGAAATGACGTGATCAATTTTCACAACACTCAATGGGCCGAAGACAATCCGCATGCCATCATCCAGTCAAGGCACCAGCAACAATTTAGTATCAATGTATGGGCAGGACTTATTGCCAAGAACTTAATCGGTCCTTTTGTTTTGCTTGAAGATTAACAGGAGAATCCTATTCCAATTTTTTAAGGAATGCTTTAAGCGATTTACTAGATGAAGCTCCTCATGTTGTCCGACGTCGTATGTGGTTTATGCATGACGGCGCTCCGCCTCATTTTTGTCGAGTAGCCAGAGACTATTTGGATGACCATTTCTCTGATAAATGGATAGGCCATGGAGGACCCATTGCATGGCCTGCTCGTTCCCCGGACCTGAATCCACTCGATTTTTACCTGTGGGGTCATCTGAAATGCATCGTTTACGTGACACGCATTGACAACGTTGAAATACTTCGCCAACGTGTAGAATAAGGATGCCAGAAAATCCGAGCAATACCTGGAATGTTTGAACGCGTCAGGCAGTCTATGACGAGGCGTGTTCAGGCGTGTATTCAAGCAGAAGGCGGTCATTTTGAGCACTTCCTTTAAAGGTAAGGCGGATATTTGCTGGAACATATAACGGGCTGTAACTCGGAAACAAAGCGATTTCGGGCATATGTTTATATAAACTTTTTTAATTGTTTTCAGTTCCTGAATCCATGGTGAAATTGCGTCCCACATGTTATGAAACACCCTGTATATACATATATTAGCGGTAATAAACGAAATCTGGCACTACTCCCAAATGTAGCGGCCCATCAAACACCAAACAGGAACCGACAATATCGACCAGAAAACGACCATTATCGAGGAAACCCGTGAACGAAGCTTAGAAACCCTATAAATTTATTATACACAAATATACAAGGTCTGTATACTGACCATGCAGACTGCAAAGTGCAAAATTTGCAAAATTTAACTCTGAAAACCAGCATAGCTATTATATGCTTAAAGGAAACACACTTATATAAGTGCGATAAAGGCGGTGAAAACTGCATCAAGGATACTGAAATAGCCATACTGCAGTACAACATACACAGAAGAGATAAAGTTGCTGGATGAGGAGGAGGGTGTTGCATCTACGTGTCAAGTGAAGATAAGTAAATCAAACAGCATAGTCGAAGTTATTACTTTAGAAGTAAAAGAACTAAACCTAACATTATGAACGTCTACATACCACCAAACACCACAAAAAGTTAATTTCATTTCGCTACAAATGAAATAGAAAACATATTAAAATTACTTGAAACTCCAGCATCAAATATTTTAATGTGGGGGATAACATGGAAAAAAAATGACGAAGTTATGTTGTTGAGAGGTTTCATGGTAACATTACAAAAGATGAGAGAACCCAGGCAATAATGCTATTACGAGTAGATATTATAGAACTTAGTAGTATAGCCGCAAAAGGGGAGAGTGCAAGAATGTTGCAAGTGATTACGTAATGTTGCAAAGGGGGGTGGGGGTGTTGCGAAAAAAAAAAATAATAATTAAAAAAAAAAAAATTTAAAAAAAATAAAAAAATAAAAAAAATAAAAAAATAAAAAATAAAAAAATAAAAAAATACCCGCCAAAGGGCACTTTGTTGCCAACCGGGGTTGCAAGGGGCATGCAACTTGGAGGCGGAGTTCTCCCCCAAGCTATTCCCCCCAAAGGGCCAGAAAGGAGAGAAAGGAGGAGAGAAAGGAGGAGAGGTGTTCACCTGGCAGGAGCCAAGTGCATATTAAGACTTCAGCCGAGTAGACGTTGTCTTATAGGCTCCTAATCAGCCAGTTGGCTGAGCCAAGGGGGGAGGGGTACACCTGAAGGAGAGAGAGAGAGAGAGAGAGAGTAGTTGCCTTTGATTGCAAGGCATGCAACTTGGAGGCGGAGTTCTCCCCCAAGCTATTTTCGTTTACCTAACCTAAGAGGTCTCTAAGGGGTTTTCCCAAAGGGCCAGAAAGAGAAAGGACCAGAGGTCCTTGCTCGGCTGGGAGCCGAGCTTCAATGATTCCGTCAGTCGTCTCTCGGTCTTTTATAAACCTCTAATCCGCCATGTTGCCAGATAGCGCCATGTATTCAGTTGCTGAGTTGCCAGATAGCGTCATGTATTCAGTTGCTGAGTTGCCAGATAGCGCCATGTATTCAGTTGCCAGATAGCAATATTTAAAACCATATATTATTCAAAATACCACAATATATGATGGTAGTTAATCGATGAATCCAATTAAATTCTGTTTATTAAATAAATAATTTAAACCTTTACACACTTAATTTTTATTATAAATATTTAAGTCACGAAAAACGAACGGAAAAGAAAATTTACGAAACAATTCAAAACACACGAGCCTCATTCCCCCAAACCCCCCACCCATCTGCGTTTATATATATAATAAACGAATGAACCACTCGTGTGCACGCACACACACGCACACACACACACACGCCTCTGTATATATTATGAAAATCAGACAAAAATACCAAACGTATATTAATTTAATTCAAATGAAGCTAAACGTATATTAATTAAAAACAAATGAATTTTCTCCTTTTAAGAGAATCATTTATTATAAGAAATTAATTATTCAATATAAGAAATTATCAATAAACGCACGCGAAACACACGTGTTTTCCCGAGACCTTTTGAGGTAGGACGCGAACCTACATTCGTCAAAAAATTAGCTCAGACGAAATACACACAAATCTTTCACCTTACCTTATATATATATATATATATATATATATATATATATATATATATATATATATATATATATATATATATATATATAGAAAGAGCCATATTAGCTGCGTCTATTTAATTTTGCCATTCCTTATATATATATATATATATATAAATGGGCTTTCACCGAATTAAAACAAATCACTAAACAATTAAAAGAATTCGCTCTATTATGCATTTTTCAAAATTAACACAGATTTTTGTCAGAGGAAGTGAGCATTCGAAAGTTATTACTTGTGCAGAATTTTCTCAATTTAATGTTTCCGTTTTAAGCTTCTCAAATACCATTAAAACAAATGTCATGATTTTTACTAATAAAAGAAATGTATATCTTGATGAATTTAGTGTTAATGAAATCGTCATAAAGGAGTGTACTGTAACAAAATTTCTTGGTGTAATGCTAGATAAGAATTTGCAATGGAGTGATCATGTAAATTATATCACGAAAAAGATTTCAAGGAGCGTTGCTATAATGTCCTCGATTCACTTTACACACACACACACACACACACACACACACACACACACCGGAAATTTCAATGCATTTTTCATCTCTCCGTGGAGCAGAACGATTCACACGTGTTCACCCTGAGGCCTTTTTGAAAGGAATCTAGGTCAAATTGTTCTCTCTGTCTCGACACCTTCAATTTGGGTCCCAATTATATTAAATAATAAACAGTAAAAGAAATAAACACACACACACATATATATATATATATATATTAGGGTGTCTCTTATTTTCGAAGTGTTGAGTTTTTAGGTTGCGCCCCCTCAACCAGTTCCATTGGTTGAGAAAACATCACATATAAACCTTTTTTTGGATTGAACAATTTTTAGAGGTCGCCCCCGCTTATTAAAGTTCATAAAATATAGCTATTATTTATGCAATTAATATTTGAAATTACTAGCAGTTGTCAAGTATACTAAACATATGTTTTTAATTAATTAATCATCATATTTATGATGAATTCAATTAAATGAATATATTAGAGATAATTGTCAAGTTTGTAGCTGAAAATATTGCTTGATAAGACAAGATCAACCTGTTTAAACATGTTTCATCAAGAATGCTCCAGATTATGTTGCAATTGTTTATTTGTCATCATTCAGTGTTCTGCTGTCATAAGTAAAAGGTGTGTAACTGTGTATCATTATACTTCTTTTTTGCTATTATCAGATAATAAACTATGTTATTTATATTTTTCACAATTATTTATACTGATTTTGTTATTAGTGTTTGAAAAAAATTTAATGAATTTAATGAAAAAATTAGAATTTATGCTCTTATACACATATTATGAAGTTTTAAACAATGTTGCTATTTGTCACAAAGAATTTAATTTAGTTCAATGGAAATTTTACCTGACATAAACCAACATTCTATCCATCGCCTTCGAAATAAGAACCGAGCTCGTCATGCTAAAGAACTTAAGGAGCATTTCCATGGAGAATGTTCTATGACAGTCCAATGGGATGACAAGATGATGGAGGACCTCACCTCGCACAAGCACATTGATCGTCTCCCAGTACTTGTGTCAGGACCTGGTGTTGAACAGCTGCTTGGTGTCCCCAAAATCCCAAACTCAACTGGAGAAGCACAAGCTGAATCCGTCTTTAACTGCCTGAATGAATGGGGAATTACAGAGAGTAAAAGCAATTTGTTTCGATACAACAGCTTCAAACACGGGTCAATATAGTGGAGCCTGTGCTCTCATCGAAGCAAAATTGGGACATGATGTTTTGTACTTGCCTTGTAGACACCATGTTTTAGATTTATTGTTGGGAGCTGCATTTGAAGCAACATTGGGATCTACATCAACTGGTCCAGAGATAGTGATCTTTAAGCGTTTTCGTGACAATTGGACTTCTGTTGATCAAAGCCAGTTCCAAACAGGTGAGACAGACACGATTACTAAAGAAGCAATTATCCAGTCTAAAACTGAACTAATTCAGTTTGCTAGATCCCAGGCACCTATGCTACGGGATGACTATCAAGAACTTTTGGATCTGTCCATCATCTTTCTTGGAGGTGTCCCCAATAAAGGCATCAAGTTTCGTGCACCAGGTGCCATGCATCGAGCTCGCTGGATGTCCAAAGCGCTCTATTCTATCAAGATGTGGCTTTTTCGAAACCAGTTCAAGATGACTAAGACTGAAGAAAGAGGAATTCGAGATCTTTCCCTTTTTTCTGTTCTCATCTATATGAAGGCTTGGACAACATCCTCACTCCCTATTGAAACCCCATTTAATGACTGGCTCCTTATGAGGTCATTGATTAATTATCCTAACAAAAAGATTTCTGATGCAACTAAAAAAAAGCTCTCTAACCACTTATGGTACCTGTCTGAAGAAGCAGTTGGTCTTGCTTTCTTTGATGAGCGAATTACTACAGATGTAAAGAAACGCATGGTAAAGGCATTAGAAGATGAGTCCACTGATAGACCACCCAAGCGTCCTCGGATTCCTGAATCGACCTTCTGCTCTGGTGAAGGACTACACCAACTTGTTACAAGAAATACTAGAGAATTCTTTACTAAGCTGAATTTGCCAGAAGGATTTCTGAACAAGGCACCCAGCACTTGGACATCCAACTGTGAATATTTAAGGGCCAGAGCTATTGTTGCAGCTCTATCTGTTGTAAATGACCGGGCAGAACGTGCAGTAGCTTTAGTTCAAGAGCTGAATAAGAAATTGACAGTGGGGGAAGAGCAGCTCCAGTTCCTGCTCCAAATTGTTGCAAAACACCGCCAGAGTCACCCAGTTCCATCAAAAACTGTTCTTCTCAAAAAATAACCATCAATGAGGTCGCACCTTAAAATACACCATATTGTATAATCATTGTATATTAAATAAATGTTGTATAAGGAAATAATGCTAATTAAAGTAATTAAAGTATGTAAATAGTACTGGCATTTTGAATTTATCTCTATATAATAAACTAATGGTTTTTTTTTGTAGCAATGCTTCATTGCTGATTGTATATAAAAAAAGAGCCAGGAAGGATTTTGGATAGGAGAAAAAGGATTGGGATAAAGAAGGATTGGGATAAAGAAGGATTGAGGACCAAAGGATGGATTATAACAACATCAAGGATAGGTTAGAAAAGGATCAATGATAAATAAGAAGGCCTATACTTATAAAAACGAATCAAACTAAAAAAAGAAGGAAGGAATTATGTGTATAATGAGCATAATCATATGTCAGGAGCTATTATGCCATGGTCACCATTTTTATTAGCCGGGGGCGACCCCTAAATATGAGCCAATTTGTGTCAAATTTTCAAGTTTTAGTTTTTATGCTAAATGGAACTATTTTAGGGGGCGCAGATAAAATAATTCAACATTTCAATTTTTGACTACCCAATAAGAGACACCCTAATATATATATATATATAGAGAGAGAGAGAGAGAGAGAAAGAGAGAGAGAGAGAGAGAGAGAGTTTTGTTCATTAATAAATATTAATCAGCGAAAGAAATAAGGTAGGCAAACATGAAAGTACTAATAATTATATATATATATATATATATATATATATATATATATATATATAGAAAGAGAGCGAGAGTTTTGTTCAAATAAAGGAATCTAGTGGTGGCAATCCGATGCGTGCCAGTTTTAGGTTTAATTCGGTTGCGCCAAAAAAAAAAAAATTGTGAAAAATTACTAATAACTTGTAAGTAAAAATAAAAAAACCGATTTTTGGAAATCATACAATGTTTTGCATTGTATAAAAAACATTGCAACTGCTTGGGAGGATGTTACTGCGAAGTGTATGAAAGGCATTTGGAAGAAGTGCCTAAAACGATCTGTGGGTAATTTCGAAGACTTCGATAAGTTTGAAAATGTCGATGAAATTAATAGAAAAATAGTGTTACTCGCCAATACCCTCAATTTAGAAGTAGAAGTGGAAGATATGCACAAGGCTATTTATTTTTCTCTTTAGTAATAATAACAACTAGCTCGAATTGTAACAACGGGTAAAGTTTTCACTCCACCTTAGACCCACAGTTTAACGTGGAAACCGAATGCTCTTTTAAAAATATAATTAGAGGAACTTTCACGAGTGAGTGGTTAATTATTCACTATAAGAAATTAATCATTAAGCGTTGTTTTTCCTTTCACGAGGAAAGGATTTCTGTAAGTGTCTATAATTCGATTTTATATATATGGAGGGTTGTAGTATCTCGTTTCACCGAATTAAAACCAAAACACACGATCGTATTCTCAAATCTATACACACACACACACACACGTGGAACGGGTACCCGACAATCTGCGTCAACTCAAAACACACGTGCCTGCACTGAAGCCTTTGAAAGGTGTGGGCGTTCGCAGAGGAATTTTGCTCGGACTTCCTCTCTCTCAAAGACGCAATTCACCTCATCTTCTAGCTTTTTCGTGCGTTTGATTTGTAAATAAAAATGTTTTTATTAAATGCGTGGATTATTTCTCTTTACTTGCGAACTTGTATGGCGTCATCTTCTTAGTTTACACACACACACACACACACACACACACACACACACACACACACCTATCCCGGAAACCAATGCATTTTTCATCTCTCCGTGGAGCAGAACGATTCACACGTGTTCACCCTGAGACCTTTTGAAAGGATTCTAGGTCAAATTACCCTCTGTCTCGGCAATTCCTTCACTCGATTCCGTAATAATAGAACAACGGAAATGGCTATTTTTAATCCTATGGAAAATGTAAATATACCTAAGGAGAACAAAGAAATAATGATATCAATAAACTCTTCCTAAATACCAGTAAAACAAATTTCATGATTTTTACTAATAAAAGAAATGTATATCTTGATGAATTTAATGTTAATGAAATCGCCATAAAGGAGTGTACTGTACAGCGTAGTAGGCTAGCCCTTTAAGTCAAGCTAGGCTACGTTTTGGCAATTTCCAGTTCCGAGAAAAAGACTCTCAAAGCCATTTCTCTCTTTGTGCATATATATTATTAAAAATGTTAATTGTTCTAAGGCTATTTATAAAAGAAAATGGGATTTTGGCACAACTTGCATAATTATGTATTCTACAACTTGCTTATTGTAATTTTAAATATGTTATGAACGTTATACGCGTCACTATTAAACGTCATTTATATTTTTTTTACTTTCGATTTGATTTTGGATTATGTGTTTCTGCTTTGTAATTTTAATTTTTATTATTCAACAGTTTTAATTTTGTACTTTAGATCTAGCTCTCCACGTTTATATATTTTTGTCATTTATACACTTTTAGCTTTCATTTAGCAGGCATTGAAAGTGCGATAGAGTCCCCAGAAACAGCGGATGAAGCCAAATACCTTATGAACCTTATGTTGTTTCGTGTGTTGGTCTCTCTTCACACGGAGGTCAAGCTGGTGGCCCCGCCTCTAGGTCTGGCCTGGTGGAGGAGCGAGTTACTTTCTTGCGCTCTCCACCGTACATAGCCAGGCACGCCCGGCTCATCTGGTACTGTCCTGAGCCAGGCATCCAGTCTTTTCTTGAAGACTTCAACTTTGACCCCCGTTACGTTTCTGAGGTCCTTAGGAAGCTGGTTGAAAAGTCTTGGCCCCCTGACAACCAAGCTATTTTCCTTCAGGGTTGAGGAGGTCCCTTGTCGTGCTTTTAATTTTGGAACACTACACATTCTGCCTTTCCTATTTTCCAGTGTTGTTTGAATGGTAATTGGGTTTAGTTTTAGGTTTGGTACCAGTTTTTCGATCATTTTCCATATGTAGATTATGATGTACCTCTCTCTTCTTCTTTCCAGTGAGTACAGATTTAGTTTACGTAGTCTTTCCCAGTAGTTGAGTTCTTTGTAGCCATCAATCTTGGCTGTGAAATGCCTTTGCGTTTCTTCTAGTTTATTAGTTTCTTCCTTTTTATATGGGGACGTCAAAACTGAGCAGTATTCAAGTTTTGGTATAATCAGTGTTTTTAGTAGGGGAATCATTACTGTCCTGTCCCTTCTCTTGAACGTTCTTAGAACCTGTCCGGCGACTCTTTTTGCTTTATTTATTGCTATCTGATTTTGTGTTTCGAATTTCGCATCATCTGTCATTATTATCCCGAGATCAATCGCTTTCATGCTTCTCTGAATTTCCTGTCTATCTGGAGCATAATATGCAGTCTGTTTAAGTTCTTCTTTTCTACCATATCTCAAGAGTTGAAATTTCTCGGCGTTGAATGACATGTTGTTGTCTTCTGACCATTTTCTGCGCTACGTCATCGTCTTTATCCTAAATATAAAGTTTAATACAGTTCTTAGTACCTCTGTCATTCAATTATTAATCTTATATGTTATAATGTTTCAGAACATTCATATGATCCCTTTCCAGATAGAATCCTAGTCCAAACGTATTTGTTTTTAGAATTTATAAATCTTAAAAAGATGTAGGAAAACAAGAAACACAAAGGAGAAAATGAATTCCTAACTGATGCATTTACATGCTCAAATATACGTAATAATAATAATAATAATAATAATAATAATAATATCGCTAACAATAAACATATATACTATTCAAGTACTATGGGTCATAGGTGCCAGGTACTCTTGAGTCACTGTCATCAAATGAATTAGCCACAGCCTACTAAGGGCCTACCTACCAAAATCCCACCAAAGACGTCTCAGAGTCTAGCATCAGACTTTTTAAATCACAAAGTGTGTGGAACTACATTTGCAAGCAAGTTAGAGGCCTTAGTGACAGAATGGGTTATCTGCTACCATCAAAGTAGCGTATTTGCCTACAGTTAATACCGCGTCAGAGTAGATAGCTGATTGATCTCAGTTTTGGTAGGTTACCCCAGATTTTTTCTGTATGCCCTATCCAGTATTTGACTGCATCCTCAAAATAACTGTATCTGCTCTTATTTAGCTATTTGTTAATTGTAGTTAAACAGCAGTGAACAGTCCTCAAACAGTAGGCTGTGGACCTGGCAAGATTGTTGTCAATCTCCATAATTAGTGATTGAACCATTCTTCTTATTTGAGCATACAAATCAGCGCCAGTGAATATTATTATGGCTTATTTTTAATAAAAAATATTGTTTCAGGCACTGTCTTTACAGTTTTCAAACCCAAGTGACATATTAGGTAAGAAAGAGCAGGAGTTTGGAACAGACTTAATAAAAATAAGTTTAACCCTTTCAGTCACAGTGGGAGCTTAATGTTTCATTAGAAATAATAATAATATATCGTACGAAAAGACAATTTTTCTACAAATGTTTCTACATGGATTGGCTCGAGTGGCTTCAGGTTTTCCAAATGTAATGTAATGTAAGAGTAAAGTACATATACATATTGAGAGAATTGTCGGCCATACCATTTAAATTTTTACATTCAGGTGCTATTATTATTATTATAGATTTTGGGCATGTGTGTGTGTGTGTTTGTGTGTGTGTGTGTGTGTGTGCGCGTGTGTGTTTTTTTCACACATTAGGATCATCGTTCTTTACAATTTTCTAGTTCACGTAATCATTGTATGAAAATTATAAGTATATTTATTACTTTTGACATGTTCCACATACTCTTTAGTTTTAGACTTAAGGTTTTATCTAAAACAAAATGTTTGTTATTCTGTTAAAATGATTACAAAAGTGTTAAATTTTCTTCAAAAATCCAGCATGGTTAAGCAAACTTAAATAAAATTTTTAGCCAACATTTCATTGGAAGGTAATATTGCTAGATACTTAAATTGTCATTCATAGGCTCTTGAAAAATGTAATGAATTTAAAATTAATTACTTTAGATGTCACAAATACAAATTTAAGGTACGTATATAGTGAACTAATCAGATGTTATGTACGCTGTACAGTATACTCCTTTATGGCGATTTCATTAACATTAAATTCATCAAGATATACATTTCTTTTATTAGTAAAAATCATGAAATTTGTTTTACTGGTATTTAGGAAGAGTTTATTGATATCATTATTTCTTTGTTCTCCTTAGGTATATTTACATTTTCCATAAGATTAAAAATAGCCATTTCCGTTGTTCTATTATTACGGAATCGAGTGAAGGAATTGCCGAGACAGAGAGGGTAATTTGACCTAGAATCCTTTCAAAAGGTCTCAGGGTGAACACGTGTGAATCGTTCTGCTCCACGGAGAGATGAAAAATGCATTGGTTTCCGGGATGTGTGTGTGTGTGTGTGTGTGTAAACTAAGAAGATGACGCCATACAAGTTCGCAAGTAAAGAGAAATAATCCACGCATTTAATAAAAACATTTTTATTTACAAATCAAACGCACGAAAAAGCTAGAAGATGAGGTGAATTGCGTCTTTGAGAGAGAGGAAGTCCGAGCAAAATTCCTCTGCGAACGCCCACACCTTTCAAAGGCTTCAGTGCAGGCACGTGTGTTTTGAGTTGACGCAGATTGTCGGGTACCCGTTCCACGTGTGTGTGTGTGTGTGTGTATAGATTTGAGAATACGATCGTGTGTTTTGGTTTTAATTCGGTGAAACGAGATACTACAACCCTCCATATATATAAAATCGAATTATAGACACTTACAGAAATCCTTTCCTCGTGAAAGGAAAAACAACGCTTAATGATTAATTTCTTATAGTGAATAATTAACCACTCACTCGTGAAAGTTCCTCTAATTATATTTTTAAAAGAGCATTCGGTTTCCACGTTAAACTGTGGGTCTAAGGTGGAGTGAAAACTTTACTCGTTGTTACAATTCGAGCTAGTTGTTATTATTACTAAAGAGAAAAATAAATAGCCTTGTGCACATCTTCCACTTCTACTTCTAAATTGAGGGTATTGGCGAGTAACACTATTTTTCTATTAATTTCATCGACATTTTCAAACTTATCGAGTCTTCGAAATTACCCACAGATCGTTTTAGGCACCTCTTCCAAATGCCTTTCATACACTTCGCAGTAACATCCTCCCAAGCAGTTGCAATGTTTTTTATACAATGCAAAACATTGTATGATTTCCAAAAATCGGTTTTTTATTTTTACTTACAAGTTATTAGTAATTTTTCACAATTTTTAATTTTTTTTGGCACATCCGAATTAAACCTAAAAATGGCACGCATCGGATTGCCACCACTGGATTCCTTTATTTGAACAAAACTCTCGCTCTCTTTCTATATAATATATTTATATATATATAATTATTAGTACTTTCATGTTTGCCTACCTTATTTCTTTCGCTGATTAATATTTATTAATGAACAAAACTCTCTCTTCTCTTTCTCTCTCTCTCTCTCTCTCTCTCTCTCTCTCTCTCTCTCTCTCTCTCTCTCTATATATATATATATATAATATTATATATATATAATATATATATATATATATATATATATATATATATATATATATATATATATATATATATATATATATGTGTTTATTTCTTTTACTGTTTATTATTTAATATAATTGGGACCCAAATTGAAGGTGTCGAGACAGAGAGAACAATTTGACCTAGATTCCTTTCAAAAAGGCCTCAGGGTGAACACGTGTGAATCGTTCTGCTCCACGGAGAGATGAAAAATGCATTGAAATTTCCGGTGTGTGTGTGTGTGTGTGTGTGTGTAAAGTGAATCGAGGACATTATAGCAACGCTACTTGAAATCTTTTTCGCGATATAATTTACATGATCACTCCATTGCAAATTCTTATCTAGCATTACACCAAGAAATTTTGTTACAGTACACTCCTTTATGACGATTTCATTAACACTAAATTCATCAAGATATACATTTCTTTTATTAGTAAAAATCATGAAATTTGTTTTAATGGTATTTGAGAAGCTTAAAACGGAAACATTAAATTGAGAAAATTCTGCACAAGTAATAACTTTCGAATGCTCACTTCCTCTGACAAAAATCTGTGTGTTAATTTTGAAAAATGCATAATAGAGCGAATTCTTTTAATTGTTTAGTGATTTGTTTTAATTCGGTGAAAGCCCATTTATATATATATATATATATATATATATATAAGGAATGGCAAAATTAAATAGACGCAGCTAATATGGCTCTTTCTATATATATATATATATATATATATATATATATATATATATATATATATATATATGAAATAGGATCCCTCCTAAGGAGACGTAATTTTACATTTAGGATAAAAACGAAGACGTAGAGCAAGAAAGTCATTATATTTGGCTGCAGCCGACGTTTCGGGCAACTCTACCCATTTTCAAGGCCTAATAAAATAAAAGGCTAAAATTAATGCATGACAAAAAAAAATATAAAAAAATTATACGAATGTCAAAAACAAACTAATTCATAGCACAAAATAAAACCACTTAAAGAATAAAAATTAAAAAGCGTAAAACAAGCATAAGCCAAAAACAAATTAAAAATTATATACATGACAAATAACACATGATAAAAGTAAAACTTTAAAACTAAAAACATTCAAACAAATTAGTTAAAAATTAGTTAAAAACTTCACTAATAAAAAGTTAAATGAAAAAACGCAAAAGTGCACGAAAACATACCATGCTCACTTGACATCCTCAAACAACTGAGGCGAAAAGGAGACAAGGTCAAGGGGAAAACAGAAAAATTTAGTTGGTAGGCATTCTAATTAATATAAAGGGGGTAACAGCTGGAATCAATATTTAAGCTGGAATTCAGAAATTTAATGCACAAAGATTCATAAATACGGAGAGAGGACGGACATTTTAATGATTTAAGAATTTTAAAGTTATTAACGGAAATATCAACTTTACACTTAACAGAATGATTTCTAATGGCAGACTACGTTGGCAGCACAGTTCGTTCTTTGCAGGCAAGATTTTGTTCCCATATGGGTATTAGCCATAGGACAGGGAAAGTTTTATCTAAAAAGGAACAGTCTGCCATTAGAAATCATTCTGTTAAGTGTAAAGTTGATATTTCCGTTAATAACTTTAAAATTCTTAAATCATTAAAATGTCCGTCCTCTCTCCGTATTTATGAATCTTTGTGCATTAAATTTCTGAATTCCAGCTTAAATATTGATTCCAGCTGTTACCCCCTTTATATTAATTAGAATGCCTACCAACTAAATTTTTCTGTTTTCCCTTGACCTTGTCTCCTTTTCGCCTCAGTTGTTTGAGGATGTCAAGTGAGCATGGTATGTTTTCGTGCACTTTTGCGTTTTTTCATTTAACTTTTTATTAGTGAAGTTTTTAACTAATTTTTAACTAATTTGTTTGAATGTTTTTAGTTTTAAAGTTTTACTTTTATCATGTGTTATTTGTCATGTATATAATTTTTAATTTGTTTTTGGCTTATGCTTGTTTTACGCTTTTTAATTTTTATTCTTTAAGTGGTTTTATTTTGTGCTATGAATTAGTTTGTTTTTGACATTCGTATAATTTTTTTATATTTTTTTTTTGTCATGCATTAATTTTAGCCTTTTATTTTATTAGGCCTTGAAAATGGGTAGAGTTGCCCGAAACGTCGGCTGCAGCCAAATATAATGACTTTCTTGCTCTACGTCTTCGTTTTTATCCTAAATGTAAAATTACGTCTCCTTAGGAGGGATCCTATTTCATATGTATCTACGCGTTATGGACTAGAGGGTTTGAGACTCCACCGTAAACTTGAAAAGTCTGTCAGAAAATTCAAGAAGATTGAATTGGACCTTGAATTTTTAGAAATCTGCCGGAATAGTGGCGTCTTTCCTAATTTTATTTATTATAAACTGTATCGTAATTCACTCTATTCTTCAGAGTTTTATAGGTCATCATTGGTATATTATCTTAACAATGAAATTAATTACAAATTTAAGCTTAAGCATGATATTTCGAACAAGATTTGTGCTCTTAAAAGCCAGTTGAAGGCCTTGGTCTCTTTTTGTGATTATGCGTGCACTGTGTCTAATATTCATGTTTCCTCCCTTTCATATGTACGTTCTATTTCCCGGATTCATGACCGCAAGCTTTTTAGGTTAAACCTATCTCGCCCTCATTTTCTAGATCCTGGTCAGGTCATTAGGAATTTATCTGACTATACCCTGTCAAAGCGTGAAAGTTTTCTCTTGTCTCTTGGCCTTAAGTTCAAGTTTCCCAACTTGCGTTTTAAACCTGCTGACTTTTATTTTTATTTTGAAAGGATAGCCCATGATCTGAAGGTTCTTCCAACCGTTGATGCTAATGATTTTGGTAAGGTTAGACAACATATTTCCCAATTGTCCCATGAATTGTTTTTTAAAATTAAAGCTTTTAAGTTTTCTACAATTTTTCTGCATAAGGAGGACCGTGAAATTTTAAAAAGCTTGGGTGTAAATGAATCTATTGTTATTACTAAACCAGATAAGGGTAGCGGTGTTGTGGTTATGAATAAAACTGATTATATTAAAAAAATGCTTGATATTCTTTCTGATTCATTAAAATTTGTTAAGTTAGATGAACAGGTTTCTAAAATTATTCAGCGATTGGAAGACAAGGTTAACCGTGTTTTGCTTAAGCTTAAACATGATTGTGTTATTAACTCCTCCACTTATGATGAATTGTACGTTTCAGGCTCTTATTTGGGCCTTATGTATGGTCTGCCTAAGGTTCATAAAGTCGGTGTTCCATTGCGCCCAATTTTAGCGTCTTATCCTTTGGCTAATTACAAACTTGCCAAATTTCTTGTCCCATTGTTATCATCATTTACTGTGAACTTGTACAGTGTTAAGGATAGTTTTTCTTTTGTGTCGGAAATTAAGAAGTTTAATATGAATTCTTTGTTTATGACAAGTTTTGATGTATCTTCCCTCTTTACAAATGTCCCCTTGGATGAGACCATTACAATTATTTTAAATAAAGCTTTTCCACAGCCGGACTCACTTTTTCACGGCTTTGGCAGAGCACAGTTTGAGCAGCTTCTGAATTTGGCTGTCAAGGATAACTTTTTTAGTTTTCAAGGGGTAGTTTACCGTCAGTTGGATGGAGTGGGGATGGGGAGCCCCTTGGGTCCCGTTTTTGCGAATATTTTCATGTCTCATCTTGAGGAAAGGGCCTTCTGTGAGTGCCCCCCTCACCTTAAGCCGAATTTGTACAGACGTTATGTTGATGACACGTTTGCTTTATTCCAAACGGATAATCAATCAGTTCAGTTTTTAAATTTTTTGAACACACTTCATAAGAATATTATATTTACGCAGGAAAAGGAAGTTCAAGGTTCTATTCCTTTCCTTGATGTTTTGGTTTCCAAATCAGGCTCAACTGTTTTAACTTCTACATACCGGAAGCCTACTTTTACGGGTTTAGGTTTTAATTTTTATAGTTTTTGCGATTTTAATTACAAACTAAGTTCGATTCGCACTTTAGCGCATAGAGCTTATAATATTTGCTCAAACTTTGCTCTGCTTCATAATGAGTTTGAATTCCTTACTGATTTTTTCTTTAAAAATGGTTTTCCACGGGTTCTTGTACAAGGTATTATTGGTAAATTACTTAATAATGTTTATTCCCCCAAACTTATCCCAACGTATGATGTTCCTAAGAATTGTAAATATCTTGTTTTACCTGACCTCTACCAATTTAAAACTGTTGTGAAAAAGCAATTGTTGAGTGTGGTGAGGAAATTTTATTTTCACACTGATTTTAAGGTTGCTTTTGTGAATAATAATACCCTTGAATGTTTTTTCCGTTGTAAGGACAAAATCCCCCCCTGCGATGAACTGTTCTGTCGTTTATTTGTTTACCTGCCCTGGGTGTTCCCAGGGGAACTACGTTGGCAGCACAGTTCGTTCTTTGCAGGCAAGATTTTGTTCCCATATGGGTATTAGCCATAGGACAGGGAAAGTTTTATCTAAAAAGGAACAGTCTGCCATTAGAAATCATTCTGTTAAGTGTAAAGTTGATATTTCCGTTAATAACTTTAAAATTCTTAAATCATTAAAATGTCCGTCCTCTCTCCGTATTTATGAATCTTTGTGCATTAAATTTCTGAATTCCAGCTTAAATATTGATTCCAGCTGTTACCCCCTTTATATTAATTAGAATGCCTACCAACTAAATTTTTCTGTTTTCCCCTTGACCTTGTCTCCTTTTCGCCTCAGTTGTTTGAGGATGTCAAGTGAGCATGGTATGTTTTCGTGCACTTTTGCGTTTTTTCATTTAACTTTTTATTAGTGAAGTTTTTAACTAATTTTTAACTAATTTGTTTGAATGTTTTTAGTTTTAAAGTTTTACTTTTATCATGTGTTATTTGTCATGTATATAATTTTTAATTTGTTTTTGGCTTATGCTTGTTTTACGCTTTTTAATTTTTATTCTTTAAGTGGTTTTATTTTGTGCTATGAATTAGTTTGTTTTTGACATTCGTATAATTTTTTTATATTTTTTTTTTGTCATGCATTAATTTTAGCCTTTTATTTTATTAGGCCTTGAAAATGGGTAGAGTTGCCCGAAACGTCGGCTGCAGCCAAATATAATGACTTTCTTGCTCTACGTCTTCGTTTTTATCCTAAATGTATATATATATATATATATAAGGTAAGGTGAAAGATTTGTGTGTATTTCGTCTGAGCTAATTTTTTGACGAATGTAGGTTCGCGTCCTACCTCAAAAGGTCTCGGGAAAACACGTGTGTTTCGCGTGCGTTTATTGATTAATTTCTTATATTGAATAATTAATTTCTTATAATAAATGATTCTCTTAAAAGGAGAAAATTCATTTGTTTTTAATTAATATACGTTTAGCTTCATTTGAATTAAATTAATATACGTTTGGTATTTTTTTGTCTGATTTTCATAATATATACAGAGGCGTGTGTGTTGTGTGCGTGTGTGTGCGTGCACACGAGTGGTTCATTCGTTTATTATATATATAAACGCAGATGGGTGGGGGGTTTGGGGGAATGAGGCTCGTGTGTTTTGAATTGTTTCGTAAATTTTCTTTTCCGTTCGTTTTAGGTGACTTAAATATTTATAATAAAAATTAAGTGTGTAAAGGTTTAAATTATTTATTTAATAAACAGAATTTAATTGGATTCATCGATTAACTACCATCATATATTGTGGTATTTTGAATAATATATGGTTTTACATATTGCTATCTGGCAACTGAATACATGGCGCTATCTGGCAACTCAGCAACTGAATACATGACTCTATCTGGCAACTCAGCAACTGAATACATGGCGCTATCTGGCAACATGGCGGATTAGAGGTTTATAAAAGACCGAGAGACGACTGACGGAATCATTGAAGCTCGGCTCCCAGCCGAGCAAGGACCTCTGGTCCTTTCTCTTTCTGGCCCTTTGGGAAAACCCCTTAGAGACCTCTTAGGTTAGGTAAACGAAAATAGCTTGGGGGAGAACTCCGCCTCCAAGTTGCATGCCTTGCAATCAAAGGCAACTACTCTCTCTCTCTCTCTCTCTCCTTCAGGTGTACCCCTCCCCCCTTGGCTCAGCCAACTGGCTGATTAGGAGCCTATAAGACAACGTCTACTCGGCTGAAGTCTTAATATGCACTTGGCTCCTGCCAGGTGAACACCTCTCCTCCTTTCTCTCCTCCTTTCTCTCCTTTCTGGCCCTTTGGGGGGAATAGCTTGGGGGAGAACTCCGCCTCCAAGTTGCATGCCCCTTGCAATCCTGGTTGGCAACAAAGGGCCCTTTGGGGGGTATTTTTATTTTTTTTTATTTTTTTTTATTTTTTATTTTTTTGTTTTTTATTTTTTTATTATTATTAATTTTTATTTTATTTTTTTATTTTTTGCAACACCCCCTCTTTTGCAATAACCCCCACCCCCTTTGCAACATTACGTAATCACTTGCAACATTCTTGCACTCTCCCCTTTTGCGGCTATACTATTAACATTATGCACTTACTTCTCTGTGAAGTCACTAGTAAAGAGAACGTTTTGGATTTAATTTTGACAAATAACAATACCATAATAATAAATAAAAAGGTAACACATACAAATTTCTCGGACCATAACATAATTGATATGCAATTAAAGTTTGCATCCAGAGGTTCAAAAGTAGAAGTCAGAAGTAATATTTGAAAGTTTAAATATAAATTCAAAGAAAGTAGGTAGTAATTGGGTAGATAGTAAAGTGGTTGTAATTGGGAATTGCTATTTCACAAGAAGACTCCAGAAGAAATACTGTGTATAATAGAAAATGAAACTAAATCTATATTGTTGAAACATGGTCTGAAGAAATTAAAATGAAAACAGCAAGCTCGAGTGAAAAATCAGGACACTATTTAGACAACGGAAAAAACCATAAAAAAATCTCCACAGGTGCAGAACTGAAGCAAGGAGACTCAAACTAGAAAAAACACTATGCGAAATAGAAATATACCTAAAACAAACATTCATCCATAAGACAAACGACGAAAACAAGGTATCAGAAAACAAAAAAATAACCCAAAATACTTCTACACGTTTGCGAAAAAAAAAATGCAGTGTAAAGAGAATATTGGTCCGTTGATAGATGAGGCGATCAAATACACAAGAGACCCAGAAAAAATGAGCGAACTGCTTACGGAACAATTTAACTTTGTGTTTAGTATCCCCCAAGTCCCAGAAGAAAGTAGAAAATCCAGATTATTTTTTTTACATTAATACAAATCAGCTAAGAACAAGTTCAGGCACGAACCTATTAATAGACTTAGAGTTCTCGAAAGATGTAATTAAAGCTCTATCACAAATGCGAGAAAATTCGGCACCAGGGATATACACTTGGAGTGCCACGTTTCTGTAGAAATGTTGGGAGTATTGCCAAGCCGCTATACTTACTATAGAGAAAAATCACTCGACACAGGACAAATTCCACTTCCATTAAAGAACGCAAACATCGTCCCCTTATGTATCTAAAGGAGGTAACAGAGCAATGCCTATGAATTATCGGCCAGTAGCTCTCACCTCCCACCTTATAAAGTGCTTTGAACATATAATTAGAGGCAAAACTACTTACTAACTACAAGAAAAGAATTTATACAATCCAAACCAACATGGATTCAGAGCTAGAAGATAATGCCTATTACAGCTATTAGACCAACAGCAGAAAATATTGGAAACATTGTGTCAAGGACAAAGCACAGATGTAATATATATGCTGAAGTTGCTAAAGCCTTCGATAAGTGTGACCATGGAATTATAACACACACACACTTAAGAATACAAGAATTACTGGGAAGCTGGGAAGATGTAGGCCTATATTAAATTTTCTTACTCAAAGAACACAAAGAGTGGTAGTAGATGGAGTTAAATTTGAGGTCTCAGAAGTCATGAGCTCTGTTCCACAAGGTACAGTATGAACTCCCTTATTGTTTTATTTTTATTTATTTATTCACAAATAGATAGTTTTCATAAATGAGTATAATTTCATTATTAAATACAGACGGTGTGCACGCTTTACAGGCCGAAATATACTAATTATTAGATATAATTATGATTATATAATAGATATGATTACAAGATTTTAATAGATTTTTATAATATGCGCCTCCGTAGTGTATTGGTTAGCGTCGGACTACGAATCTATCGGCTCCGGGATCAAGACCCAATGACGGCAGGCGGGGCGCAGCAAAACCCAACTGTTCATCTTTCCACACAATGAAAAAAAATTGGCGGGTAGATAAATGGGTACCCTCGGTAGCCTAGTGGTTAAGACGCTGGACTGCTGGTGGGGTGTGGTTCGGATTCCACGTTAAACTGTAGGTCTAAGGTGGAGTGACAAGCTTGACCTTCGTCAGAATGAAAAATTCGGGCGGAAGCCAAACCAAGGTAACTAAGACTTGAAAGACTAAAGGAAACTTACAGACGAGGACAAATACTTATATTAGGAGGTAAATACAACGAATAATGAAACCAGTATAAAACTGTAAGAAATTTACAGGCTAGGTAGGACATGTACTTTTATTAGACACTTAGTACAAAGAATAATGAAAGGTGAGATGTGGTGAAAAGTGATAGGAGACATTTTTAGAAGAAGGATAATGAGAATTTTAGCGAGGAGAAAGAGAGGAGTGCCTTCAGCAACTTTGGAATTTGTTAATTTTTAATCGCTTTATAAAAGATGAGAGATCATTGATTGTTTTTAATTCATTCGGTAGATTGTTCCATAATTCCACCGCTAAATAAGTGTAGGAACTTCTACTACACTAAAGAGAGTAGTAGTTTGCCTCTGAGATATATTCATTCTCGATATACTTTACTTTGATGTTCGTGATGTATCTGATTGTTCATTATATTCTCGATTAATATGGTCGGAGCAGATTGTTTTGTAACTCTGAACATTGGGAGCACATCTGCATTTCAAATTTGTCTTTGAATTTGAATATACGCAGTTGTTTGAAGATTCCTGATGTATGAGCATAATAATCACTCTTGTTAATTTTTCTAATAATTCCCTTTTGGTTTATGATTAAAGGGTGATCGATATAATTACATGTACTCCTTTATGCGGTAATATTGTATGTGAGATGCGGATAAACTAGAGAGAAATATAGCGTTTTAAGTGTATTTCTGGGAAGGAAATGTAATTTTGTTAATATAAACGAGAATTTCGAGAATTTTGCAAGTTGACAATAGTTTTGAAGTGTGGTATTAATTTCTTTTTTGTGATTATCAGGAAGTTTGTTTCGTTTTTATTTAAGGATAATTTATTGGCTTTCAGTCAGTCGTATACTCTTGCGATGTCTCTATTTACTATTTCTTTAAGGGATGTGAAATCGCTGCCTGAGTATATCAGGGAGGTGTCATCCGCATATTGGAAGCCCTTCCCGTGATGAGAATTGTAAAGGTCATTTATGTAGATCAGAAATAGCAGAGGTCCCAAAATGTTTCCTCGTGGAACTCCATGTGTGATTTTTAGTTCGGTGGTGATGATGTTATGTTTGATGTATTGGCTTCTGTTGCATAGGTATGATTTAAACCAATTTAAGGCAACGTTATTTATGCCATAATGTGATAATTTATAAATAAGTATGTCGTGGGAAATTGTATCAAAGGCTTTTGACAGGTCCATAAGCAAGAGAACAGAAGACTCTTAATCTTAAGACTCTGAAATCGCGTCGCTTGTTTTATGGCTCTCCCTAAAACCAAATTGATACTGAGATACGAGTCCATTTTCCTTGAATTATTTCGAGAGCTGCGTGGACACAAGTTTTTAAAATATTTTTCGTAATGTAGGTAAGATGGAAACAGGTCGATAATTCAAAGGTAGTGATTTGTCTCCTGATTTGAATATTGGACAAACTCGTGCCTTTTTAAGTACGCCAGGAAAAATACCATGACGGAGAGACGAGTTGAATAATATCGATAAAGAGAGAGATAAAGTATCTGAGCAGTATTTAAAGACATCATTTGGAATAAAGTCGACGTGACATGATTTGTCTTTAAAGGTGGAAATAGCCGTTTTCATATCTCTGGGAGAGATAGGAAAAAAGGAGAAAATATGAACTGGGAGATTATCAAGATATTCTTCGTAACTGCGTGTCGAGATCATGAGACTATGAGATCACTGTATTTTTTCCTACGGTAGCACAGTATTTATTCAGATGAGTGGCCATATCTAATGGTTCGTTATAAGTGGTATTATTTATTGTTATATTTATGGGGAAGCAACTTTGTTCTTTCTTCCTATGTAAAGTTTTATTGATAATTTTCCACTGTTTCTTAGAAATGGCTTTGTATTCCTCGAATTTATTGCTGTAGTACTCTGATTTTGCTTTTTTTGATTAGGGCATTTAGTTTCTATCTGTGAATGGTGTAAATTTCTTGGGGCATTGTGCCTTTTTTGACGTGTTTATAGATTAAATGTTTTTGCTGTATAACTTTTAAGAGAGGGTTATGTAATCATTGTTTATTTTGTCTTTTATTGGTTGTGTTTATAGTAGCCACAGGACAAAGTTCGTTGAATGAATCGTATAGTATGTCTGAGAACTTAATTAAGAGCTCAAATTTTTTTCGATGTTTACTGATACTATTGGTAACTGGAATATGGACAGTGCAAGTTCTAATATGAGAGTGAGTCATTTTCGAAACAGCCTAGTATACAGTGTTAGGGTTTATGTTTATTATATTTTAAGAGATCAGAATTGAAGTCGCTCAGGAAGATTGCATAGGCTATTTTATATTGATATAACTTGAAATAAAGTCAATATTCTCCAGGAAATGTATAAAACCTCTATTTGGAGGTTGGTAGATACCAATTAGATACCAAGATATCAAGATACTAACCGGTCAACTCTGGAACAATTTTCCTCAATCCATCTTTCCCCCTGTCTACGTATGACCCGATCTTTCAAACGCAGAGTATCTAGGCATCTCTAAAACTCTGGACCTTAATTTTGGCTCTCTTCTTCTTCTTCTATTGGGGGGAGGGCGCTTTTGCGGGCATTCACCCTTGGCCCCTCCTTCCTGCATAAAGCAAATTATATTTAAATTAGTATTTTCCAGGGTTACATATTCGGTGCATGTTTCATTAAAGTTGGACATTAATGTAAGATCAGTGATTTTGTACATGTAATCGATTTCTGTCAGTTGAAACCCCCTCTCCTTTACTCCCGTCACGATATTTCTGAAAACATTTATATCCATCCAAAGGGTATAAATCTTTAGTTGTTCCTCTTATATATATTTCCGTGAGGACTATGATAGAAAATTGTGTTCCGATTAATTGTAATGAATTTTGAAGCGCTTCAGAATGAGCAGGTATGCTTCTTATGTTCAGAGTTAAAGTCATAAACTTAATACTGAAATTTAGATGATCGGAACCTATGTCATTTATATCGTAATAATCACTCTCGAAGACAATAAATGTGTTGGATTAAAAAAGTTCATCATCGCCTTCGAGTTTATCTAACTCTCTCTCTCTCTCTCTCTCTCTCTCTCTCTCTCTCTCTCTCTGTATATATATATATATGCGCCTCAGTGGTGTAGTGATTAGTATCACTGAATACGAATCCATTGGCCCCGGGATCGAGACCCGGTGACGGCAGGCGGCGCGCAGCAAAACCCAGCTGTTCGTCTTTCTACACAATAAAAAAAAATTGTTTGGTAGATAAATGGGTACCCTCGGTAGCCTAGTGGTTAAGACGCTGGGCTACTAATCGGTAGGTCGTGAGAGCGAGTCCGGGCGAGGACTTTGTAATTTCTGACTACCCGTGGTGGAGAGTGGTTCGGATTCCACGTTAAACTGTAGGTCTAAAGTAGTGATAAGCTTGACCTTTGTCAGGATGTACAATTCAGGGCGAAGCAAAACCAAGGTTATATACAATCAATGCTCAAGACAACTTTAACTACAGCTTAAGAAGTATATATATATATATCGCCATTTAACAATGGTCGTACAATTAATTTGTGGAAAATTAAATTGGGCTGGACGGTGGCTTCAATGTTATTAATTAAACACTCGTGCGTAGAATTTCTACAACAGGACTGATTGGCGCGGGTACAGCTGATAGCTGTCTTAAGATGGGATTTCGTTTAAACATCTGACGCATGCGGCCGACTTAGCGGCAGTAGCAATGGCTTGCTGCACCTCAGCCTCAGCGACTGTATGTTTTCGTTAACACGTGTCTATTGCGCAGTAGTATTACTTGTGCGACGTAAATCTCACCTAGACACAGCTATTACTGAATGTATTTATATATTGCGAATTTGGTAATAAATTGCATTCCCGTATTACATTTATAAAAAAAGAACAACAGTTAAATACCAATTTCTACTTAACCACTTCTAGACACTTTCTCAGGGATTTCCATCCATATATTGTCTCGAACAACTTGATTTTTATAATCATTATGACTTGAATCATAAATTGTAGACTGTTTTGCAACAAACTCCAACAGTTCTTCATCCTCAAATCCAGAAAACTAAAACCGACGTTGAGTCATCACAGCAAAACACAATTCGATATGCTCTGCGTCTGCGACTCGACTGGTTCAAAACCAGACCGTGCTGCAGAAGTCGACGACTGACATTTGATCTTCTGAGTCGCACTGCGTCTAGCTGCAGTAACCAAAACGAGTGCGTCCAAAATGCATTGTAGCCGTCCCATTGCGACTGTCGCATACGTCGGTAGCATATGTGTCAGACGCTTAAACGAAATTCTACCTTTACAGGCGGTAGGCACAAGACAAAACCAAAACCAACGAAAAAGGACTCGCAAAATCAATCGTTATAACCAGAAAAAACGACCACTTTAAACGAAGCTGCTGGAGAAGTACCTCGCCTAAGGTTTTTAAGTTTAAGTTCAGCCAGCCATTCTCCATATGTCTCGCGGAGCACACCTATCAGCTGATAGGCCTAACGTACATAAACGCAAAATTTTGTAATTTGCTTTCTTGAAATTTGCTTTACGATATTGCAGGAATGTTTCATGAGAGTGACATCTGTTTCCAATCAAAATGAATCAGAGTGATTGTATCCAAGAAAGCGTTTCGCTGTCAACCTCCCTTTTTTTTAGACTTAAAAACCTTCTACGATGGTGTGATGTAAACGAAGAAAAGCTGGTACCTTTAGAGAACCATGAAGAATCTAATATTCGGAAGTTTTTACATAGAGGATCTAAGCCTCAATGAGAAAAGGCTTAGTGTGGTCTTTCAGTTGGTACCATTCGCTAGAAAGGACTTTTACTGAGCTAGAGGGATCGAAAGTTGAAGGCTTCTGGTCACAACACTAGTCCTTGAAATTTAGGAAAGAAATGAACGATGAACAGCAATACTGTATACATATAAAAATACTTTAAGATTATGTCCCAAATACACATTCTTTGCCTGTCCCACGGGATATTTTTATTAAATTCATTAGACTTTGTCTTAAACATAGTCTTAGTTTTAATAGGGTTTTTTTTTTTACAGCGGCAAAACTTTCCATTGGGCTCATCCTTCTCTCCTGTTCTAGGTAATCATTTTATGGATTTTTTGGAAACGGAATTTCTCCCGCTTGGCCTTGTTCGAGCAATTAATTAGTTTTGTTACGTGGACGATACTTCTCTTTTCCTGTATGAAACGTGAACGTAAATGTTGTTTTGAATGCAATGAAAAATATTTTTCCTTTAATAAAATTTACACTGCAATGAAGGAGGTTTGTTATTTTTGGATGTTTGAGCTTTTCGGTATAAACCATCCTTCTTTTAAAGTCCACAGAAAAACAACTCATCAGGATGCGAATATTTGTTTTTTCAAATGGTGATGATAGTGTAAAGAAGGTTATTATATCAGGTTTATTTCTAACAGCGTTCAAAATCTGTAATAATAAAGTTTTAGATGAGGAAGTACATCTCGCATCAATGTTTAAAAGGCTTGGGTATCATAAGAATTTTACTGAGAAAGCCTTGGTTTACGCTAGAAGAGCTTTCTACGTTGCCAGAGGAAGAAATAAGACACGACAAAGAAACATGTCCAGTAGAATACAATGATAACGCGGGGTTACTTTCCGAGATACCTCTGTGATATCGCAGTCCGCGTTATCTATTGTTAAATCTCTTATGGGCAGACTAGTTACTGTAGGTTCCAAAATATACGACCTTTACCTGAAATATTAGAGTAATATACCATAGTATGTTAACCTCTAAACAAAATTGAATAAAAAACACATCTTGTAATAGACATGTAAATGCACATAAAATAATAACCTATAAAATGTAACAGCACTGCGTTACACAATACTTGCACATCACTCACTCACAGTCTCAAGCTCTCGGCTTGCGTCTTCTCGCATCTGCCGCGGTTGCTGGGTACCCGGCTTGAATTTTGCTCGTTTAACTTAAAATATACCGGGTTATTTGCGTCGTGATTCACATAATAAAACATAATTGTCCTATATTCTTTTGCCGTGTTATCAGCGTACTCTACTATATCTTAAAACGCCGGTTAATATGGGCCTTTTTGGGTTTATCGGAATGAACGCAAGCATCCTTGTTTTAAAGGGTATAGAAAACCAACTCATGAGGATGCATATGCTGTATTCATGCTTTTTCAAATCATGATGATAGTGTTAAGAAGGGTGTCAAATCTGATTTATTTCGACGGGCGTTCAGAATTTATGATTTGCATTTGGACAGAAGGATCACTCAAAGGAATATAATCTGAGAAGAGAATAAAAATAGCTGTTTATTTAAACATAGGGAGGAGTATGACCATGCAATTAGCCACAGTATATATGTACAGGTTTTAAGGAAAACTAAAAATTTGAAGCGTAGAAAGATTCTAGAATAATTTTATACACAAAATCTTGATTGTCTTAATTAAAATATGGATCCCTATGAGATAGATGAATTCATCTGTAACATTATAAAGGATTATAAAGTGATAAATTATGAAGTAGCAAGAGGTAAAACACTTCTTTGTATTTTTCAACTTCTCTTTTTTCAACTTCTTGTTGTTTAGCCGATCAGCCCATCCTGATCGAGCAAGCCGGCGGCACGCAGGTAACCGATCGCCCTCTCCGGAGTGGACCAGAGGTTCAGCGCACTAGTGATGTTGTGTTGTGTTCGTTGTTGTGCTAGAGCGGTACAGTCTGTCATAATGTGTTCAACTGTTTGTGGTGTGTCCTGGCACAGGTGGCAGGTGTCGTCTGTGGAGTTGTCTAGTCTGTGTTTATATGTCCGTAAGTTGGGGTGATGTCCACATCGGAATCGTGCTAAGTTAACTCGATCCGATCTGCTCAGGCTGATCTCTGACCTGTTAATGGGTGGCGGCTTCGCACCTAGGACCGCATTCGGACCGAGTCGTGTCAGTGCTTTGTGGGTTAGGTGTGTGTGTATGCGTTTTTTGTACTGTGCGATGTGTGGGGCGTCGTATGGAATGGAGTATTTGGTTATAATGTCTCTCTGGTGTTACCTTAATGGTGCGAGGTGTCGGTGCATGATTGTACATGTAGTGGCAGGGGTGTTGTGGGTTAGTTGTCGCTGCTGCCATGAATTGTGTTCCCCTCATATCTAAATGTTTCCTAACTTTCAGTATTTTTGTTTCTGTGTACAGGTGTTCTATTGGTGTTGTTTGAGTGCATCCTGTAATGATACGAAGTGCGTTGTTTTGTATTGTCTGTAAGGTGTTTATGTGTGTGTTTGAGATAATGGGTGGCCAGCATGGGCTAGCATAGTCCATAACTGAGCGAATATCTTTGTATATGATGAGTGATGTTGTTTCCTGCTGGTGTCCAAAGTTTGTGCCTGTTAGTACCCTAAGCGTGTTAAATCTTGACGTATATTTGTTTTTAATGTCCTGAACGTGGTTTGCAAAAGATAATGATCTGTTGTATGTGACCCCAAGTATTTTGGTCCTGTGAGTGTGTGGAATGTTGATGTTGTTTAGTGTAAGCTGTGGAGTTACCTGGTGTTCTTTTGTGTTGCTTGTAAGCAAGGTAATGGTTGATTTTGTGGGCGCTACTTTGAGTCTATTGTATGTGAGCCAGTCTTGTATACTGTTTATGTATGTTTGTAGGTTATTTGTAGCGGTGTCGATGTTGTTGTGGGTGGATGTTAGAGTGATGTCGTCTGCATATGATGATAAGGTAAGCTTGTTATCTATGGGTGTTGGAATGTCATGCATGTATAAGTTGAAGAGTGTTGGTGAGAGAACAGAGCCTTGAGGGACCCCGTTCGGAAAAAGCTTGTTTTTCGATGACTTGCCATTAAATGTGACATGTGAGTATCTTCCTGAAAGATAGTTGCTCAGCCACTTTTTGGTGTTATTGTGCATGTTCGTGTTGAGTATTTTGTTTATGAAAGGGAAGCGTGGGATAGCATCAAATGCTTTACTAATGTCTATTGTTACTAATGGTGTACGTTGAGCTGGTCGTCTGGAGTTGAAGCCATCCATGATGTGCTGCGTGAGGTTAGTGAGTAATGTGGTTGAGTGGTGAGGTGTGAATCCATGTTGGGTAGGCGATAGTGGCATGTGTGGGTTGGTGATTTGTAAGATTAGTCTTTCTGTTACTTTGGAAGGTGTGCATAGTAAAGTAATGGGTCTATAGGAAGCTGGTTCTGTTGGATTTTTGCTTGGTTTGAGGAGTGTAATAATTTTACCTTGTTTCCATATGTCAGGAATAATACAGTGTTGGTATGAATATGTGCTGATATTTGTGAGAGCTAGTATTCCTTGTGGGCCCAAGTGTTTAAGGTTATATTAGGTATGTTGTCTGGCCCAGTAGCATTCGAATTCTTAATGTTTTTGGTGATCTTGGTGGTATGGTCTGTATTGAAGGGTGTAATGGTCGTGTCGAGTCTTTAGGTTTTCTTGTGTCTGGCTGTTTGTCTGTCTGCGTGTTTCTGGTTGTTGTCTCTGTTTAGGTGACTTATCTTTGCGTAGTGATTAACTAGAATGTTAGCTTGTTGTTTGTATGTTGGGATATTATTTTGGCTGCGACAGATAGCCGCGTGTGAGGTGTGAATGCCGCTGTTAGAGTGGGTAATGCTGTTTATAGTCTTGTATAGCCTGGATGATCTGTGGAGTGGTTTAGTGTTGTTATGAATTCCCTGAATGTTTCTGTTTGTTTTTCTTTGAGTTTGTTGTTTATTTCTGTGTTGAGCTGTTGTATCTGCTGTTTTATGGCTTCTGTGTGTAGTGTTTGTGTGTTATGTTTGAGGTTGTTACGTTGCCTTATGAGGTGGGTTATTTCTCTAGTGTAATTTGGGTTGTATTTCCTAATGTTGCCATTGGGTATGTATTTGTTTGCATTATTGATGATCTGATTAAATGTCTTGAGTGTTGTATTGATGTTTATGATGGGTGTGCTGTTTAATGTGGTGAATTGTTCCTCAGTCTGTATTTTGAACTGTTCCCAATCAGCTTTCTTGTAATTTCTGTAAGTGTGCCTAAGGCTGTTGGGGCAGAGTGTAGAATGTGTTGTAATGATGATGGGCAGGTGGTCTGATGACAGTTGTTTTTCTGTTCTCCAGTGTGTATGTGTTGCTAGTGAGAGGGAACAGAACGTTATGTCTGGGGAGGAGTTTCTCAACTTGTTGGTCAGTCTTGTTGGTCAATGGAGTTTGTTTTCTAACTTTTAACTTTTATTGACTTGAAAAGGGCACTAATGTTGTTGTAGGCCGAAATATTGGTTACTCGATTTCTTCCCTTAATGCGGGCTTTTATCTTATTTCTTTTTCTGGTATTAAAAATTAAAAGTCAGCTTCCATCGGAGTGCAAAGCAAAAAAAACTTATCGCATAATTGAACATATTTATTTATTTAGGATCTCGTCGGTTTCATGTGCAACATATATTAATATATTAAGTATTTTCAGAACTGATAAATATATGTCATGTTTTATTTTGAAGAAGAGAAGCGTTAAAGGTTTCGTTTTAAAGTAGCGTATTTAAAAAGTAAGTATTAGTGAACCTTAGATTTTAGCATATACTGTACACTGTACAGTATATACACGGTGGCCACAAAGTCCCTTTGCATGAAAAACAAGGGCAACATACAGATATGCTGTAATTTCACTGCAAACGGACTTTGTGGCCACTCTGTATACATACAGTATATATACAGGGTGTTTCATAACCGGTCTGCCATACTTTGGGGGGTGATTTCGGGGGTGATATCGAGTAAAAAAGTTAATAAAACATAGGTGCTATTTCCAACCGTTGCGGAGCTACGGACGTTTTAAGGTGCACGGAAAAAAATAAACGAGGTATTAATCTGATGTATTTATTGCTACATTTTATGAGATACACCTTATAAGTGTTCAAAATGTCCGCTTCGGTTTGCAATGCACAGCCTTGCTCGTTCCAAACAAGAGTCCACTTTGGGGTGTTCTCGTATATAAGCAGCGGCATCCATAATCCGACGCAAGAGTTCCTCTCTCGTTTGTACTTTGGTCTTGTAGACCCACGCTTCTGAAACTAGGGGTCGCGTAAATATTATTGGGGGTCGCAGAAACATTTGAAAATATTATTTTTTTCATAAATATACAGTGTTAGTACCTATTGCTTTTATGACATTGAGTGAAGAGTCGCGAAAAAATTTGTCTGATCCAAAGGGGTCGCAAGTGAAAAAAGTTTGAGAAGCCCTGTTGTAGACCATCTCTTTTATAAGGTCACATAAAAAGAAATCTAACGGGGTTAGGTCCGGAGATTTCGGGGGCCACGATATTGACCAGTGCCAGTGCCAGCACCAGTGCTGCCATCTATCGAATTAAACACAAGTAGGGATTTGTTGTTTGCACATCTTCAAACGTCCGTAGCTCCGCAACGGTTGGAAATAGCATCTATGTTGTATTAACTTTTTTACTCGATATCACCCCCAAATCACCCCCCAAAGTATGGAAAACCGGTTGTGACACACCCTGTGTGTGTGTATATATATACACACACACACACACACAGATATATATATATATATATTTTTTTTTTTTTTTTTTGTGGAAGAACCGATTCGCCTCTATTTAAAGGGCATATCTCAGCGGAAAAAACAAAGAAAAAGTGAGAGGAAAGACAGAGGAAAAAGAAAGGGTGGAGGGGACAGTCGAAGTGGAAAAAGACCAAGGATGACAAGGACTGCAGGGTCGAGCCCCATCATCCTTGGGTGCTAGGGCCGGGAGGGCGCACGTGAAACCTCCAGGAACAAGCACGTACAAACGAGCACAAAGAGCACTCAAGAGCACGAGCTTAGAACCCCCTTGCGGGGATATATATATATATATATATATATATATATATTTATTTTGGGGGAAATATAGGATGACCAGAGCTTTAAAATATGATTTATGGATAATAAACGTTTCGAAAATTCTTTCCATCTCAGTACCTGAAAGTATTAGACAAAAAGCAAAATTAAAAATTGCAGGTTCTATTTATTAAGCTTAAAAAAATAAACAATGCAGTTTCTCTTTATTGAACTATGATGAAATTATGGGTTTAATTTTATTTGGAAAAACTAATTTAATTGAATTTATGGTGTGTGTGTGTGTGTGTGTGTGTGTGTGTGTGTGTGTGTGTGTGTGTTCATTACTTAAAATATTAACGGTGTATAAATTTTACTTACTTGTGGACGTGAACGGGAGTTCTTGGTGTCGGGTGTAGCGTTAAATTATTGGTGCAGAATTCATTTTGCTTGGTCGAATGATGCAGTGTATTCATTCGGGGCTGGTTTAATACTACGGATGTGTAATGGCTCAGTTATGTGGAGGTCAGTTAGTTGGTTGGCGTGGATCGTGTCTATTATTTTGAAAGAGAATATATCAAGTGGGTGATTAGTGGAGTGCAATGATCTCTGATAAATGATTTGGGAGGTTTAATAAAAGCATAGGAGATTATGGTGAAAATGCCTCGGTGTTCAGTGTTCACTTATACTTAATTGAAATTGGCAGCGAGCGCACGTGAAAGAATCGGTGATGAACGAACAGAGGGCATTGGGTAATTTTTCTTTGTGAATGACATAGGTTTTAATTTTGTGATTGTTTGTGAAGACGGAGTCTGAGGTTAATTTGAGGTATAGAAGAGAAAGGAGGGTGTTTAGGTGCGGTCATATTCGAAGGCTGATGTCTCCATAGCAAGAGAATGTGAAATACTGGGTATCTTTTTTAGGGCATGTGGATGGATGAGTCATAGATGGTATGAACCCTATGAATCATATGAACCATCCACTTCATAGTAGGGGTTCCTATGAACAGATTTTATTTAAGAATTACCGTAATGTCTTTTGAAGTAGTGATTTGAGGAAAAGAATTTTGATGAATTGTTTCTTTAGAATATAATTTTCTTGATGACCGGTTAGGTGCGATGAACGCAAATGACAGGTTCTAAATACTAGTAATTTTATGCATTGTTTTTATATAGGATGGGTGCGTCACTGAGAAAAGTGGAAAAAGCAAAATCTTAATCTCTCAAAGGGGTGGGGGGAGATGCCAAAATTCCACAACCTCCAGTGTTATTCTGAACATAGAGTAATCTAACCTTGAATATAAACTATAATTACCTAACCTAACAACTACCCGAGTAACCTAACCTAACCTAATGGGGGAGAGGGTAAAGGGTGTAGAGACGAAAAAAGGGGGAAAGGTAAAAAATAAAAAATAAAAGTTGAATATTGTAGTGAACAATTCAACGTTGTTTTCATTATTTACGTTACTTTACTACTCTCCCTTTATAATTGCTCTTTCTTCTCTTTATACTCGCTCCGCTGTACTTTATAAACACGGGCAGATGGGTAGCCATGGCTGGCATTATGATTTTGGATAGCAAAGGAACCGGGAATAAATTGCACACTATTATTTATTATTTACTGATTGTTATTTACGCTGAAACAGTTTGAACAAACGGGGTAAAGCTAGTTCGGACCCATTGTTAACCTTTTATCGTGGAGAGAGACACAATTAAGTATTTTAGAATCGCTCTAACATATAATAACAAACACCTAACGAGGACACCCGCCGGAAGACTGATTGGCGCATTCAGCCTCCAACCTCAGCATATTTCAGGTGTTGCCAGCTAGTATTTTATATTCTTAATTTCATACAAAACATTATTAAATTCTTATTTACGTACAACCCATCATTAAATTTCTTATTAAACATTATTATCTTCTTTATTAAACAAAACATTACTAACTTCTTAGAAACAAAACATTAAATTCTTATTAGACATTATTAATTTCTTTATTAAAAAATACCAATACACGACAATATAGCCTAAACTAACCTAACCTAATCGCTGCCCCAAGAGTAACCTATCCTGCCAAAGAGTACCCTAAATTAACCTACCCTAATGTGGGGAGTAATAGACTATAGCGACATAAACTAACCTAAACTGGAAAATAAAATAAAAAATAAAATAATCTAACATAACCTCACACATCATCTGTTGGGATTGTAAAATTGGAGTTTATTAGTAAATACAAAATAAATACAGAATACTTAACACTTTCGCTGCGTTTGACGTATTAGTACGTTTTTTCGTTGTTAGTTCAACAGTGCAATGTTACACAAATTATCATACAAAGAAGATTTATTGATTGTAAATAAATTCTCAAGACAATGTAAGGTACTGTGCGTAAATAACACTTTTTTTTACTTTATTTTGACACGTTTGTACTAGGGGCACTCAATGTATTTTGCCCCACCCTTTTTTCTTAGCTAAATATAGGCCATGGGCTGAAATATCTTTTGGGCCGTAAGTTTGAACTTTCTGCGCTTCACATAACCGGATTTTTCCAGTTTGAACCTCCCCCTCCTTGCATAAAACCGCTTTTAAACGCCCTTGTGTAAAACCGATGGTTAACGCAGTTTCGAAAAATGGCGTCTGACAGTGATGTGCGTCGTAAACAGAGAGCTGTTATCGAGTTCTTAACCGCAGAGAAGGAAACAGTTGGAAATATTCACAACTGACTGAAGCTCACAAAGCCCAAAGAAAAGAAATTGCTTCTGAGTCCTTGGTTCGATACGAGACAGAAGGGGATGATTTCCTTTCAAGAATTGTGACTGGGATGAGACTTGGGTACACCACTTTGAACCTGAAACAAAACGCCAATCCATGGAGTGGCATCACGCAGACTCCCCATGCAAGAAAAAGTTCAAAATGGCTCCCTCTGCAGGAAAGGTTATGGCCACCATCTTCTGGGACATGAAAGGGGTGATTCTGGTGGACATTATGAAGAAAGGACAAACAATCAACTCAGAGGCATATATTGCTACCCTACAGAAACTCCAGAGAGGTATAAAGCGAGTTCGATCGGAGAGAAAACTGGAAGACGTCCTTCTTTTGCACGATAACGCAAGACCACACAACAGTTTGCAAACAAGAGGCCATCACAAAAATGCGTTTGACTGCGTTACCCCCAGCCTCCATACAGCCGGGATCTGACACCTTCAGACTTCCATTTGTTTGGGCCAATGAAGGATGCTATTCGTGGAAGAAAGTTTCAGAGTGACGATGAGGTTGTTGAGGAGGTTAAGAGGTGGCTTCAGCGGAACCCAGCGGACTTTTACCAGCAAGGAATAAAGGCCCTTGTTTCGAGGTAGAGGAAAGCCGTAGAAAAGGATGGAGACTATGTGGAAAAATAAAAACTTGTAAAAAAGGTATGTAACTACTTGTATACAAAATTTATGGAACTTACAAGCAAACTTAGAAAGAAAAAAAAAAGGTGGGGCAAAATATAGTGGCCCTCGTACATACACCACATTTTCAGCAAAAAACCTTCGTACAGCGCATCAGTCCTGTGCAAAAACCTTAGCAATAAAAGTGTTAATTGAAAGAAAAAGGTTAGATTCAATAAATAGATTATAAAGTTAGGAAACAGGCCACAGAGGAGTAAGTGATTTTTTGGCACAAAGCCAGAAGAACAGGTTTCGTGGTGGCGTTCATACTTGTCATTTTGCTTATTGAATCAGAAACGAATATAATAATCACGTGACAACACCTTTTTTGTCGTCCAATCATGTTATTAAAAACAGATTAATTTTCAGAGAGTATCGAATATATATAATAATTTTGTCAAATAGGCCAAATAAATTAGTTAAATAATATAAAATGATTAGGACATGGTTAAAACTATGAAGATGGTATATTAGTTAGCGTTTCTAAGTTTTAGAATCAATGAAAAAGGAAAGTGAAATTGTATTTTCCGAATGCAAAATGAAAACCCAAGTTCTGATGGGGGGAAAAAGGCAGAGTTAGAACAGTCAACAAGTCAGTTAACGAAAATGGAGAAGAGCTAGTCATAGAGAGAGAGGTCGTACAGCAGTCCTTCAGAAATTTCTTTGTTATTTTTATTTTATTGTCCACGCGTGCCGTGTGTATTAGGGCCCAAATTCTTTATTTCCTTGTCATTAACTATATAACGTAAATGTACTTTAATTTAACCTGTGAGAAACATAAGATTAGAAATATAGAAACAACGGTGTTTTATAATAATTGTGTAAATTTATATTTGCGGTTTAAAGGTAAAAAGGGAGTACTTTTTATAAGTTAAAGGTAAAGTCTGAAATTACTATAACAATAAACATTGGTAGTTACTTAGTTGAAGTTAATTGAATCAATAATCTGAAGAAAGACATCACTGGGTTCATGTTACCACATAAAGTGAAAATTGTGTCGTCACACCCAACCACGAGTGGAGCAAAGAAGGAATGGATTTTTTTATTTTCATTCATAGAGGTCACTCACAGAAAATTTCGAACCCAACAATCTTTCCCCATATATATACTATATAAGGGTGTCCGAGAATTATCTGTACAATTTTTGGTTGTTATTAAAAGTCAACCATGAAGTGTAGAAATTCCAGTGTTGTCCCATTTTACAGAGAATCTCATTAAGGTTTTTCTGATACCAAGTTTTGACAAGTTTTTTAGAAATTCCAGTGTGTTCGAACATTATCTGTACAATTTCATCTTTTAATAAAATTCTTGATAACACACGTAAAATTCTTAAACAAGATTATTTAGAATCTGTATTTTCAAAAGTTTCTTTTATTAAAGTAACGTTGTTACAAACATTCGATATGTGCACCATTAGTGATTCGCAAAACATCCAATCGATACTCCAAATGTTGCCATGTACGCTGCAGCATATCCACATCAATTCGCTCAAAAGCAGCTGTGATTCTTGCTTTTAAATCATCAATGTCTGTCACCCGCGTACATTTCTAAAAAACTTGTCAAAACGTGGTATCAGAAAAAACTTAATGAGATTCTCTGTAAAATGGGACAAACTTGAATTTCTACACTTCATGGTTGACTTTTAATAACAGCCAAAAATTGTACAGATATTCTCGGACACCCTATATATATATATATATATATATAATATATATATATATATATATATATATATTGTATATGTATATACACCCTTTAGTTTAACCTTTAGTTAGCTTCCGCCCGAATTGTTCATTCTGACGAAGGTCAAGCTTTTCACTCCACCTTAGACCTACAGTTTAACGTGAAATCCGAACCACGCCCCACCAGCAGCCCAGCGTCTTAACCACTAGGCAACCCAGGGTACCCATTTATCTACCAACCACTTTCTTTATTGTTTGGAAGGATGAACAGCTGGGTTTTACTGCACGCCGGCTGCCGTCACCGGGTCTCGATCCCGGCGCCGATGGATTCGTAATCAGTGACGCTACGAGGCACATACCACATATATATATGTGCATAGACACACACACACACACACACACACATATATATATATATATATATATATATATATATATATATATACAGTATATACACATATATATGTTATACATGTTATAAATTTAATAAAAACGCGAACATTGCTCCCCTATTTAAAGGTGGTAACAAAGCAATGCCCAAAAATTATTTTTATCGGCCAGTGGCTCTCACCTCACACCTTATAAAGTGTTTTGAACGCATAATTAGAGGCAAAACTACCTACTAACTACAAGAAAAAGACTTATACAACCCAAATCAACATGGCTTCACGGCGGGAAGATCATGTCTGTCACAGCTACTAGACCACCAGGAGAAAATATTAGAAACATTGTGTCGAGGACAAAACATTGATGTAATATATACGGACTTTGCTAAAGCCTTCGATAAATGTGACCATGGAATCATAGCACACAAACTTAAGGATACAGGAATTACTGGAAAGCTAGGAAGGTGGATATTTCATTTCTTGACGCAAAGAATGCAAAGAGTGGTGGTAAACGGAGTTAAATCGGAAGTCTTGGAAGTCGTGAGCTCTGTCCCACAAGGGACAGTATTCCCTTGCTGTTCATAATAATGATTGCAGATATTGATGCAGATATTAAGGACAGTATTGTATCATGCTTCGCAGATGACACAAAGATATGTAAGGAAAAAATTAACGAATATGACATAAGAAAAATACAAAACGACATTGAAACATTATTCCAGTGGGCAGAAGACAGCAATATGAAGTTCAACGAAGAAAAGTTCCAACTTCTAAGATATGGTAATAACAAAGAGCTACAGGAAAAAGGATACAAAACTCGGCAAGCCAAACACATAACACCAAATCCACAAGTCGGGGATCTTGGAGTAATAATGTCGTTGGATGCAGAATTCAGAAAGCACTACAAAATCAAAATCACAACGCCTAGAAAAATAATGGGAATCATCTGGAGGAGCTTCCTCAGCAGAAAAGCAAACATCATGCTCAAATTATGGAAGAGTCTAGTCCTACCAATAATTGAGTATTGCTCAGTACTCACAAGCCCACACAGAAAACGAGACATTGCGAACATTGAAGCTACACAAAGGACTTTTACGTCTAAGATAGAAGAAACGGAAGGTGAAGACTACTGGTCTCGACTACAATCCCTGGAACTCTACTATCTTGAAAGAAGGCGGGAGCGGTACACAATAATATACATATGGAAAATACTTGAGGGCTCTGTCCCTAACCTTAGAAATGAAATAGAAACAAACTGGAATGAGAGAAGATGCAGATTTTGTACGGTCCCAGCTGCGGTGGGACAAGGGGCCATGAAAACGAGGATGGAAAATACCCTCAGAATACGGGCCAAAGCTTTTCAATGTCCTTCCAAAAGAAGTGAGGAATCTTCAGTACACCGTCCTGAATAACTTCAAGAACCAGCTGGGCAGAATTCTTGTGCACAGTCCCTGACCAGCCATGTGTGGCTGGCTACGAGGGCAGGAGTAGATCAGACAGCAATTCCCTCCTTCACCAAATCCGCAAATGAGGCGAGATGCTGCAGAGGGGTCGACGCAGGTCGATCCTGAACCGTCGTTTAAACTCAACAAAAGTAACAAAAGTAAGTAATTTATAATCGAAGTAAAGCCGCTCCGTGATGACAATTATTTTTATGTAATTTCATTCATTCAATAATTCCCATGCTATGTATGACTCATTTCCTTCCGAACGGAATTCACACGCAGTGACGCAGACGGTTTCTTTGATTTCACTTGGGGAGAACAGATTGTGAGACGCTCGGGTTTACAACGTTCTCAGGTGACGTCAACCGCTTGCGTGGTGGCGTAGCCAGGTTCCGTTCCTTTGACTATATAAGAAGGGGATCAGCGCCCTTAAGGCAGACTCCGAGGAGACAGCTCTCCCGCCTGAAATTACGGGTTTTCAGTCCGTTAACGGGAATTGCTTTTGGAAATTGGAAGATTAATGGGTGTTCAATTGGAGTCTGACTGTAAGGAAAAAGACAGTAGCTTAGCAATTGACTCATACAAGCTTCGAGACTCAGAACGGACAAGGGTGTCTTAGAGGGGTCTCTGGCTTATTTAATATCTTACAATGAAGAAGAAACTAATATTATATTTATGAAACTTTTATTATTGTTATTATTATTATCATTATTATTATTATTATTATTATTAATAATTCTCTGTTCTGTGTAAAAGAAACATTTGATTCACTCTAACCAGTTAAATTTATCTCGCCTGAATTCAAATTAAAAATCGTGTAAGCTGTTGTGTTTATTTTCTACTCTTTGGACTTTGATAACTGGGAAAAAGAAAATCACGGGCCCACACAGTACTCCGCGATTGTGGGAATACGAAGAGTGAACTATTTCTGCATCCAGGAGTGCTAAAGTAGTACCCTCTCTCGAGTAACATCCTGACTTTGCCCGAATTTGGGGAGAGGCGTATTATATATATATATATATATATATATAGATATATATATATATATATATATATATATATATATATATATATATATATATATATATACACACACAGTGGGGGGAAATAAGTATTCGTACACTTGCAAAATTGTTTTTCAATAAACTTACAATCAAACGAATTACTTCAAAGTTGAACAAAAATGGCTATTGGCATACAATTAATATGTATTAAACGAACGAACCATAATTACGAATAAATAACTCGACAAATTAAATTTACGAAATTAGGTGGGGAAAAAAGTATTCGTGCAAATTAATTTTCATAACTTAATATTTAGTTGCGTAACCATTGTTGGCAATAACTGCTTGTAGACGTTTTCGTAGGTTCCTACTAGTGCTTTGCAACTTTCTGTCGGAATTTTAGCCCACTTTCTTTGCAAATAACCTTCAAATCGGCGATGTTCCTCGGGTTCCTCAAATGAATCTGCTTTTTTAATATTCGCCACAAGTTCTCAATCGGATTCAAATCAGGCGACTGGCTAGGCCACTGCAGCACCCTCACATTGTTCTGAACGAACCACTCCCGAGTAAGTTTGGCAGTATGCTTCGGATCGTTATCTTGTTGGAAGCACCATTCATCTCCAAGCTCCAACTGTTGGACAGAGGCGAACAAATATTCTTCTGAAATATCGCGATACAGTGCTCCATTCATTGGTCCCTCTATGACGTGAATTGCTCCAGTACCATTAGATGAAAAGCACCCCCATACCATGATGCTTCCGCCTCCGAACTTTACAGTAGGGATGGTGTTCTTTGGATCAAGAGCGCATCCATCTTTCCTCCACACATGACAAGCCGTGTTCCTTCCAAATAACTCTATTTTCGTTTCATCTGACCAAAGTACGGTATTCCAGAACTCTTTAGGCTTTTCTAAATGCTCACGGGCAAACTTCAAACGAGCATCTCTATGCATTTTTTTCTTTAGTAGGGGTGTTTTCCTTGGACGGCGAGACTTCAGGTTAATCCTGTGTAGTTCATTACTGATAGTCCGTTTAGTGACCGAAGTTCCTGCAGCCATTAATTCTTCTTGAATCTCCTTGCGAGTCGTCATAGGTTTTCTTTAACTTTTCTTGCCATCCTTCTCCCAGCTCGGGGAGAAATTTTTCGAGGAGCACCAGTTCGAGGAAGGTTGTGAGTAGTACCCGTCTTCTTCCATTTCAAAATAACGGAGCCTATTGTACTGAATGGGATATTTAACCTCTTTGAAATGTCTCTGTAGCTCAACCCTTCATTGTGGAGCCTGATTATCTCATTTTTCTGTTCAACAGAGAGTTCCTTCGTCTTCGCCATGGCGACAACCTTCATGCATTAAGACTGAACAATGAATGAGAGCTGCAGGAAATGACGTCATCATAACGTGTCGCAAACAGTGTTGGAACATTCCAGAAGACTCATGTAGATGCTAGAGACCTCTATTTGTCCTTTAAAAACTTATATTTATGTAACTTTTCCTAAGTGTACGAATACTTTTTTCCCCACCTAATTTCGTAAATTTAATTTGTCGAGTTATTTATTCGTAATTTTGGTTCGTTCGTTTAATACATATTAATTGTATGCCAATAGCCATTTTTTGTTCAACTTTGAAGTAATTCGTTTGATTGAAAGTTTATTGAAAAACAATTTTGCAGGTGTACGAATACTTATTTCCCCCCCCACTGTGTATATATATATATATATATATATATATATATATATATATATATATATATATATATCACACACACATATATATATATACAGGGTGGGCCGTAAGTTTCCATACATAGGAAAAATTAAACGTTTGTTTTTATGTTTCAGATACCCTAAGAATATGCGTTTGACGTAAGATCTTGTTTACTGATGAAGCAAATTTTTACGTCAATGGAGAGGTTAATCGGCAAAACATACGTTATTGGAGTAATGCTAACCCTAACTGGCTGAGTCCGACGAAGATGCAAGGTGCCGCTAAAGTGATGGTGTGGGCCGGGATATGGGGTGACAGAATTATTGGACCAATTTTTGTCAGTGGAAATCTTAATGCCGAAAGGTATCTTAACATGTTGCAAGAAGAGATTTTCCCATCCCTGCTAAACGAGGAAGGTAACTTCCCAGTTTACTTCCAGCAAGATGGAGCTCCACCTCATTATGGTCTTCACGTGCGTCGGTATTTGGATCAGCAGCAGTTTCCGGATGCTTGGATTGGTCGGCGTGGTCCTGTGGAGTGGCCTCCCAGATCCCCAGATCTCACCCCCCTTGATTTCTATCTTTGGGGGCACTTGAAGGCCATGGTATATCAGGAAAAGATACGAGACATAAATCATCTAAAGGAACGTATCACCAACGCCATTACAAGCATAACGTCAACTGTGCTAATGCGTGTTCATCAACAGTGGGGAACACGTATTGAAATGTGTTTTCAAAACAATGGCAACCATGTAGAGCATATTATATAAATAAAATGGTTGTCCATAACAAAATGTTTATTTTTCCTATGTATGGAAACTTACGGCCCACCCTGTATATATATATATATATATATATATATATATATATATATACACGTATATATATTATATATATATATTATATATAGAGAGAGAGAGAGAGAGAGAGAGAGAGAGAGAGAGAGAGAGAGAGAGAGATACGGTTAGTGGTTTTTACCTGCATCTCCTCGTCGTAAATGCATTTTGCAGGCGTGGCTTAACCCACTCGCCATTCTTTGTTTTATCTCTCTGGTCACAGCTGTGTAAATATACTCCATACCTTGATAGGGGGTCAATACACAAAATGAATTATTGAAACATAATATGATAATTTCTCTCTCTCTCTCTCTCTCTCTCTCTCTCTCTCTCTCTCTCTCAGGGAGAACATAAATTATTATTATTATTATTATTATTATTATTATTATTATGTTCCTCTTCGGAGTCAGTGAACGATGAATATCGTTATCATTATTTTTCTATCCCTCATCCCCATTCCCCTAAGGCCACCTATCTCCAGTCAGATGGCACACACACACACACACACACACACACACAGGGACAACTATGATAACAAATCTCACCAGATCCATATACGCTTTAATTCAGTGATCGAGGGGTAACGTTCATCCATTTTTCGCGTGTACGAAAAACAATATACTCTATGTGTTAAATAAATCTAATACCAATTCAGTTATTTTCATCTTCATAAAAGAGATTCTATAGCCTCGCAGGGTTCCCTAGAGCAACACCTGGAACTATAAAAATAGTGAAAGTGGCAAGTAATAGTAATAGTGACAACAAAAAATAATAATAATAATATCAATAATAATAGTAAATACAATACAGAGTTTACAAAATGTTACATAATTTTAAATTAAATGATTTATTGTATTATAAAATAAATGCTGCTTAATAAAGTATATAAAAAAGAATAGCTTACGAGATTAAAGATGTTCAATGAAATTAGCATATTTTAAATAGTTGATTGCAAAATTGATTACGATTGTAAAAATGGCAGTAATGAACTTATTCATCATTAGGAAGGAGCTAATGAAGTACTTTTTTAGTGATTTGCGAAATGCATTTAATGATGAAGCCTGCCTGATATGCATAGGAATTGCATTTCATACATCTGCTCCTTTGAAAGAGAGTACATTTCCTGTAGTTTCTATTGTATAGTTAGGTTTGTGTATAAAATTCCTGGACAGTCTGGTGTTATACCGATGGTGTATTTGATGGGGGTGATTGCTCTTTGAATGAGTGATGTATATCGAGTTTTGTTGATAACATATTGACAGCAGGATTGAATTTGTATAAGTCATTTAGTTTTAAAATATTTAGCTCTTTAAACATTGGGGACGTGTGACTTTGTCTGTTGTAATTATTCGAGAGAGTTCGCAGACATATTTTATGAATTTCTTCCAAAGGATGTTGTATATATTTTTTTTAGCTACCCCATGCTGTAATGCAGTATAATAAATGTGGATGGATAAATGAATAATATAATGTAAGGAGTGCGTTTTGAGGAAGGGTCTTTTTACTTTGAATAATATGAAGAGAAATATTGATATTTTGGATCTGATATGTTGTACATGACCTTTGAAATTTAGTTTTTCGTCGAAATAAATGCCAAATACTTTAACCTCATTGACCTTTGCAAGAATAGTATTCCCAATTTTTATTTGAGTGTGTATTAATATGTTTTGTGGTAATAATCATATAAGATGACTTTGTCAGGTTCAATAAAAGTTTATTAGCACATCCATTTATACACATTTTCTAATTGCCTGTTCGTTTCATTAATCAGAAAGTGCTTTATGATGGGAAGAAGTAAGTGTGATATCATCTGCGTATTGTACACAATTTAATGAGGTAGAGAGATGAAAATCGCTGACGTGAATTAGAAATAGTAATGGGCCAAGAATAGATCCCTGTGGGATTCCACAAGTTAGCATCGCCTAGTCGGATAAATTGTCTTTTAATATGATGTACTGATGGCGATTTGACAGATATAATTTAAACCAATCGAGGACATTTCCTCTTATTCCAAATACTGTATATGAAGTTTATTCAATAAGATTCATGCGAAAGTGTATCAAATGCTTTTGACAAGTCGAGGGAGATCAAGACAGTGTGCACTTTGTTCTTTAAGTTCCGATGCACATTTTCTAATAGCATGTTTATGGCATCTTACGTTGCATGTCCACCTCTTAACCCAAATTGTGTTTTTGTTAAAATATTGTATTTGATTAAGAATTTAGTAAGTTTATTGTACACGATTTTTTCAAATACTTTACTTAAAGTTGGCAATAAGGAAATGGGGCACTAATTGGCTGGAGTATTTGCGTTTCTTGACTTAAATACAGGGCATACTCTGGCTTCCTTTAGACTGCCAGAGAATATACCTAGTGTTACTAATTGATTCATTAGCTTACTCATTAGCGTAATTTTTGTATGTCTGTTCGGTAATATTTTCAGTTTTCCATAGTTTAAAGAGTATATGCTTGCGTTTAATACTTACAATGATTTCTGGTGTGATTCATTGGTTGTTTAGTTTTAGATATTATTTTTGATTTAAGAGGAAAGTTTATGTTGAATATATCCATTTGTGTGTCTGAGAATGCTTGGAATTTTGTCCTAATGTCATGGTTACTTTCGGTTATTCTAGTCCAGTCAAAAGCTGTTATTTCTCTCAGGAACTTTATTATATCTGTAAGATCTATTGTATAGTCAACTTTTATAGTTTGCTTTGCTGAGAAGTGGGTGCTTATCATTGTGTACGTAGGCAAATGATTTGTGATATTTAATATAATTATACCCGAGATGCAGTCAAGCGGGAACCGCACCCAAATCTGATCTAGCAGATTCGAATTTCTAATGCCTTTGTGAAGTCTAGCTGGCTTTGTAATCACTAATTTAAAACCACTTGCAGTTATGATGTTGTGAAGGAAGCTTGCGTCATTATTTGAATGTTCTTTTGTGTGATTAATAATATTTAAATCGCCCGCAATAACAACTGTTACCAATATAACTGGAAGTTAGAATTCTATCGATATTTGTAATAAAAGTTGGTACGTTAACATTTGGTGGTCGGTAAATGCCCAAAATTGAATACTGGGTGTTATGAATAAACATTTCAATTGCGAGTGTTTCTGAGGTATTGTTTATGCTTGTCAGTTCTTCGATACTTTTACTCTTGCAGTTTGAGTCTACAAATATATTTACACTTCTTTCCCTATTGTTAGCCCTACATATATGGTAGCTTGTGTACCCTGGAGTGTTAAAAAAAATCTTATTAGTTTAATTTAACCAATTATAAAACACTTCAAAATTGGGTCTACGATAGCTTAGGCCCTCTCCAAAACTAATTTCTCAATATAAAATTAGGTTTGGTACTTAAATAAAGATATTTTACTTGACAAATACGCGAGTTTTTGACGTAATATGACATTCATAATGAGTCTTTAGAAGGGTTAACATAAACAGTTATAACCTTTTTATGTTAACCTTTCGGCAGACTATTTATCAATTCAATAATTATTGAATTTCTTGAATTAGGAGTGTGTATCTAAGTTGTGCTTTTCTGCATAAGCACGAAGGCTTACTTAAACGATATATATTTAGTAACGTCTTTTGTTCTATTCTACACAATGTGTCGACTTTCAGAAGAGAAAATTGCTTTGCAGAGGGCCTAACCTGTCGTAGGCCCAGGGTTGACAAGCTCTATAACTGGAAAGAATTCTTGCAGAAAGTCGTAATGAGTATCAATTTACAGGAATTTTAATAAGGATAAACCTCTTTCCAGGGACTCAGGAGAAGAAATGAGTAATTAAAGATAAAATCCAGCGAAAATTAAGAATTTTCAAAACGCCAAACCACCCAACAGTTTGAGCCTCGCTGACACACTTAAACGCGAATAATTATCAGAATGATATATCCCTAAACATAAAATAACACCTATATCTAACATATTTCGAAACCAAACTTTCACGTCTATTAAGAAACCACAAAATCAACACGTAAAATAAATAAATGATGCACACCAACAAAGTGGGTGAATTTTGTGGACTTTTAGTCCACAAAATTCACTATTTCGTGTACCTGCTTTGTTCGTACAGAGTTAAAGAATCAAGAAATTTTGCTCAGGAGTCGTATAGCTACTATGTCAGACTGATACAGGAAATGTATAGAGATGTACATGCGATGGTTAGGAGCTGTCTGGAAGAGACGGACAGTTTTGAAGTAAGAGTTGGGTTGCATCAGGGATCTGTGCTTAGCCCGTTTCTCTTTAACATAGTGATGGAAGTACTGACAGAGGGAGTGAGAGAGAGAGAGAGCGCCATGGAGTATGCGTTACGCAGACGATATAGCATTGTGTGCCGAGACAAAGGAGGAGATGGAACAGAAATTAGAGAATTGGAAAGAAGCGTTGGAAGATAAAGGGATGAAAATAAGCAGAAGGAAGACTGAATATGTACGGTGTGGATTACATGAGGATCAGGAAGATGAGATGGTAATGAATGGAGAAGTGATTAAAGGAGTAGACCGATTTAAGTACTTGGGCTCGTTAATGGATGAGAAAGATGTGGAGAAAGGAATTAATAATAGAGTGCAAGCTGGGTGGAAGAAGTGGAGAGAAATGTCGGGTGTCTTGTGCGATAGAAAGGTGCCAGTGAAGTTGAAAGGAAAGGTATATAAAACTGTGGTGAGACCAGCAATGTTGTATAGAACGGAGGCATTGCCTATGAATAAGACAAATGAGAACAAAATGGATGTAGCAGAGATGAGGATGTTGCGATGGATGTGCAGTGTGACAAGAGAGGATAGGATCAGGAATGAGTATATTAGAGGAACTGTGAAGGTGGCAGAGGCATCAAAGAAGATACAGGAGGCAAGAATGAGATGGTATGGGCACGTGATGAGGCGAGATGAAGATTATGTCGGACGTAGAATGATGGTGATGGAGTTGCCGGGAGGGCGAAGAAGAGGAAGACCGAAGAAGAAATGGAAGAATTGTATTAGAGCGGACTTACGGGAGAAGAATTTGGAGGAGGATATGGTGTACGACAGACCAAGATGGAGGCGACTCACCTTAAACAGCGACCTCATATAAAATGGGATTAATTATGCTGAGGAAGAAGTCGTATAGGTACTTTGCTAATAGTAAAATACCAAGAATTCTTGTTAAAAAAAAAATAATATGCTTTATAAATAATTTCAATAACAGTTGGGGACCACATCTTGTGAAAATATCTTTTGCCTTTAATTAGTACTTGCTAATTTTTGGCTAATTCCTTTTAACTATTTTGTTTATGCTGTACAGACGTATACTGTATATATTTTCGGATCCTTGCCCTTTATCTTTATTTTCTGATGAGAATATACATAAGGCCTTGTAATTGCTTTTAATTTTTCTTTGTGGGTGTGCATCATTTATTTATTTTGTGTTTAATTCTGAAATTCAAGATTTTTTTTTTTTTTTTTTTAAGTTCGGGAAGAACCGATTCGCCTCTATTTAAAAGGGCATATCTCGGCGGAAAAACAAAGAAAAAGTGAGAGGAAAGACAGAGGAAAAAGAAAGGGTGGAGGGGACAGTCGAAGTGGAAAAAGACCAAGGATGACAAGGACTGCAGGGTCGAGCCCCATCATCCTTGGGTGCTAGGGCCGGGAGGGCGCACGTGAAACCTCCAGGAACAAGCACGTACAAACGAGCACAAAGAGCACTCAAGAGCACGAGCTTAGAACCCCCTTGCGGGGAAATTCAAGATATATATATATACTGTATATATAATATATATATATATATATATATATATTGAATTTCAGAATTAAACACATATATATATATATATATATATATATATATGGGAAACCGAAATAAACGTGGTGAGTTAGACGATGCTTTGAAAGTGTAAGGTGAGAACACTGTTGAACTTTAGTTGCTTGCAGTTTCAAAGCATCTATGTTTGTATGCACGTATCGAGCTATCTACACAGACACACACGCACAAATATATATATATATATACATATATATACATATATATATATATATATACACATACACAATTCTTTCGTTTCATTTTGACTACACGACTCAGTTGTTGTCAGGCCAATATTGATTTCTGAATGTATGTTCAATAAGTAATGAAGTGCATACCTTGGACGCCCGTTCAACCTTAGCACCTTAGCAGTTACTGTATATCTAATTTGTGAATGGCTTTTATAAAATAATTAAAATTTACACAGTACATTTCTTCAAGTTAACTTGTATGGCATTTCTTCGTAATAGGCCCCGCACTAGAATAATAAATTTTCTTAATTTTAAATTTGTTAACAATTCGTTTTAGGTTTTGAAGTGCCGTAATAATTGAATGCCCGGTTAGGTTAATTGAATGCCTGGTTAGGTCAACTGAATGCCAGGTTAGGTCAACTATACGCTCTCTTAGGTATATCAAAGTTAGTTTTGTATATATTATATATATATATATGCGGTAGCTACAGGGTGTCTCAAAAGTCACTATCTATTTCGGTGACATTAGATGTTTTTTTTAAAAATGCTATGCTGGCATAAAGATATGTACTTCTGGTGAAAATTTGTGTATTTAAAAAAAGTTAATTGGTTTATTATCTTGATATGCTTGAACAATTCCTCGAACCTCAACTTCTTACAGATGGCATTCTTGACACAGTAGTTTTTCAGCAGGATGAAGCACCGTGCCATTATGCAATAATTGTACGTGATTATCTTGACAGACGCTTCCCCGGTCGCTAGATTGGTCGTGGAGGAACACAACCATGGGCAGCACGTTCACCCGATTTAACACCATTAGATTTTTTCGCCTGGGGTTTCATTAAGTCTAAGGTGTACACTGGTAGAAGAATTAATGATGTAGCCGAACTTCGAAATCATATTACCGATGCAGTTCAGAAAATAACACCTCAAATGCTGGAAAGTGTGTTCCGGGAAACAACTTATCGCTTTGAGCTCTGTAGAGACACTGATGGTCGCCATGTGGAGACAGATAAATAAATAGCACTAATTCTTTGTGGACTTACTTTGAAATAAATATATTTTTCATGTCTTAAACCAGTTTTTCGTAATTCCCATTATTTTTCAAAATAGATAGTGACTTTTGAGACACCCTGTATAACTAACATTTTTGGTAAAAGTTGCTTAAAATTAATCGAAACCTACGTGAAAATTATTGAATGCCCGGTTAGGTCAACTGTACACCCTTGACGATTGGTTAAGTCGTGATATTTTCATTAAAACTAACGAAAATATCACGATTTAATCTAACCAATCGTCAAGGGCGTTCAGTTGACCGAATCGGGTATTCAATTAACTTAACCAGGCATTCAATTATTACGGCACTTCAAAACCTAAAACGAATTGGTAACAAATTTAAAATTAAGAAATTTTATTATTCTAGTGCTGGGCCTATTAGAAATAAGTGCCACTTTTACTATGGCATATAGAAAAAAATTAAGCACATCTATAAAAACATAAAACCAACAATGACAGATAAAAGTGTTTAAATGATTTACAAATTCATCCCGATGCACAATTATTATAAATGAAGCATTACATTCTAATTATTCTTGCTCTTTCTTGTACCTAGCGAAGAACCTCTCCAACAAATTTACTTTTTCTTCTTCTTCTTTCCCTCCTCTTCGCCATTCCGACGGCTCAGTTGCCGTCTCTTCTTCTGATAAAGCTGAACTCTTCGCTCAAACTTTCGCCTCCAACTCAACCCTGGACGATTCCCGTGCTGTTCCTCCATCTCCTCCTCCCTCTGATTTAATTATGTCTGAAATTAGAATCTCTTTCAAAGATTTTTTTCTGCCCTATCTGGGCTCAACTCTAGGAAGGCGTGCGGTCCTGATGGTGTTCCTCCTGTTTTTTTTTCAAGAACTGTACTTTTGTGCTGACACCCTGCCGAGGCAAACTATTTCGTCTTTGTCTTTCATCTGGTACTTTTTCTTCCTGCTGGAAGTTCGCTTTCATTCAGCCTATCCCAAAGAATGGTGACCGTCTCAACCCTCAACTATCGTCCAATTTTTTTTTTTTTGTGCAGGAAGGAGGGGGCCAAGGGCGAGCGCCCGCAAAACCTGCTTTAATTTCTTGCCTTTCTAAAGTTTTTGAATTTATCCTTAATAAAAAGATTCTTAAACACCTCTTCTCATAATCTTCTTTCAGATCGTCAGTGTGGGTCCACAAGGGACGCTCTACTGGCGATCTTCTTGCACATCTCTCTGACTTTTGCTCATCCACCTTTCGGGAATTCGGTGAAACCTTTGTTATTGCGCTAAACATACCAAAAGCTTTTGATAAAGTCTGGTACAAATCTTCAATTTCCGAACTGCCTAACAGTACTTCGGTTTCTATCCTTTTATCTGTGCTTTCATATCCGATTTCTTTTCTGGCCGATCTATAGCTGCGGTCGTTGATGGCCACTGCTCTTCTCCAAAAGCTATTAATAGCGGTGTTCGTGTTCCTCAGGGCTCTGTCCTGTTACCCACTCTTTTCCTTTTATTTACCAATGATCTATGAGTATTAAGTCGCACTTCTTGTTGTGGAGAAAATATAAATAATACTGAAACTCGGAACTAAATTCTAGGCCTCAATTAAGAAATTCCTAATCGCTTGTAAAAGAAAATTGTGAATAAAAGGCACTAATGAACTAACAAAAATAAATAAAACTATAATTTAATAGAAAAATTAGAAAGTAATGATTTCTGTTTGGTCGAGCGTTGTATGTGAGTGACATAACTGACAAAGTTGGTTGAATGCATTAATCAACATTATATTTGTACGAGTAATTTGCTCCGTGAACAGTTATTTTGAAGTTTCCAAGAGAATCTTGCTCTAAAAATGAAAAATAGGAATAATGAATAGACTAAATTATTTAGTGTTAATAGTTTGTAGGTTAGGCTTGCTGCGAATAAGTATATCTGTGTCTGAAAAGGATAAAAAGATAGGATAGCCTAGTTAAGTTAGATAAGTTAGGTGAACTGAGGTACAACAGTTGGTTTGTCCAATCAGACACCAGAAAACTGATACACAGATCGTGAAAAGACCAACCAATCACTTAAAAAATGAGTTACAACTTATAAATTAATCAATCAACTACCGAAAAATATGTGGCGCACAAGGATACAATTAGTCATTGATAATAATAGAGGACACATTAAACACTTGCTCTGTTATTGCTTTATTTGTTTTTGAGCATTGTAAATTTCTTTAAGGTTCAGCTGAGTCTCTAATTATCCTCCTTGTCAACTTTATTTTTTAACAAGTAGTTTTCAAGATGAATTCGTAAAAAGACTTCTCGTCCGATTTAATTAAACTGCCTCTCATTTTAAGAACACTATAAACAGTTTAATATGATTTCAGTTTCAATTAGTTATCCTTGAAATTGTGATTTTGTTGTCCCGGTGAAAAAGGTGGCCACTTTTTGCGGGACAATGTATACATACTGTATATATATATATATATATATATATATATATATATATATGTACAGTATATATATATATATATATATATATGAAAATTATTTCACGAAAGTAACACGTGAAAAATATTTATGATGAATAAAACCACGAAGGAAAGGAAACACAAAATGGTGCTCAAGCGCTTTCGTCTAATGACATCCTCAGGAACACTCATTAGACGAAAGCGCTTGAGCACCATTTTGTGTTTCCTTTCCTTCGTGGTTTTATTCATCATATATATATATATATATATATATATATATATTATAGAGAGAGAGAGAGAGAGAGTGTGTGTGTGTGTGTGTGTGTGTTTATCAACAGGTTTTGAGTTATTTCATTGAATGTAATTTAATTACTTTTTAATTGTTTCTAAAGTAACTAATTAAGAATACAAATAATGATCCTAATTACCTTTTTTCTAATTCTAATTCAGACTCGCGTGTTAGTTCTCATATTACCGAAAATGTTCAATTAATAATTAAATTCTAATTACAGTATCATATTAGAGATAATTATGACTGATGAAATTTATTGAGAATTTGGTGGTTTAAAAAAGGAAAAATGAGAAAACTCGTAAATTGGAAGAAAAGAAAATTTGAAAAACAATCAATCAATAACTTTTGTAAAAGTTTTATTATTATTATTATTATTATTATTATTATTATTATTATTGTTGTTGTTATTATTATTACTGCACAAGGAAACTAATTAAACTTCGACTTGAAGTTATAATACGCGCGCAGCATAACTAGTTCGGGAACTTTTTTAACATACCTCGTATATACGAGTACATTACGAAGCTGAAGAATTAATCAATCAGTTCGAAACCAAATGAGCAATTAAGTATATACAATGTTTCGAAGATGGAAGTAACAGCGTTTCTATTTGATACACCAGAACACTGTCGAACTGTAATTACTTGTTGCAGCTTGAAAGCATTTTATATATTCCCACATTTATTGCAATTTTCTATTAACTATATATATTATGGGATTTATATCCTGCCAATAAAAGTTATCATTATCATGATATATGTGAGTATATGACCTCCGTGTGAAGAGAGACCAGCGCAACAATTGCTACGAGATTACGAGGTACGAGGTATATATATATATATATATATATATATATATATATATATGCGCCTCAATGGTATAGGGGTTACCATTGCTAACTACGAATCCACCGGCTCCGGGTTAGATTCCCGGGGAAAGCAAGCGGCGCGCAGCGCAGTTTACCCAGCTGTTCATCCTTCCAGATAAAACAGCTTGGTAGATAAACAGGTACTCTGGGTGGCCTAGTGGTTAAGACGCTGGGTTCCTGGTCGAGAGGTCGTGAGATTGTCTGCGCAAGAACTTTCTAACCATCTTGGTTCGGATTCCACGTTAAGCTGTAGGTCCAAGGTGGAGCAACAAGCTTAACCTTCGTCAGAATGAACGATTCGGAAGGAAACAAAAGCAAGGTTCACCAAGATATATATATATATATATATATACACACACACGCGCGCGCCTAGGTGGTGTAGTGGTTAGTGTCGCTGACTACGAATCCATCGGCTCCGGGATCGAAACCCGGTGACGGCAGGCGATGCGCATCAAAACCCAGCTGTTTATCCTTCCACATAATAAAAGAAAGTGGTTGGTAGATAAATGGGTGGTTGGTAGATAAATGGGTACCTGGGTAGCCTAGTGGTTAAGAGGTTGGGCTGCTGGTGGGGTGTGGTTTGGATTCCACGTTAAACTGTAGGTCTAAGGTGGAGTGACAAGCTTGACCTTCGTCAGAATGAACAATTCGGGCGGAAGTTTTCCAAATGTTAAAAATTTTACTATATCTTACATCTATCTATCTATTCTATAATAATAATAAAATGACGCGCGCGCGCGCGCGTGTGTGTGTGTGTGTGTGTGTGTGTGTGTGTGTGTGTTCCAGCCATAGGTCCAAAATGGAAGCAGTTACAAACATGAAACTTCACACACGTATTGATTAGGTCCAGAGGTTGTGCGCCTGGTTGTTGAATGCCCGGTTAGGTTAATTGAATGCCCGGTTAGGTCAACTGTAGGCCCTTGACGATTGTTTAGGTTTAGTCGTGATATTTTCGTTAGTTTTAACGAAGATATCATTTGATAATTGAGGTTGGGGGTCCCGACTTTCAGGTGATCCAATATTTTTTCTTTAAACCAGAAAGTATAAGATTTATTGGTATTGAAAAGCAAATATTTTAGTCAGTAGTCACTTACATTACACACATTTTGGGTTCCTTTTCCGACAACTAAACTAAACCTTTATAAATATGTACAAGCTTTTGTATGGCTGCATAGCTGCATTTCAGTACGATATACATATATTAGGATCATCTGAAGATCAGGGCCCCCATATATTCTTGTTTTTTGCTTTACAGTACCAAATATAATAATAAATTAAAATGAATGCCCGGTTAGGTCAACTGTACGCCCTTGACGATTGGTTAGGTTAAGTCGTGATATTTTCGTTAGTTTTAACAAAGATATCATTTAGTAATTGAGGCTGGGGGCCCTGATTTTCAGGTGATCCATATATTATATTATTTCCGGTGAAAGAGTTAACGTGCGACAACACGAAAGAAAGGAAATGGTGGGTATCGAAGTAGCCATTAATTTCCATAAATATACGTACATTCTTATAATTATTTTTCTTCTGACTGATGAATGAACTTTTATCTTGAAAAAGTTACGGAGAAGTATAGAATGATCGCCATGTATGAGCGAGGAGCAACTCCACACGATATTGCAGATGCCCTTTGTTGTCACGCAAAAACTGTAAGAAGATGGATCTAAAGATGGGGAGAAAGAAATTTGGAAGACCATCAGCGAACCGGAAGATAGAGGAAGACAACTGAAAGAGACAGAGGCAATGCAGATATAGTAACTTTAGCACGAAAACAACCTTTTACGAACGCGCTGGAGCTAGCTACAAATCTAAAGCTGAAAGTTGCACCACGAAAAGTCAGGAATCATCTTCATGAAGAGGGCATGCATCACTGGACATCGACGGTTAAAGAAATATTGTTGGCAGTTGGTCGTTGCCAAACAATATAAATGATATGATGTTAATAAAGATAAATGATTAAGTGAACTAAGGGTTCTTAGCGGATCTGATCTGTGTCTCGGGGCTCCTTTGGATGTGACTACACTTCATTCAACACAAAAGAATTTCGCAGGCCTTTCCAATTTTATATACAGAGGGCTTGACAAGAGTAAATAGACACCTAAGGAACGCCTTAGGAACAAAAGACAAAGCTCATCAATGGAATGCCGGGATGTCTGTCAGCTTCACATAATACAAAGGGGAAAACAACACGATTCTAAATAAAATGATTCAATAAATATGTTAGTATTTAGTGACTTTTATTATCAAATCAAAATCTATGAAAAAAAAGGGTCTATTCATTTTTGTCAACACTGTATATTGTCGTATGCATTCTAAGAACTAAACTACCTTTAAAAATATGCTACTATACTTCGAGCTTTCTTTTCAACTTATCCTGTAACATTTTCATTTATTTTATTACCCTTTTTTGGAAAAATAAATGAGTCCAAATATAAATTAATGGCATGAGCCAGCCATGCCATTCGCTTCACTGGCAATAAGTGACATGCTTTTACTACATTAGCTCAACTATCTGTTACGACATAAACTGGGTCTGGAAGATTCATAACCTTTAAACATTCTTTGACAGAATTTGAAATGTTTTGGCTAGTAGGTGCCTTGTTGCAGGGTATGCATCAAACACAGCATCATGAGTTAAGTCTCCAAGATTTGTCAGTAAAATTTGTTGAAATTGCAAGAAATTTGTCTTCACTTTTGGTGTAAGTGCATAAATTAAATGTTATGCCGTATTCAGTAGAACTCGTAATGCAGCATTGGATATTTTTCCAATTACTTTTTTCTTCATATCTTAATACATTTCATTTACGTGTGTTTTTGATACAGCACGACGAGAAGGCACTTTATAACTTGGATTTAGTAGATTACACAGTCACCTGAAATTCAAAAAAATATAAGTGCATATATAATTTAAATTTAATTTCAGTATATATATATATATATATATATATATATATATATATATATATACACACACACACACACACAGTATATGGGATGAATTTCACATTTAAAAACTTAAAATTAAATGATGCACACCAACAAGGAAAAATAGAAAGCAATTCCAAGGCCTTTTGTGTATTCAACAGTACACAGTACACCTTGTCAGGGAATATATATATATATATATATATATATATATATATATATATGTGTGTGTAAATAAACTGCAGCCTCACTCTTCCTTCATCGGCTGTATATGCAGTATATAGGCCTACACACACACACAGTGTATATATATATATATATATATATATATATATACTGTGTGACACAGCAATTAGAGAACAGATACAACAAAAATGGAGTTTTATCTAGCCGATCTTTACTTGCCGCCGTCTTTGACGGAGATAGAGACGACATGAACTCAAGTTATAATCTTTGGTTCAGTTTTCAATATTTATTTTTCAATATTGTTTAAGACCGGATTTTTCGCACTTTCGTAAATGTCTTTAAATTAAAATATCTATTACTTATTTTTTCTTTACATAAAACGTAACGTCTCTTGCCGGAACATGACGTAGAAATAAATACGTTGACAACAATTTTATATTTATTAGAACCGGAAAGATCCATACTCAATTCATAACTTTGGTAAATTTATATTCTGAAAGAAAGAGATCATCAATTTACCATTTTCAAGGGGAAAATGTGCCTCCAAATATTAGTAATATTACTGAGATGTGGAACACAGCGTTCATTCTATCTCAAGAGCCAAAGGGCTCACAACTGAATTGTGAGGAATTGCTCCCGACTTCCAAACATATCTGGTCTTCATCGTTCATTTTATAAGAAAAAAAAGTAGTTTTTCATGAAAACAAGTAGCAAATTCGAATTTTACGGAAGATTTCGCATATAGGAAGAAGCAAAATTCCAAAATCGATATATATATATATATATATATATATATATATATATATATATATATATATATATATATTAATTTTTGGTCAGAATTCGTAAGTAGGTAGTGGGTAAGAGGGTTAGACACTTTCCTTACAAATGGAGACTGAGGAAGGTCATTCTTTATAGTCCCTTAAATTTTAAGTTATATAAATTGGCAACAATTTTCATATTTACTACTTTCATAAGTAAATATTCATCCTTTCAAATTCAGCTCTCTGCAAAAGTTTGCCATGAATAATTATAAATATTAGCTTTTGACGACAAAATGGTGGAATCAAAATTCTTTATCAGTGAATGCAGCTCCAAGCTTGGTTCCAGCTCCCTCTGGTTCCAGGCAATATATCTCTACACTCCACACTGGTTCTCTGGTTTTTTAAATCTCGACGAACTCTGAACTCCGAAGCACTCCATAAAGGAGATACTGTCATTCCTAGTGTGTACTGCGGAGCATATTTTGTGATAAATAAAGTTGTCAGGTACCACAATATAAGATATTTTGGCGGAGAGGAATTTTTTTCGTGATTGTACAGGACAAACTGTACATTCGAATTAACAAGAAACATAATGCTTTCCTATACATACCGTATATAACAGAACTGCCATTTGCAAGCAAATTTTATATTATGCTTTATTGGCAGAATGGAGTTAGCTGACAATTTTTTTTAGATAATGCAGAGAATTGAGGTTACTTACAGTACAATAATTTTAGAGACAGACAGAGACAGGTTCTGCGGTAAGTTTAACATATGTATCTACTGTATATATACATAGGCTTACCATAATTTCTTTGCCTCAAACCGGGACATTTTTAGGGTTTTACTTGAAAAAATAGGAAAACGTGTGATACACCACATACACGAAGTTATAAAGAATATTTACTTTAGTACAAACAAATAAAGGCTAAAATATATCAATTACCTGCATGAAATCACTCTTTGGAGAACCAGTTGTATTTTTCGCTAGCGTGAACCTTTCTTAGAAATGGTTTGTTATTTTTTATTTTTTCATAAAACTCACTGAAACTTAAATCAATGTTTAGTTTACAGTACATTAGTCCTTTTACTGTTGATTCGGTCATTCGACCTCTTTCCTGAGACCATACATTGTTCATCACTGAAAATACCCTTTCAACAGGAGCAGAAGTGCCTGGTAGACAAAAAACATACTCCATAACACGGCTGAGGTTATGCACAGAAATGTTCTGGTCTTTAAAATGATTACAGAGTTGAGACCATTTTTCTTCACAATTTATATTCTTTATTTTCCAAATATCGTAGTTTCAAGACCAAAATGTCTTGGCAATCACTACTTCATCAAACAGTTCATCTACGTTTATTGCGGCATTTCCAAGCGTTTCATTAATTTTTATAGCTGATGTTTCAATTTCTGGCCATTTAATATCACTGTTGTTTATCCAGACAAAGTATTCTCCTCCACCAAAACTATTTTCCCACATCTCAATGTAAGATAGACATCGATCATAAAATTTTGTAAATTCATCTACAATCAAATCAGCAAATTATTTTTATTCTCGCGTTTTTTCTAACCGGGACAAAATGACAAACTGACCGGGACGCCGGGACCGGACCTTCAAAACGGGACAATCCCGGTCAAAACGGGACGTATGGTAAGCCTATATATACACATGTGGATATTTAACTCCAATTTACTGACAGTATTATTATCCATTTGGGGTCTTTTCGGTTTGGTGGACTGCTACAGACGTTTACGAAACTTAGCAAATCAATTAGTTTGCTATCTGAAGACATTTTTTTGACATTTTCATGTTCGAGAAGTGTTTAGTTTTTCTGTTTTGTTTTGTTTTGTTAGATTTAGTTAAGTTAGGTTTGGTTCCAAGGTTAAGTTACTATATGACAAGTTAGGATAAAATATGTAGGTAAAGGTATTGTATATTTTCAATTATTTTTTGTAAATTGCATTATTTTTAAATTTATGGGGGTTTTTGCTGTATATAAATATTACGCAAATATACCCTGTTTCTTCGTAATTAGACATTTCCTCACCTTGTAAATGTCAAAAAAGTGTTTTCAGATAGCAAATTAATCGATTTGTTAAGTTTCATAAAAATTTGTAGCAGTCCGCCAAACCGAAAAGATTCACAATTTGATACGTAAATGAGGCAATGTCTAGTTTGTAGATTTCTACTACTCCAGTTTGAGAATTTTTAAATTGTCGTATATTTTGACTCTAATTTCATTATATTTGTTAGACTTATAGATTTTCCCAATTAGCCGACTTTTCATTACCACCAGTGGATGCATGAAATATTGCCGTGCACTTCCGTAAGCGTTAATGCAACAATGCAAGTTCTGGTATACGATAGAGACCTTGGGACTTATTTTGGGAGTGATGCACCTACTTTTATAACTATGTAAAAGACTTTAGGGATCTTTTCCAAATGGACGACCCCACAGGATTTAGCTGAAAATTTGTAACCTATTAAATTTTTATATTCTAATAACGAAAATGACATTATTTTCCTGGAGAAATATGCGCAACATAAAAATTGCATTTATATGCGCACTAGTTTGCATGGCGCATGACCGTTATCTAAATTATGTAGTGTTATGTAGTGGGTTTTACAAAATAAAACGCAGATAATATCCTTTATTTATTAAAATTTGCAATATTTAATAATATTTTAATAAATAAATCTTCATTTGCATACCTTTTTCTCCATACGAACTCGCATAAACAGTTATTTTTTGTCGTTATTAATGTTTATTTGTTGCCTGCTTAGACCTAGTTTAGTCTGAATACTGTTGTTGTAGTGTGAGCAAATGATAATGCAGTGCTGTGATCTGTCTACTTACGAGTTGTCCCCGGTCAATTGAATGCCCGGTTAGGTCAATTGAATGCCATATTAGGTCAATTGAATGCCCGGTTAGGTCAATTGAATGCCATATTAGGTCAATTGAATGCCCGGTTAGGTCAATTGAATGCCATATTAGGTCAATTGAATGCCATATTAGGTCAATTGAATGCCAGGTTAGGTCAACTGTACGCCCTTGACGATTGGTTAGGTTAAGTCATGATATTTTTGTTAGTTTTAATGAAAATATCACTACTTCAGTTGACCTAACCGGCCATTCAATTGACCTAACCGGGCATTCAATTAACCGGGGGCCACACAGCAACCTCGTATCCGGGCGTCATGAGCGGTGTAAACTAGGAAAACTTATTAATATCGTTTAACAATGTCAATAAATTTATTCAACAAACTTATATATTTTGCAATTTTTTTTTTTTTTTTTTTTCTTTAACAATTCAGTTAGAATAGACAAGAAATAATAGATGACAAATTCCATACATATATTGTATCATATTAAAAACCGAAAACTTTATAATTTTCACATTTGCATAAAATAACATTTCACTCTAATAATTAAATTACAACCTGTAACTAATCTATACATGCCAAAAAAATAACGGAAAATTTTCTTACAGTGGCTACACAAATCTCAAGTTCACAATCTATTCCCGCGATTTCTCATCAACGATCGCTTTACATTTGAAACAATTATTTGTATAGTTATACAGTTACTATCAGGGCAACATAGAAAAAATATAAGAAAAAGTTTACATAAAATACTGACCAAGAGCGCACATACTATTTCACGAAAAACACAACAATTATGGGCAATAATCGACCCTTTCACTTATAATTTCATTACAATAATCAGTACATTAATTTGCTGGACGTTGTTTAGATGACACTCCGCACGCTGACAACGGATTTCAATTTTCAATCGCAGCTCTCCTGCTCACTTCGCTAGAATGCAAGGGATTGCATCAATCAACATGCAACAGGGCAGCACGCTATAATGGTTCCGCTCTCTCTCCAATGGCGAAAAAAAAAACAAGAGACGTCCAATTCTAAAAGGATCAGGGGGGGAGATATCTGAAAGCGGGACCACGCGCTGGAATTGGACGGAATTTGCAATTCTAGAAGTCGATGAAGAAACTCGCCTTGTCTCATCTCCACTTTTGTCGGTGAACGCTGCTCTTCCTACGTCCAGCTGAAAGACTCTTCTACTGGCAACAATCAAACGATGACTCCGCCGTAGGCCGTTTCCCAACGAACCTACTGTATGTCTGTATGGACAGTACAGTCGTAGGCACCCGTTCAAGCTCTCGTGGCTTGTCTACCGCGCGCTGTGACACATATTTAGCGAAGCATTCGAGCAGCGTGACCAGCTACTGCCCGAAAAATACCAGTAGACCATCTTCGATCGAAACTTTCGTGTGCCAAGACCCTGCACACGTAAATTTCTCTTCTCTTCCGAAACTGTCCTGCGCCAAGTCCATGCGCATTCGGTTCCTTCTTCTCTCTCTTCCTTCCGAAACCATCCTGCGCCAAGTCCATGCGCATTTGGTTTCTCTTCTCTCTCTCTCATTGGTGATCGATCACCTATCCGGTCGACTAAACTCACTTGATGGAACTCGGATTCAACTTGGTTGACCCAAACGAGCCTTTGCAATTTTGAAAAAAAAGTTTATTCGAAACGTTTCTGTACTGCTTATCATTTCATTTTTAATTTATCGAATTTTCTCGACAGTTCACTTCGAAAATAACTACACATTTGCTCTGGCCAAATTCACGGAAAGAAAAAAAATTACACATCTCAAAATTTCGCAAAAATTTAATCAAATCTAGCTACCAATAAGGTCACTTATGGCAGTTACAGCAGAGAAGATAAAAAAAGTCATAAAACGCTAAACAAAATTGTACAGTATAAATATAAAAGCGCCCATACATAGTAACTGTTAGTATAATTTAAGAATTATTATTGTTCAAACTATCGTCAGAAATCACCTCAATACCTCTAAATACAAAAGACAAAAATGAACCCCAGAAACTTCATGTCATCCATTCTCTGACAATCATGAACCCTCTTGCTTTGAGGAGGAGCACACAAAGACGCCACAAAAACGTTACTGGCTATCTATAAGGCTCCATTTCCGAGTGTACACTTGAGTCAATGTTTCAAATGCATTAGTTAACTCCGACTGAAGGTTTAAACAATAATAATTTTCTAAACAGTTATTAAAAAGTAAAAAAATTTAAATATTACTACCAAAAATTATTTTAATACAGTAATTCCAACTTGAAACGTCAAATTTCATATGAATTGAACTCGCAATTAGCAAATTACATCTGAGATACAACTCTCTCCTTCAACAGAAACCCCAGTATGGTTTGCAAATCACAAAAATCTCAGTAATTTATCGTTTCCAAGTGAAACTACAAATTTGCATATTATACTAAATAAGAATAGAATATGCACTCAAATACACGCATACTGTAAACAAAAACAACACTGCATAATTAAGAGCGGTCGCTTTGTTTGTAAGCGAACCTCTATACAAATATCCCTAACCGAATGAACTTGCATTATATCCTAACATAATTTCGTAATATTTTCCATGCAAACGCTCGAACTAAAAAAAAGACATTTTTCATTTCTAATACCCAAATTAAAATATCAAATTAAAACATCCTTTTTAGAATACAATCTAAATTTGAACTAAAAATTTTACCATTGTCATTGAACTGGAAAGAAAAATAAAAATCGGCCTACCTGTACCAATAAAATTGATTATTGAATGAATTTATAAAACGTAAAGAAAAATTTCTACACAAATTTCTGTAATTAAAAAAAATTATAATATCCAGATTTAGTAAAATGTGTACCGTAACTCACTTGGCCGTCAAAATAAAAATAAAATTTACTGCGCACTTTTAGGCCTATATTAATAAATTCATGTTATGCGCGGAAAGAACAATTTAGAATTTTATGCATAACATTTGTGCTTATTAAAGAAAAATCCTATGCTTATTTATGTTAAACCAATTAAAATTTTGTTAAATAACTAAAATTTACTACTCAATAGACATACCGTATAACGGTTAATCTCCGAACAATATTTTACGATAGGCCTACAAGAAATCCTCAGTACAATACAATAGCCATTTACCAAATATGTCGGAATTGTCGTGAAATGAACGAAAGAAACAGAGAGAGAAAAAAAAATAATCAGCTTACCTACCAAAGTTTATGAGTATATAAATATATGTAATTATATATATAACTAATAAATACGTATTAGTTAATAAGTAAGTATATAATTAATGAGTATATAATTAATGAGTATATAATTAATGAGTATATAAAAAATAAAAAAAACTTATAAAAAATTTCACAACACAATTTCTCTATTTCAGTTAAACGAATTCTGCTTATTTTGAAATTTAACACAATCCTATACGGCGACTTATAATCTGACAAATTTAATATGTTTAAGATTACCTTTCGACTGTCAATTAACTGTAACTTAACCTATATAGCGCGAAGCGAGCGAAGCAAAAAGCCCGTAAATCTATATAAACAAAATAATCCTATTATTATATACAGGCAATCGAAATATAATCAAAAATCTGCTAATGAAACCCAGAAAATTTCTCACAAATTTTCGCTAAAACATTTTGAAAGGACCATATAAAATGTGTATCACTGTATTTAAACTAACAATTCACTTACGTACAAATCTTTTCTTATTATTATGATTATTACAATTACTACTAATTCCAAAAGTTTTAAACAAAAAGTAAAAAGGTAAGCTGAAAGAGGCATACAGTGGAAGAGATGAAAAAAAAGAAAAATTGAGTCTTCAGGCAGCACGATAATGTTCAAAACTATGCCCTCTCCAACCGAATGAACGAAATTTAACGTAATAATGACTCGCAATATTGAGTCGGACAAACGAAAAGCAACGGAACTGGACGATGCAAAATGGACAAGGGAAAACAAATTAAATTCTTAGGCGCGAAGTTTGTCAGGGACGCTATCAGGATGCGAAGGCGAGCGCCATTTATTTATATTTACAATGAAATTTTAAGGAATGAATCGAAATTTGCCTGCAAACGGAATCAACTTTGCATTTAGATATTTTAATAATCGAAATAAAATATTCATTAACGCTATTGGTTATTATACCGGTTTTGAAGAATTTTAATCAAAATACTAAATCACGTGGGTAAGCCTCACAAAATATGATGTAAGACCACCGCTCGCCACCAGATGTAGGTTCGCTTTATTAATTTACTTTCTCTTCATTATTTACGCTTCTTTCTACTTTACTATATCTCTATTTATTCTCTATCGGCTTCTTTCATTTATCACTTTGTTTCTCTACACTCTTTTTGCCGTATCGTATAAATATCATGGTAGCGCGCCTAGACCTGACTCTGAAAACCGTTACAAAACAAAGGGGGAAGGGGGGTATATTAATACTCTTTTTAACACTTATACGTTTTATTAATTTCGAAAATGGTTTAGTTAAGTTAGGGGTATGCGAGTATGAAATTTCTATATAATAATTTAGGTCGGAGAGGACAAAACAATTACTTTAGTTACATTTCTAAATCTTACGCGTATCGCGTCGCCTCAAGACTGGCTATTATGGGTGGTAGTCTGCTCTCTTGGGTCCCTGTTCAGGACTACCAACTGTACCCATTTTAAACAATTTAAAACTAACAAACATGCTTTATCGTAATCATCACAATTTTTAGTAAATTTATATTAAACATTATAATAATTAATCAAACAGAAATCAATATTTTTAACTAAGCATTACTACAGCCATGCAAACTAGTGCGCATATAAATACAATTTTTTTCGTATGTTGCGTATATTTCTCCAGGAAAATAATGTCATTTTCGTTATTAGAATATAAAAATTTATTAGTATACAAATTTTCAGCTAAATCCCGTGGGGTCGTCCATTTGGAAAAGATCCGACTTTAGTTAGTTTGTTATACAGGGTGTTCCATAAGTTTGGAACCATAGGGTAAAATAAATAATTCATGTTTTTCCGTTTATGCAAGTGCCCATGATGTCTTTGAGTAAGGAAGAACGCATCCAGGTAATTCTGCTCGTAAAAATCGGAGTCAGAGGGAGGTCGCTGAGGAATTTAACAGATTGCATCCAGACCGCGCGCCGATAACACACAGCTGTGTCAGCAAACTTGTAGCAAAGTTCAGATAAGCGGGATCCATAGGAGATAAACCACGCAGTGGACCTCCGAGGACATCCACCGACGATGACACAGCCATTACCATCTTCGCTCATTTTACAAACAGTCCCCAAACGTCTCTTCGGCGTTTTTATTGCCGTTTTTTATCATTTTGCCCTATGGTTCCAGACTTACGGGACACCCTATAAATCTTCACTGTGTTCTTTGAATGAGAGGTTTGTATGGAGGGTAATTTCCAGGAGTTTGGCTGATTGAACTCTTCTTTAGGACTGAATTCATGTTTAGGTTTGAGCGGGGGCAATGTTTTCTTTGTGATGACTATAAGAGCTGTTTTTTTTTACATTTAATGATGTTTGTTGGCGTTAAGTCATACATATGTTCTTTCGAGTTCATTGTTGATAGCTGTTTGGAGTACCAATAAGGTCTTGTTTGAAGTTATGATTGTCGTATTCATCTGCATACTGATGTTATACAATGACACTTAAATTATGTTTTATTTTATGATGTATATATTTTATTTACGCCTGTTTGAGGTTCAATAGGGAAATAATTGAAAAGCCCTTTCACAAAAATAATATATTCGTCAAAAAGTTTAACATTAACCAATTTACAATGTAAAAATGAACTTTGACATTTGTAAAAATTTGTTGAGGAATGACACTTGATAATAAGACAATTAAGTAAAATGCACAAGCAATTTAAAATATGACTGTTAGACAATTTTAATCTACAATTGGTAGTTATTTAACTGAATACAGCCGTACCTGTAATACGCAAGACCATTAAAATGAATGAACCCATGCATAATACAATTTAGATTGAATTATCTTTAGAGTAACAGTTGTTTCTCTACCCGGCATTTTGACCGTGTTAGCTAGGTGCATAATACATTTTCATAGACTTATTTTAATTCTATCGGCTTAATTGACCATATTAACTATGTATAATACGGTACGATAATATGTCTAATGCATACCTTAATTACAGTGTTTACCTACTTCCTTTTTGACAGTGGTAAATATTCCCTTCTAAATCGGGTTACTTTCTTGTAATTTAATTGGTAATTTATACACGAATACCATACACAATTTTTATACATTTATATATATCGAATGTGAGGAACTCAGTACTGTATCCGTTTTCTGTACGGAGAAATTTATGATAGACGATTCTCCGAGTCTTTTGAAATCACCAAAATGTAAAATCACCAAAATCACCAAAATTGAAATACCAAAATTGTTGTTTGCGTATTAGTTTAAAAATAGTTTGAACGCGTACATTTATAACCATGTTCTATTTGTCGGTTGGTTGCATTTATGCGAGTCTAAATTATAACGTGAATTGCACACAATTTAGTGTGGTTGAAAGGTAAAAATCGCTTTCGTGAATTAAAAATAATAATGTTCCAACAATAGATCATTGCAAAACTGCACTTTATAGAGCCGCATTGTCTGATGAGATATCTTTTTATTTATACAATAAAATTTAATGGGAAAGTATAGCAAATGCTTTTAACAAGTCGAGGAAAATCAAGACTGTTTACTGTTTACCTTTTCATACACATTTTCTAATACTATATTTATTGCATTTCCCGTTGTATACCCATCTCTAAACCGAATATCGTATTTCACTGAGAATTAATAAGGTTACTGATAAGATATCTTAAAATACTTTGTTTAAAGTTAGGAATATGGGAACAGGGCGGTAAGTGGATGAGGTGTCTGAGCTACCCGATTTGAATATAGGGCATAGCATAACATAGCAATATGTTGAAGTGATTAACACTGGGAAGCAATATGTTAAAAAGAGAAAGGTTGGTTGGTTAGAAAGAGGTTGGTAATCTAGGAGATAACCTATAGAATAGAATAATAATAATAAAATAATAAAATAATAATAATAAATACATTTTTTCAATTTACAATGACATGAATAATTGTGAAGCTCGACTATTTATTTTATTCAATTTGGCACTTAAGCTTTAGGATTTACTGGGCTCTTATCAAAAATAAGCAGCTAGTTGTTATTAATTAATAATAATAAATAAATAAATAAGTAAAGTCCGATACGAGTGGAATTCTTGATGAGTTACGAAATATCTATTTACCCATTGCAAATTAATGATTTTGTTCTTACACTCGCAAATAAAAATAAAATGTGCCAGTTTGGTTATATCGTTGAGCTTTATAGGTTTAGCTCTTTAAATAATGCACAAGAGTGATCAAGGAAATCAGCATCAGATAATAACCTTATTGCTCGTTTTTGGATGACAAAGATACCATTTAATGCGTTGTTAGCGGAGTTTCCTCAAACAAGGGTGCAGTATGTTATATAAGGAAGAACAAGAGTATGATAAAGAGTCAATAAAACTTGTTTAGGGACTACATTTCTAAGTTTAAACATTATAGCAACGCTCCTTGAAATCTTTTTCGCGATATAATTTACATGATCACTCCATTGCAAATTCTTATCTAGCATTACACCAAGAAATTTTGTTACAGTACACTCCTTTATGGCGATTTCATTAACATTAAGTTCATCATCAAGATATACATTTCTTTTATTAGTAAATATCCTGAAATTTGTTTTACTGGTATTTAGAAAGAGTTATTGGTGGTCAACCATTTCATTACACTGATGAATTCTGAATGAAATATATTCTTAGCTGTATTAACATCTTTGCAAGAAAAAGAGACAACTGTATCATCTGCAAACATTATGAAGTTCAGTATATCAGATGAACGTGGAAGGTCATTTATATATAATAAAAATAACAGTGGACCCAGAACTGAGCCCTGTGGCACACCATGTTTGACAAGCGCTTTAGTTGAGCAAACCTTATTTACTGATACAAAATGATATCTATTGGACAAATAACTTTTAAACCAATCACTGATTGCTCCTCTAAAGCCATAACAATACAATTTATTAAGTAGAATATTATGGTCTATTACATCAAACGCCTTACTCAAATCCATAAATATTGATATCATTATGTCTTTGTTCTCCTTAGCTATATTTACATATTCCATAAGATTTAAAATAGCCATTTCCGTTGTTTTATTATTACGGAAGCCATATTGATTTGGAGATACTAAATTGTAGGATTCTAAATATCGCTGCATTCTACTTTTTACAATTTTTTCAAAAACTTTGCCGAACACATAATGAACACACCGGCCTGTAATTTGTTGCTAGTGTAGGATCACCCCCTTTAAAAAGCGGTGTTATACAACCTACTGACCGTAAACAAAGCTATAAATGCCCTAACCGGGCGTTCTTTATATGTTTAATGTAGGTTAACTGAATGCCCGGTTAGGTCAACTGAATGCCCGGTTCGGTCAACTGTACGCCCTTGATGATTGGTTAGGTTAAGTCGTGATATTTTCATTAGTTTTAACGAAAATATCACAACTTAACCTAACCAATCGTCAAGGGCGTACAGTTGACCTAACCAGGCATTCAGTTAACCTACATTAAATATATAAAGAAAATGAAAGGATGCAAAAAGGAGCTACTCAACTCGTACTTGTGGCAAATGATGTGGCGTGACCAATTCTTCCGAAATCCATTTTTTGCTTTGTGTGACCATATAGCGCAACAATTCTAATAAATTTACTTTCAATCTAATATTTTAACATGTTATGATTTACTTTTTATGCATTTACTTTATTAAAGCGAACATTTTTTACCGTACTCCTTATCCTAAATATTGGGAAGCAATATGTTAAAGTGATTAACACTGGGAAGCAATATGTTGAAGTGATATACACTAGGAAGCAATATGTTAAAAAGAGGTTCCTGGGAACCAATATGTTAAAGTGATCCAATAATTGTCATCGTTACATACATTGAAACCCAATAAGTCCTGTATTTAATATAAATCCCCTCGGTCTTAGACACTGTAGGGTAAAACTAACCTGTCTCACGACGGTCTAAACCCAGCTCACGTTACCTATTAGCGGGTGAACAATCCGACACTTGGCGTGTTCTGCCGCGCAATGATAGGAAGAGCCGACATCGACCTCGGAATTGTTCTCACTGTGGGAACTACATCCGCTGGAAATGAACCTTTAAATATCTTTCGTGTATCTTTATCTTTTTCATTACTCTTTTATGATGCTTTCGTTCAGTTTTATAAAACAATTAGGAGCAAGTGTAGTTTACGTTCCCTTACATTATCCTAGTGTAGTTTGCGTTCCCCAACTTTGTCCACTAACGAAAATATTACGACTGAACCTAACCAATCGTCAATTTATATATATACTAGCTGAATTACCCGGTGTTGCACGGGTGAAAATTTAGATTTGAAATGTATAGATCAGTATTTTTTTCAGCAAATTATTCAGTAAGTAGACAAAAGCTGTGATGCGAGAAATAAAAAAACATTTAATCAAACAAAGCTTTATTTGAAATTAGAATTTACAATACTTCTTTATATACAACATTGCATGTTTTTCCAAAAGGAGAGTATACATAAAGATTGTTAGCTGTTCCTACTCTAGAGCATCCTACATACAGTTGACCATGAGAGAAGCAGTCTTCTTGTAATTGTAGCCCAACAACTTTCACTGTTTGTCCCTGTGATTTGTTGATCGACATGGCAAAACTTAATCTTACTGGAAATTGTAAGCGCCTAAACTGAAACTGCATCTCTGATGTTATTAGAGGTATCCTAGGAATAAAAGTATCTTCACCCTTGCCACAACCAGTTTGAATTTGTGCTTCAATGACATGAGGCTGTAATGCCTTTATTATTAATCTGGTACCATTGCAGAGCTTAGGCTGATCTAAATTTCGTAGAAGCATTATAGGAGCTCCAACTTTAAGTTGTTAGTTGGTGAGGAGGCAATCCTGGAAATTCCAAAGAATTTAGAAACTCCGTTGGATAGTTGACAACTTCATTTTGATCGATAACTGTATCAATTGATTTGTAAATATAAGGATCCCCTGGAATATTTTGGAGTAGTTGTTGGTTGATAGAATTAACTGTCACATTTTTCGGTGCCAATATTGCTCTTTCAAACAGCCAAGTAAAGTCTTTGTGGTGCTAACTAAAGTTAGTAAATACTTTTTCTGTTAATTCATTAACACTTTGGACCACTGCGCTGATTGTAGATATAATGACTTTGTTGTCAGAGTCCACAGGAACTTTTCCTTCGCCAAGCTGTAGCAAGTTCTGAGCAAATAGACCTGAATTGCTATCACCATAAATTCTTGCTCGCATGTTAGTTGTAAGCTTCAAGGTTTTAACATTGTGCCACAAACAGGAAGATTTAAGGCATGCTCGAATTTCATCAGCTTTTGTTCCCTTAGGTATAACTGGCCGAGTCTGGCGAAAATCTCCTGATAAGACAACAGTTACACCGCCCATCAATGTCTTCTGGTTTCTCACATCTTGTAGAGTTTTGTTCAGGGCCTCCAATGCTTTTTTATGGGCCATTGTACATTCATCCCAGACTATAAGTTCACATCTTTTAAAAACCTCTCCCATGCCAGAATTTTTAGTAATTTTACAAACAGCTTCATCATTAGTAGCTAAATCCAAAGGAAGTTTGAATGCAGAATGAGCTGTGCGACCTCCAGGCAACAGTGTAGCAGCTATACCAGAAGATGCTACTGCTACAGCAATTTTATTTTGCTTGCGAACTTTGGCCAGTAATAAATTTGTGAAAATGTTTATCCAGTACCACCAGGAGCATCCAAAAAGTAGATGCCTCCATTCTGCTGAGAGATACTATTCATTATAGTTGAATAAGCAGTTCTCTGATCAGGCAACAACTTGGGCTCATTTTCATTTACATATTCAGTTAAGTAGTTGATATCATATGATGTTTCTCTTATAAGCTCTGTAGCTAAATTGTTGACTTCTGTTCTATTGGTTCGTGGGAGGCCAAATGAAGGTATTTGTTGTCCATCCATTGATGCTATTTTATCTTCTATGTCAATTAAGGCTCTGTTGTAGATTTCATCTGTGTAAACAACGTCAATATGCGGGTTGGCAAGTTGTGCTTGGTGCTTATAATCTTGTGCCAAATCATCTTTGTATTTGTTCCATAATTCTAAAGGGTTGCCCACATCACAGGTTTTTAGCAGAATTGCAAATAAATCTCTTAGCCGCTTTGGGGATTGGTATATGGCTGCTTCTCTTAAGGTGGCATCCCATTGACTATCATCTTCTAGCATTCCACGTTTGTAGCATGCCTCTCTAAATGTCGCACAAACATGACCATCAACTGTTCTATGATCATTAAAAGATCTAGGCCCTTTAACTTCATGCAGCAACATTCTTAAAAAGAAACACTCATGCTGGCTGGGATGAACAGTGTAAACTCTGCCTAAAGCACTGTCAAATCTTACATCTGGATGACCTTCAACTTCGCTTCCTCTCTTTCTTCTACTCCATTTTTTGTTGTTCCATGTGTAATAAGATGGTAACTGGCGATACAATAAAGTTTGAGCAAACACATCTTCTTGACATAGTTTAAAAAAAGCTGTAAGAGTAGTATCTCTAGGAGCAAGAGCTTGATGGGCAGCTGTTTCATTAGTAAAATAAACTCTGTCCATTTTCTAAATGAACTGCTAGTTGCTGTACTGCAGGATATCTTCCATGAAAGGGAAAGCTAAAAATTCTCCAAAAGGCTTCATTGCTGCTTAAGTAACGACCTTGTTGATAGTTAGTCACTTCATCAGGTACATTTTGTTGTTGTAGAGCAAACATAGCTGCATCGGATCCCTTGTTAACATACTTGCACACATACTTGATAGACTTGACAGAATTACAAAATTCTACATTAATATGAGCATTAAAAGTTTTAGTCAAGAGAGGGCAGTAAGGAACTATCCATCTATTATCAATTTCATTTCGTTTAATTCTCGTTGTAAAGCCTCCATCATCAGGTTTTCTTCTGCGATATGAAGGATAACCATCTTCTCCTGTTTGAGTGTCTTTTAAAAATGGTTTTGGGTAACGTTTCGTACATTTATTTTCTTTCATGCAAGGTGAATTGAAATTTAGAGAACCACATGGACCATGCACCATTTGAGTTTGAACTATTTCAAAGAGGTTTTTGTCTGTGTTAGGGTCCGGAAGTTCAGCTGAGATAACAGAATCAATTTGATTAGCTTGAATTTTGTTGGTCAGCCAAATCAAAATATGAGCATGAGGCAATCCTCTTTTTTGCCATTCAACAGTGTACATGTGGCATCTAACTGGGCCAAAAATGTTGGATTTTGTCATTAAATCCATCAGTTTTAATAATTTTAAGCGAAACACTCTGGCTGTGAGGTCATGTCTGTGAATGTATGTTTGTCCAGGTAGTAACTCATCCTGAATTTCCTTCCATTTAGCATTGCATATAAATGTTATAAATAGGTCAGGTCGACCATAAGTGCGAACATATGTCATTGCATCTTGAGTTTTTTCATGCATGTAACGTGGGCTGCCTGTAAAAGTTGACGGAAGAATGCAAAGTTGGCCAAGCTCTCCTCCAGCTACATCATTGTTGATGCCATCTCTTAGATGTATATATGAATCACATCTTAATTCTCTCTGATGAGTTCTAATGTAACATAATCTTTCTGCTTCTATTTTTGCATACATATCAACAGCAAATTGATGAAAAAGGTTTCTAGCCAACAGAAGATGATTTAGTGAATTACTGTGAACCATAAATCTGTAAGCATAGAAGTCCATGCAGGAAACTGTTTTGCTAGAATGTACACCTGCTTGGAGAATTCCAAAGTGATATCCATCTTCTCCATAGACAAAGAGTAAAGGATATTGCAAAGCATCATAAGATCTATGGGTTTCATTGATGAATTGCAGAGTATTGTCTCGACTTTTAAGCACAATGTCTCTTTTGTCATGTTCTTAACCAGTAATGATCACAGCAACTTCATTGCATTCTGGGAGATTAAATCGTCTAGCATGTTCAGTAGGAGGTCTCTTGTCGGCATCAATGATGATTTTGTATTCTGTAGCAGGTACATTTTCTAGAGCATATTTAAAACTTTGAATGTAATTATTTGAAGGATGAAGCATGTCTTGAAGTTCAACAATTAGTTCCAATCTTGTTGCTGGGTTTCTATTGTATCTATTTTGTGCTTGATGTTGCAAATCTTCAACAAAGTACGGTACAATTGAAGATACCTTGGTTCTTCATGAGGTAATGTTTGTAGTGAACCTATTCTGTGATATATTTGACCTTGAACTTTAAATGTAGGCATGAATCCTCCTTCAATAATGATATTAGCTCCAAATGAGGTCATTTGAAATACAGAATTGTATGCTTGAATATTTTGTAAGAAGTGTTTAGATTCAGATGTAGTGCCTGTAAGTAGAGTTTTTCAAAGGTTCTGGAGGTTCCGAAAGCGCAGGTAATTGAACTTTTCCATTAGTACAACACATTCCTGGTGATTCTTTATCCCACTTTTTAGCACCAAACTTATCACATATTTTAGACATTGATCCAATAATAACCACTTTGTCAGATGCATAATTATATTGTGGATTATATAGTTAAAAGCACTTAAATTCCACTGCCAAGCATTGAATGCTCGAGATGGTGTTTGAGCTTGTCTTGTTCTTTGAGCCTGAAGTCGTACATCATGTTGCTCCTCTGTTTCTTGCTCTCTGTAAGTTATTTGTCTTAATTGTTGTGCTTGAAGTCTGATTTGACGTTGTTCAGAAGTTTCTTGTTGTCTATATCCAGCTTGCTTTGATGATTCTGCCTGAACTCTGGCTTGGTGCTGTTCAACAGTTTCTTGCTGTCTTTGAGTAGCCTGCTTTTCAGCTTGAGCTCGAAGTCTAGCTTTACGTTGTTCCAAAGTCTCTTCCTGTATTTGAGCAGCCTGTCTTGCAGCTTGTGCTTGAAGTCTTTGATTGCGTTCTTCTTCTGTTTCAGCTGCTCTTTGTGCTTGAATTCTTTTAGTGGCAGAAGACTTTCCATATAAAGGGCGTTTCTTGGGTGGCATAATCACCTGTATCACTAAACAATAATTTGCAATTCACAAAGTTACTAAATCACTTATGAAACCATTTAGCACTGTCCTGGAAAATTTGCTCCGCTGGAATATTTGCTCCGCAAAGTTTACGAATGCCAGATTTTCACTAAATTCTTTAAAAATTTCTATTTTATGTTGCTCCGATGGAATATTTGCTCCGCAAAGTTTACGAATGCCAGATTTTCACTAAATTCTTTAAAAATTTCTATTTTATGTTTTGTATGTTTATTAAAAAAAAATTTATTACAAAAAAAATGACGCAATAATCATTAATTGTCAATTTCGTTATTAAATACTACATCAAATACAAAATAAATAGCACCATTAGATTCCTTGTAAAAAACTGGTTATTATGAAGTTATTTTAAAATTTGTAAGTTCAACCGTTTGGTTTTCTATAGCGAACAACTAAACAAATAAACAAACTTCCTCTTTTATATATATAATACTAGCTGAGTTACCCGGCGTTGCACGGGTGAAAATTTAGATTTGAAATGTATAGGTCAGTATTTTTTTCAGCAAATTATTCAGTAAGTAGACAAAAGCTGTGATGCGAGAAATAAAAAAACATTTAATCAACCAAAGCTTTATTTGAAATTAGAATTTACAATACTTCTTTATATACAACATTGCATGTTTTTCCAAAAGGAGAGTATACATAAAGATTGTTAGCTGTTCCTACTCTAGAGCATCCTACATACAGTTGACCATGAGAGAAGCAGTCTTCTTGTAATTGTAGCCCAACAACTTTCACTGTTTGTCCCTGTGATTTGTTGATCGACATGGCAAAACTTAATCTTACTGGAAATTGTAAGCGCCTAAACTGAAACTGCATCTCTGATGTTATTAGAGGTATCCTAGGAATAAAAGTATCTTCACCCTTGCCACAACCAGTATGAATTTGTGCTTCAATGACATGAGGCTGTAATGCCTTTATTATTAATCTGGTACCATTGCAGAGCTTAGGCTGATCTAAATTTCGTAGAAGCATTATAGGAGCTCCAACTTTAAGTTGTAGTTGGTGAGGAGGCAATCCTGGAAATTCCAAAGAATTTAGAAACTCCGTTGGATAGTTGACAACTTCATTTTGATCGTGAGGAGGCAATCCTGGAAATTCCAAAGAATTTAGAAACTCCGTTGGATAGTTGACAACTTCATTTTGATCGATAACTGTATCAATTGATCTGTAAATATAAGGATCCCCTGGAATATTTTGGAGTAGTTGTTGGTTGATAGAATTAACTGTCACATTTTTCGGTGCCAATATTGCTCTTTCACACAGCCAAGTAAAGTCTTTGTAGTGATAACTAAAGTTAGTAAATATTTTTTCTGTTAATTCATTAACACTTTGGACCACTGCGCTGATTGTAGATATAATGACTTTGTTGTCAGAGTCCACAGGAACTTTTCCTTCGCCAAGCTGTAGCAAGTTCTGAGCAAATAGACCTGAATTGCGATCACCATAAATTCTTGCTCGCATGTTAGTTGTAAGCTTCAAGGTTTTAACATTGTGCCACAAACAGGAAGATTTAAGGCATGCTCGAATTTCATCAGCTTTTGTTCCCTTAGGTATAGGCTGACCATACGTACCGTTTTGAACGGGACAGTACCGTTTTTTTTATGGGTTCTGTATGGGTTCTGTCACTGAAGAATAATTGTAAGCTCAATATGTTTATGTACTTACTTTTTCATGAATACAGAATATTACATAACCCCCGTCCCTTTTTTGCCATCCCAATGTCCCGTTTTTGTCTCAAGGAAATATGGTCAGCCTACTTAGGTATAACTGGCAGAGTCTGGCGAAAATCTCCTGATAAGACAACAGTTACACCGCCCATCAATGTCTTGTGGTTTCTCACATCTTGTAGAGTTTTGTTCAGGGCCTCCAATGCTTTTTTATGGGCCATTGTACATTCATCCCAGACTATAAGTTCACATCTTTTAAAAACCTCTCCCATGCCAGAATTTTTAGTAATTTTACAAAAGCTTCATCATTAGTAGCTAAATCCAAAGGAAGTTTGAATGCAGAATGAGCTGTGCGACCTCCAGGCAACAGTGTAGCAGCTATACCAGAAGATGCTACTGCTACAGCAATTTTATTTTGCTTGCGAACTTTGGCCAGTAATAAATTTGTGACAAATGTTTTTCCAGTACCACCAGGAGCATCCAAAAAGTAGATGCCTCCATTCTGCTGAGAGATACTATTCATTATAGTTGAATAAGCAGTTCTCTGATCAGGCAACAACTTGGGCTCATTTTCATTTATATATTCAGTTAAGTAGTTGATATCATATGATGTTTCTCTTATAAGCTCTGTAGCTAAATTGTTGACTTCTGTTCTATTGGTTTGTGGGAGGCCAAATGAAGGTATTTGTTGTCCATCCATTGACGCTATTTTATCTTCTATGTCAATTAAGGCTCTGTTGTAGATTTCATCTGTGTAAACTACGTCAATATGCGGGTTGGCAAGTTGTGCTTGGTGCTTATAATCTTGTGCCAAATCATCTTTGTATTTGTTCCATAATTCTAAAGGGTTGCCCACATCACAGGTTTTTAGCAGAATTGCAAATAAATCTCTTAGCCGCTTTGGGGATTGGTATATGGCTGCTTCTCTTAAGGTGGCATCCCATTGACTATCATCTTCTAGCATTCCACGTTTGTAGCATGCCTCTCTAAATGTCGCACAAACATGACCATCAACTGTTCTAAGATCATCAAAAGATCTAGGCCCTTTAACTTCATGCAGCAACATTCTTAAAAAGAAACACTCATGCTGGCTGGGATGAACAGTGTAAACTCTGCCTAAAGCACTGTCAAATCTTACATCTGGATGACCTTCAACTTCGCTTCCTCTCTTTCTTCTACTCCATTTTTTGTTGTTCCATGTGTAATAAGATGGTAACTGGCGATACAATAAAGTCTGAGCAAACACATCTTGACATAGTTTAAAAAAAGCTGTAAGAGTAGTATCTCTAGGAGCAAGAGCTTGATGGGCAGCTGTTTCATTAGTAAAATAAACTCTTTGTCCATTTTCTAAATGAACTGCTAGTTGCTGTACTGCAGGATATCTTCCATGAAAGGGAAAGCTAAAAATTCTCCAAAAGGCTTCGTTGCTGCTTAAGTAACGACCTTGTTGATAGTTAGTCACTTCATCAGGTACATTTTGTTGTTGTAGAGCAAACATAGCTGCATCGGATCCCTTGTTAACATACTTGCACACATACTTGATAGACTTGACAGAATTACAAAATTCTACATTAATATGAGCATTAAAAGTTTTAGTCAAGAGAGGGCAGTAAGGAACTATCCATCTATTATCAATTTCATTTTGTTTAATTCTCGTTGTAAAGCCTCCATCATCAGGTTTTCTTCTGCGATATGAAGGATAACCATCTTCTCCTGTTTGAGTGTCTTTTAAAAATGGTTTTGGGTAACGTTTTGTACATTTATTTTCTTTCATGCAAGGTGAATTGAAATTTAGAGAACCACATGGACCATGCACCATTTGAGTTTGAACTATTTCAAAGAGGTTTTTGTCTGTGTTAGGGTCTGGAAGTTCAGCTGAGATAGCAGAATCAATTTGATTAGCTTGAATTTTGTTGGTCAGCCATATCAAAATATGAGCATGAGGCAATCCTCTTTTTTGCCATTCAACAGTGTACATGTGGCATCTAACTGGGCCAAAAATGTTGGATTTTGTCATTAAATCCATCGGTTTTAATAATTTTAAGCGAAACACTCTGCTGTGAGGTCATGTCTGTGAATGTATGTTTGTCCAGGTAGTAACTCATCCTGAATTTCCTTCCATTTAGCATTGCATGTAAATGTTATAAATAGGTCAGGTCGACCATAAGTGCGAACATATGTCATTGCATCTTGAGTTCTTTCATGCATGTAACGTGGGCTGCCTGTAAAAGTTGACGGAAGAATGCAAAGTTGGCCAAGCTCTCCTCCAGCTACATCATTGTTGATGCCATCTCTTAGATGTATATATGAATCACATCTTAATTCTCTCTGACATGGCCGTAACTACCTATGAGGTCACCGAGGTCCGGACCTCGGTAATTATTTCCTAAAAAAAAAAAAAAGAGACTGAACCGTTCTCCGTGTATGAAACACATATTACCGCTTTTCTTTTGAAAAGAGGGAGCGTCGAGCGTTTTGTGTTTTGTGTTTAGTGTATAGCTTGGGTTGTGTTTGTAGATGTCATTTTGGTCTGAATTTTGCTCGTCCCGCCGCGCTCGAAAAAAATCTGGACCTCACTAATTTCTAAACCCTAGTTACGGCCCTGCTCTCTGATGAGTTCTAATGTAACATAATCTTTCTGCTTCTATTTTTGCATACATATCAACAGCAAATTGATGAAAAAGGTTTCTAGCCAACAGAAGATGATTTAGTGAATTACTGTGAACCATAAATCTGTAAGCATAGAAGTCCATGCAGGAAACTGTTTTGCTAGAATGTACACCTGCTTGGAGAATTCCAAAGTGATATCCATCTTCTCCATAGACAAACAGTAAAGGATATTGCAAAGCATCATAAGATCTATGGGTTTCATTGATGAATTGCAGAGTATTGTCTCGACTTTTAAGCACAATGTCTCTTTTGTCATGTTCTTGACCAGTAATGATCACAGCAACTTCATTGCATTCTGGGAGATTAAATCGTCTAGCATGTTCAGTAGGAGGTCTCTTGTCGGCATCAATGATGATTTTGTATTCTGTAGCAGGTACATTTTCTAGAGCATATTTAAAACTTTGAATGTAATTATTTGAAGCATGAAGCATGTCTTGAAGTTCAATAATTAGTTCCAATCTTGTTGCTGGGTTTCTATTGTATCTATTTTGTGCTTGATGTTGCAAATCTCCAACAAAGTACAATTGAAGATACCTTGGTTCTTCATGAGGTAATGGTTGTAGTGAACCTATTCTGTGAAATGTTTGACCTTGAACTTTAAATGTAGGCATGAATCCTCCTTCAATAATGATATTAGCTCCAAATGAGGTCATTTGAAATACAGAATTGTATGCTTGAATATTTTGTAAGAAGTGTTTAGATTCAGATGTAGTGCCTGTAAGTAGAGTTTTCAAAGGTTCTGGAGGTTCCGAAAGCGCAGGTAATTGAACTTTTCCATTGATACAACACATTCCTGGTGATTCTTTATCCCACTTTTTAGCACCACACTTATCACATATTTTAGACATTGATCCAATAATAACCACTTTGTCAGATGCATAATTATATTGTGGATTATAGTTAAAAGCACTTAAATTCCACTGCCAAGCATTGAAGGCTCGAGATCGTGTTTGAGCTTGTCTTGTTCTTTGAGCCTGAAGTCGTACATCATGTTGCTCCTCTGTTTCTTGCTCTCTGTAAGTTATTTGTCTTAATTGTTGTGCTTCAAGTCTGGTTTGACGTTGTTCAGAAGTTTCTTGTTGTCTATATCCAGCTTGCCTTGATGATTCTGCCTGAACTCTGGCTTGGTGCTGTTCAACAGTTTCTTGCTGTCTTTGAGTAGCCTGCCTTTCAGTTTGAGCTCGAAGTCTAGCTTTACGTTGTTCCAAAGTCTCTTCCTGTATTTGAGCAGCCTGTCTTGCAGCTTGTGCTTGAAATCTTTGATTGCGTTCTTCTTCTGTTTCAGCTGCTCTTTGTGCTTGAATTCTTTTAGCGGCAGAAGACTTTCCATATAAAGGGCGTTTCTTGGGTGGCATAATCACCTGTATCACTAAACAATAATTTGCAATTCACAAAGTTACTAAATCACTTATGAAACCATTTAGCACTGTCCTGGAAAATTTGCTCCGCTGGAATATTTGCTCCGCAAAGTTTACGAATGCCAGATTTTCACTAAATTCTTTAAAAATTTATATTTTATGTTGCTCCGCTGGAATATTTGCTCCGCAAAGTTTACGAATGCCAGATTTTCACTAAATTCTTTAAAAATTTCTATTTTATGTTTTGTGTTTATCACAAAAAAATTTATTACAAAAAAATGACGCAATAATCATTAATTGTCAATTTCGTCATTAAATACTACACCAAATACAAAATAAATAGCACCATTAGATTCCTTGTAAAAAACTGGTTATTATGAAGTTATTTTAAAATTTGTAAGTTCAACCGTTTGGTTTTCTATAGCGAACAACTAAACAAATAAACAAACTTCCTCTTTTATATATATAAAGAAGATAGAGAAGATATATAGAGATATATTGACGATTGGTTAGGTTAAGTCTCAATATTTTCATTAGTTTTAATGTTTTATTTGATGGAGTCATTTAAAAAATGTCTCGTAAAGATCCTAGTGTAGTTTACGTTCCCCAACTTTGACCTAGTGTAGTTTGTGTCCCCTTTTGCGTCAGGGGTACATAAACTACACTTGCTCCAACAATTAGAACAGAACACAGAGGTTTATTTCATTAATATTACGTACTCTGAATAGCATATAGCGATGATGGGGTTAGCTAATGTTTCAGAAAATATTTACGTGTAAACTGATATGCCCCTGTTCAATTACGTTCAAATAGCTTCCTGAATTGGGACAGTTATCCACTAAAATGTCAGTCGCATATAAATTACACTTCTTAACGCATTCAGACATCGAAATACCGTTACCAGTCTCTTTCTGACAGGTTGCTGTAAATAACGATTGGTAACGTTTTAAAGTATTATCAGACATTGAATACAACGGATCTAATAGCTTTTCGACGCCTGCACCGTTAACGAATAATGAGATACTTTCCTTAAATTCAGAGGCTGTTTTATTTTTATAAGCTCCCTAAACCGTTGAGTAATGAATAAATTCTACACTTATTTCATGCAGAAGTTTTTCCAACGAGATATTTATTATTATTATTTTTCTTTTGAAGTTGTAACGCTGCTCGTAATGTTGAATTCTTCTCTTTCGATGCGGCAAATTGAATATTTTGAGCCAGCTCACTCGAGTGAGATTAATTTTGAAGATGATAGTTTTACACGCCGTACACATAAATAAGATCTAAAATTTGAAGCAAAATAGGCGACGCCGACATCGGAACATTCGTATCCGACGAGATATTCAAACACAAAATAATGGCGGAGATCTTGAGGGCTAAATTTTTTGATTCTGCTTATAAGCATTAAAAATTCATAATTTTTTTAGATCTTTAAATTGAGATGCATAAAATATTGCTGCTCCCAAATGTCTTTCGTATTATATATAACATCTACAATGTACACCCTGTACGGATAGTAGTTTTCCATGGTAGTTCCATTTGTCTCGTTCAAATAAATTTCACAATGGGAAAAAGCATTTATAACATTTTTGTGTAAATTTACTGGAAAATTATTTGCACACATTATCATCGGATTCATTAATGAACTTCGCTTTAATATATAAAAATATGTTACAGTGATTGATAAAACATCTCCAAAACACAAATTCTGCCGGTGTTGGTTGGTAAGAACCCAACTCTCAATACTTTTTTGCGTAAGTCGGGATATCAAATAAATGAAATCCCATCTTGCAGCAGCGTTCACTATACGAAAGCAAAAGGATACGATTCGTGATAACAAATTTCTTCTCTCAGGAGTGTACTCAGGAGCGTATTTTTTCTTACTAATGATGCACCAACGTAGTATAACCCTCCATTCTGACAGCTTCTTACACTGTATACGTTCAGTCGAGTCAAAGGGGTCAGGTTTCATTCTCGTTGAACATTTCATTTTTACCAAAACACGTTTTAAGCTCCTTTTCAGCTCCTTTTCAGCTCCTTTCCCTTCTTCAAGTTCTTCTTTTGATTACTTTTTCTTTTTATGAGATTTCTCATTTCTCTTTTCTCATTTCTCTTTTCAATTTTAAAATCCATTTTAGAAATATTAAGCCTGAATTTTTGTACTTCTTTTGTATAAAGTCTCTTAAATTTTTCCACTTAAGTCTTCGAGATAATACATACAAGTATTATAGTTCTATTTATAACTACGCATCTTAATACCTTATAAACCGGCGGATGAGTTGCACCGGCGTATAAGTCGCTGGTAGGTTTTTAATTTGTGATGGTCCAACTCGCGTAAAATTTGTATAAGTTGCACTTAATTTTGAGAGTGGGCAAACAAGCTGATTCATTCTCATTTCTTCTTTTTTGACAAGAAGTTTCCAAGGCAAATAGCCTTTTCTCTTCGCTTTGTTTACATCAAAACTTGGAAAGTTTCTGGTTTTCTCCAAACGGCACATAAAGACTTGTGCGACAAAACAAAGGCAACTGGAAATTCAGTATAAGCAACGCGCCCTAGTTTTTGGACCCAAATATAAAAAAAAAAAAAATGCAACTTATCTGCAAGTCTATACTGTATTTCTTCAAACTAACCTTCTAATCCTTTATATATATATATATATATATATATATATATATACACACACACACACACACACACACACACACACAATATATATAATATATATATATATATATATATATATATATATATATACAGGGCGTCCCAAAAAAATGTATACACACTTTAAATAATTATAAAGGCAGTGTTTATTAAAATACATTTCATTTTCAAAATGTAATAGAATCTACAGACATTATTTAATTGTTTTGTCAACGCCTGTTTTCAAACTGACGTCCGTTCTGGTCCAGGCACTGCTGATAACGCGAAGCAATGGAATCGCAAACATCACGAAACATTTCGTTTGGTATTTGTGTGCATTCTCGTTCAATGGTTGCTCTCAATTCAGCGACTGTTGCAGGTTTTATAGCGTAGACTTTGTCTTTTAAGTATCCCCATAAAAAAGTCTAGTGGTGTGAGGTCTGGTGAACGCGGAGGGTATTCTACGAAACCCCTTCGTCCAATCCACATCCACATCGTGCCAAGTACCACTCGCAATACTCCACTCTTCGGTCCGGATCATCTTCATTAATAGCATGGACTAATCTTGGAATGTAACTTTTCCATTGACAGCGCTCAAAATGCGTTGGACAGACGATTCTGAAATTCCTACCTCACGACTCGCTTGCCGCACAGATTTTCTTGGACTTTGGTGATACGTTTCCAGTACTCTTTCTTGCTTTGTGGGGCTTGTCGATGTCCGTGGTCTTCCGGAACGCTTCTTGTGGACATTCTGAACAGTTCCATCGGCTTCAAACTTATCTCTAATTCGAGTGATGGTAAGTCGCGTTGGTGGATCTGTTTGAAACTCCCTCCTAAACTGTCTTTGCACTTCAACTGCGTTTTCACACTTCCAGTAGCATTTTAGAATGAATTTCCTTTGTTCAAAGCTTAGTCTGACTGCCATTATTAATTCTAATGGGTTTAACTTGGAAAGAAAGAAACATCAATTGAGCTATCAGCTGTTAAAGTGTGTATACATTTTTTTGGGACGCCTTGTATATATATATATATATATATAGTGGACCTAGTTTTAGCCGTTTAAGGTGATAATGATTTAATTGTATGCAACGATTGATTAAGGCAATGACTGATTGCTTTATAATGATAGGCTATTTGAGTAGATCCACCATACTATTGGAAGTGACCGAAATGGCAGCGAGGTCACCAGCTTTGGTTTACGCCCAAAGCAAATTAAGTTAAGGTTATAAAAGACACCTTATGTTTTGTGTAGTTTAATTAAGAAAATATTTATATTAATTTTCACAGTGAAAATACAATGGTAAGACTGACTAGAAAGCTTAACAGTTCGATAATGACCTTTGAAATATGCGCTCGTTTATGTGAGGCTTAATGGTATACAAAATGGGACACCTTTGAAATGCGCTCGTTTATGTGAGGCTTAATGTTATACAAAATGGGACACAACCTGAAATATGAGATGGTGAATACAAAAATAATGCATGCACGTAATAATATAACAAATAGATTATGTAATACACCGATTAGGGAAACTACAGATTATGCATAAATGATCTGTGAAAGAGGCCTATTAATGACACCGTGAACGCGTACGTTTTGGTACTCTAAATAGAATAAGCCTCGGTACTTTATTTTGTACGTAAAAAAAACGTTACTTATTCACGGTGGTATAACAAAGAATTGACAGTAATTAATTGGTAGTTTATGTTATGCTTATGGCATAGACCTAGGTAATAAAATGAAATGTTAATAGCTTAATTGAGGTAATACGTAATGTACAGTACTCATCGATGGTATGTAATGGCATGCAGCATAGAACATTGAATGGGCCTAATAATTGCTATAAAGAATGCACGTGCGTTTGGTACATTGAATGGAAAACATGACACTGATTAAATAGGCTAAATGATTGTATGGATGCACAAGGAATAATTGATGCGGCCTAATTATAATGGATTGTAATGCTTGCACAAATATCATTTATATACAAGAACATTATGTGATGTTAAGTGATTACGTCAAGAGAATGTTTAGTTAACACGTAAATATGTGAATTGAACAAATAACGGACGATACGCGGAAATAACGGTATAAAAATGACACTTGAATTGGATGACAGGCCTACTGCGTTCTTTCACGAGAGTCAGTGGGACGCGTGATTACACACTTTGGGAGTATAGCCTACCGTTCGGCGGTAGGCTAATGTAGGCTTCACAAGAGTACTTAGAAAGGAGGTACTTATCTTATGGTGACGTAACCTTTGTTGAAGGCGGGTTGAAGACGAACCTATTACGCAGATTCTAGTTGTCGTTGTCCGTTAAGCCTCTTGAGATGATGGATGTAGGCTTCGTGGAGGCCTGAGGTGATGTTACTTCTCGAGGTGCAGGCTGGCCTTGTGATATTGCAGGCGTAGGCCTGTGGTGCGGAAGATATCTCGAGGAACGTGGAGAAACTTGAAGGCCGACCCGGCAAACCGCAGGCCCGAAGTGATTCCGGTTGGGCCTCGAAAGATTGCTTCTGCAGGCGGTTTGTAGATCTTACGTGATGACAACTGTAGGCCCTGAAGAAAGTAGCGGCCACGGCCCCTCGGCCAGGGGGCCGGACAGCGGCTGGTGGACGCGCTGCTCACGTGATGACGTGCGTACGAGTGAGTGAGAGTGAGTATGAAAGCAAATGGAAGCTCGCTTTTATACCCTGGTGACGTAGGACTATACCAAATCTTAAGACGCTTGGTCCGCGTGTCCTTTGTTTGATAAAAGCTTACATTGGCGCCTCTTTGGGAAGAAACAGACGCTCCATTGTTTGACTCTTGCCCACGTGTGTTTTCCAAGTTCTTTGATGAAGCGTGGAAGTAAAGTATTTCTGTCTATTTGTTGGTCTATTTCTTGTCGATGCGCTACATATATATATATATACACACACACACACACACACACATATATATATATATATATATATATATATATATATATATATATATATATTGTACTGGTTAGCGTCGCTGACTACGAATCCATCGGCTCCGGGATCCAGACCTGATGAAGGCAGGCGACGCGCAGCAAAACCCAGCTGTTCATCCTTCCACACAATAAAAAAAAATGGTTGGTAAATAAATGGTACTTTGGGTAGCCTAGTGGCGAAGACGCTGGGATGGTGGTGGGGCGCGGTTCGGATTCCACGTTAAACTGTAGGTCTGAGGTGGAGTGACAAGCTTGACCTTCGTCAGAATGAACAATTCGGGCGGAAGCAAAACCAAATTGAACTAAAGTTAACCAACGTGTGTATATATATATATATATATATATATATATATATATATATATATATATATATATATATATATATATATATATATATATACACACACACACACACACATATATATATATTTTTTTTTTTTTAGTTCAGGAAGAACTGATTCGCCTCTATTTAAAGGGCATATCTCAGCGGAAAAACAAAGAAAAAGTGAGAGGAAAGACAGAGGAAAAAGAAAGGGTGGAGGGGACAGTCGAAGTGGAAAAAGACCAAGGATGACAAGGACTGCAGGGTCGAGCCCCATCATCCTTGGGTGCTAGGGCCGGGAGGGCGCACGTGAAACCTCCAGGAACAAGCACGTACAAACGAGCACAAAGAGCACTCAAGAGCACGAGCTTAGAACCCCCTTGCGGGGACACACATATATATATATATATATATATATATATATTTCAAGAAATATATATATATATATATAATATATATATATATATATATTTCAAGAAATATAATATATATATATATATATATATATATATATATATATATATATACAGGGTGGCTCATAATTTAGGAACCATAGGAATAATTGTATTTTTTCCTAATAATTCTTGTACTTTCCAATAATGTTTTTTTTCTTTATTTTCTTTTTGATGAAAAAAATCGAGTGGAGTGATATCTGGTGACCTGGGTGGCCATTCGATAGGATCTCTTCGGCCAATCCATCTGTTGGCGAACGTTTTATCAAGGTATTTGCGAACTTGCATGGCAAAATGAGGAGGTGCACCGTCTTGCTGAAAAAACATGCCACGTCGTTTGTTTATCGGTACGTCATCGAGGTAATTCATCAAAAAGAAAATAAAGAAAAAAAAACATTATTAGAAAGTACAAGAATTATTAGAAAAAATACAATTATTTCTATGGTTCCTGAATTATGGGCCACCCGGTACCTATATATATATATATATATATATATATATATATATATATATATATATATATACACAGGTCGTTCGATAAGTGAGTGGCGATTCGGGAACAATTTATAAATAAAAGATAAAGGATAATAAAAATTTTATTAGAAGGAATTTTATTATTAGTAAACTTACAATTGATTCGATAATTAATTGTCATAGGGATCAACCTGATCGCCATTTACACGAACAGCAAGCTGTATGCGTCTCCATGTCCTGTCTGACATTTTTTGTAAAAGTTCTTTATCCTCATTGATGTCACTTAACACAACTTCTGTGATTTTTGTCAGATCAGATTCACTTTGATTTTCACGGCCATTAATCTGCATCTTGAGGATTCCCCAGAGGATATTATCCGGGGTAGTCAAGTCCGGACTCCGCGGAGGCCAAGGTACAGGACCATACTTTCCGATCCATCTGCCAGGAAAATTTCTGTCTAGGAACTCACGCGCAGCGAAAGCGGTGTGTCCTGGAGCACCATCTTGCTGAAAAATAGGGTTGCGAATATTCGTATTTCTTAAAGCGGGTAGAAATCTGTTCTCCAACATGTCGATATAACTTCCTGAAGTAATTCGACCAGTGCACACAAATGGACCAATTAAACAATGCGCTTTGCACACCATATCATGATTCGAGGGGGATACTGTTTTACTTGATCATAATAATGAGGATTTTTTTTCGACCAAAAAAACGAAAATTTGCTTTTGCCATCGCCATAAAGGGCACATTCATCACTGAAGAACGTACGATCTCTCTCGGCTTTACTTGGAAAAGCTTCAAGAATTTGTTGACAAGCATTAACTCTGACAATTTTATCTTGTGGCGATAAAAACTGAACGGAGGTTGGGCGGAAAGCTTTAAAATGCGAGTCTTTTTTCATCAAATCATGCAGTGTTGATTTCGGAACATTTAATGCAGATGCACGCCTACGAATACTTTTGGTTGGCGATTGTCGAATTGACACTTGAACATCATCATCTTCCAATCTTGCTCTTGCTTTGGGGCGACCACGGCGTTTTTTATCAATTATCATCCCAGTTGTGAATAATTTGTGTTCCCATTTTCTAATAATTTCGCCCTTTGGCGGCATATCATTAAATTTTTGTTCAAACCTTTCGCGTACTACCTTCATGCAATGCTTGGTTTTTCCAGATTCATGCCACCATGCTGCTGCTAATATCCGTGCTTCATATGTGTAGGGACTTTGATCACAAATTTTATCAACACATGCGTCTACCTCAGCCATTGCAACGCCAATAATTAGAAATAATAAAAATAAAACAATGAAAAACCAGAACAAACAGGAATAAACATGAATTACTGCAAAATTAAAAATTTGGATTTCATGTGAAGCTAGCTTAATTGAAAAAAGCATAGACATTTATTGATATCAAAGATATTAGTACACTATGCTAACTGACATAGAATCGTCACTCACTTATCGGACGACCTGTATATATATATTATATATATTTCTTGAAATGCGTACATAATCACTGATTTTAACGTTTATGTTATATTTGGACTTCTTTAATAAAGTATCGTATATAACAATAAGCAGGGGAGTAGCGTCGGTTCGGGAGCACGAGGGGGCACGAGGGGGCACTTTCCCTCCTCCAATTCTTCAGGTTTGTCAAACAAGAGGGGGGAAAAAAAGAATTTTCGAAAATTTTCGATACTACTTCTCCTTTCTTTGCAACCGAATTCGCAAAACATAATTATACGTGTTATATTATATGTATATATATATATATATATATATATATATATAATATATATATATATATACATATATACAGGGTGGTCCAGAAGTCCTGCTTTATTTTAGTGGCAGAACTAAGAGGCAAGATTTTTGGACCACCCTGTATATATATATATGTGTGTGTATATATATATATATATATATATAGATATATATATATAGATAGAGAGAGAGAGAGAGAGAGAGAGATTAATGGAAAAACCCGTTAGTTCCAAATGTTAAGTAAAATTATTAGTAATATGGGTTTGGTTTTTCCAAGAAATGATTGTTTATAATAATTCAGCATGCTATGATCGCCCAAATTTATATAACTCTTAGATCATATTCTTATAGAAAAAAAAATGTAAGCCTGAAGCCCACATCACACGGCCGTTTGTTGCCGTTTCTCACCGCTGAATCGTGCCTTGTTTAAACTCGATTGAAGCCGTTCACATATTAATCAACGACAATCGGGGTTCGACCTTTTTCAAGATCTTTTTGCTGAGTAGCAATCAGTATGGTCGATACATTTTCAAACCTCGATTGTTTCCAGTTAATGTGTAAAAGGATCTCATCGGTTTTAAGATAGGCACGATTCAGCGGTAAAAAAACGTAACAAACAACCGAATGATGTGGGCTTAAATCTACGAGTACATTTGATAGGTTATACATATCGTTTACGATATTCACTGAATTTCGTAAAATCATTAAACCAATTTTAAATTTAATCGAGCAAAATAACTGACAGAATATATAACAGACTGCCTACATTTGTTGACGTTCTTTTTTATAAGACAAGCGGGACTTGTCCTTCCTTCATAGGAAAAGTGAGATTGTTGACTTGTTTCCCTTTATAAGACAAGTGGGATTTCATTTAGTATCATTGGAAGTGAGATTAATTAACATCCAGTCATTTGCAAGTTAAGTGAAAGAAACAAATTTAATTGTGAACGTAATTTAAACTTCTTCAAAGCGTTTTGAAAATTCCGGAAGTTGAAGTTGTGCGCTATATACGCGGTTTGACTGCTTAATGTGTTCTAACTTTTTATTAATTAATAATTTAGGGCCCAATCAGAGTTGAGCCACGTCAAAAGCACCAACGCAATCTTCGTTACTTTCTTTCATTGTGCGAATTTCTCAGTTTACAACTATCACTGAAAATGCTCGTAGTGATGATTACAGTGATAGTAGGGAAACTTTGGCAGATGAAATTTCTGTTGGCATTTCCTCCAACATACCAGAAATGAATGCAAAAAACTTTACCTTTTTCCACGTGAAGGTCAAAATATGACAATAAAAACCCACTCTAATAGACAGAGTTTATTTCCATAACAGTTTCGATGCCCACTGGCATCCTCTTCGGGTGGATACAGAAAAACGAATGAACCAAAAACAAGAGGGAAAACAGGCCAGGGACCATTAAGAAATTCGCACCGAGGTTAGATCCCGTTCTCCCGACACTGGAAGGGCATTTTTATTAAAGGGACCCGCTTATAAGTACATGCGCACAAATTTAAAACTATTTTCTTGTTCTATACATACAGATTCTATTATTTTTTTACATAATTATTATATTTATTATTACATTTAATATTGTATTATTATTTATTATTACATTTAATATTGTATTATTATTTATTACAGAAATTATAAATTTATTATTACATTGATTATTACATTGTTGTTTATTATATAGAAATTATAAACCGAAAAACGAATGAAAGAGGCGAGAAGGAAACAATCCAGAGACCATTAAGAAATTCGCACCTAGGCTACATCCCGTTGCTGTTTTTGCAAAGTGAAGGAATTCCTGCGAAGAAAACGAATGGTTTATGATTTCATTTCCGACAAGCAGAATCAAGTGCTCTCTATTTGCACGGCCACATCATCTTTTAGACCTAGTTGTCAGGCTCTTTTATCAGAACAGTTAGCCTCTTTGCAATGCATTAGGATCTGTCTTGTTTGAATCCTTCCCTGAGCGACATACTATTTTCCAATGCGCACTTGAAAAAGAGAAGAATTTTTACTGTAGGCAGATTTTCTACACTGAAGAATAATTTGTCACAGACTCGTTGGACTGACTGTAAGACATGGAACTGTGACCACAGTCGCTGTTTGAAGGTTAGTTAAATTACTATGCTCTAAGTTATTTACCCTAAGTTTGTAGAAAAATGTCACAGAATCATTAGTCGCTTGACTAGCTTTACCCATACTAAAATTATCTGTAATTCTTTTTGTGTTGAACTTGTCAGTTTATTAGTTAAATAGGGATATATCATGAAGGTAGTCAACGGGACAAGATCACAAATCGATGAAGAAAGTCACTAAACTTTTTAACAATATCTGCCTAGTGCATTTAACCTCTTAACGACCGAAGTTTTTGTAGGGTTAAATTATGAGTGCGTGTATGGAAAATGGTACATATTCGACCCAGTGGTCCAAAAGAGGTTAACTAGTAACTAAGATTTATTAGTATATCAAATGACTATTCTACTTCTTAATGAAAACAGTATATCTGACTACCCTCAGATATTTCACGCGAGTAATCTGACGATTGGTATCAATTCAGTGATAGAGCATTGACAAGTAACTAAGATTTTCTGACATACTACCAGAGGCCCGCAAAACACTTGCGGTCAAATGCAACATTATTTCTTTAAATACAGGATTTCTAGTTATTCTTTCACCAAACATTTTAACAGAATCAAAACTTCTCACTTTAGAAAAAGCTACAATTATCAAGACACTATGGCAATTGTAAGAAATTTTGGGAAGCCTGATCTATTTATTACGTTTACTTGCGATACAAGATGGATTGAAATCGCTGAAAGCATTTAAGCTTATCAAAGACCAGAACATAGGGCAGAAATTGTTGTGAGAGTTTCTCACATAAAACTGAAAGAGCTGCTTCATGATTAAACAATAAAAAATATACTCAGGAAGCCAAGTGCATTTTTCTATGTAGTTCATGCACCTTCAAAGTTCAGCTGGAGGGACCCGCCAAAAAATGACGCGTTAAAGTTTCCCACATGCCCACACCACCTCCACACTTTCCGCACCACTCCCACACGCACCCCACACCCTACACCCCGCCAAAATATGACGGGTTGGAGTTTCCCACATAAAATAATTTAATCAAATTGGGTGACGCCATCTACTAGAGGAAATGTCAGTTAAATACCATTTCAGCTTATTTTCATTAACTGAGGGTGTATATTAATTTTGTTAATCAGGAACAACATACTAACAGCAACTTAAATTTTAAGATTAAATACATTGGAAATAAATTTACTTTACCTCTGAGAAGATTAGGGCAGTCTTGTAGTTTAACGTCACAAATTAGGTAAGTGTACTTTTAAGTTGTGTTTAAACGTCGCAAATTAATTTTGTTTTTATTTATATTGTAGAGGTCGTTTTAACCCTTTTTATTAAGGACGATTCCCGCCGTATATGTGGTCACTGTCATCAAAAAGTAAAGGTTTTATTGTTATTCAAAACTAAATATTTTAGTAACTAATCACTGAAATGATACACGTTTTGGGTTCCTTTCCCGACAACTAAATGACAGTTATATAAACTTGTAGAAACAATTACAGAAACAAAGCATTGTAGTACAATTTATATTGTTATTTCTGATGGGACTTTAAACTACCATCCGTCATGAAAGGATTAAATATGGCAGGTAAGGTTAGGTTAGATGTACAGTACTTTTAAGTTGTATTTAAACGTCGCAATTTTTTTATTTTTATTGTAGAGGTCGTTTTAAACATAGTAGGATGTCCTAATTTGTAGAGGTCGTTTTAAACATGGCAGGATGTCATGCCATATTTAAAACGACCTCCACAATAAAAATAAAACAAAATTAATTTGCGACGTTTCAACACAAAAGTACACACAACCTAACCTAACCTAATATAACAAAAATTTAAAAAATAAAATAAAATAAATAAAGTCTAAATAAAATCAGTTTTATTGTTTATTTTTTTATTTCAATAATTTGCGACGTCAAATTCCCTGTACGAATTTGTGACGTTAAACTACAAGATTATCATGATTCGAATTTTGCAAGCCGCCACGTTACCCACTCGGACATGAACGACATGAAATGTTAAGATATACTGAGAGTCTTGTATATATATATATATATATATATATATATATATATATATTGGTTTCAGTATGTACAGTATATTTTAATATGTATACTGTTTCTTTTTATATATTTTTTTCTTTCTTTCGTTCTAAGAGCTGCCGCTATTTTTTTTGTCTCTAACTTTGAATTTTTAACGCCAAATGTTTTTGTGTGTTACTCTTGTTCTGTTCTTTTTTAAGATTTATTATTATGCTCACAAAAAAGATTTGCCTTTTCGCAGAACACATTTTTCAGACTAGTCATGATTTTTGTAAACAATACCTTTTTGTTTTAAACAAATTTTGCACACAATTAGCGCTCATCCTACCTTTTCAATACACAAACACCACACACAGAAGCCATAAAACAGCAGATACAACAGCTCAACACAGAAATAAACAACAAACTTAAAGAAAAACAAACAGAAACATTTAGGGAATTCATAACACTAAACCACTCCACAGATACATCCAGGCTTTACAAGACTATAAACAGCATTACCCACTCCAACAGCGGCATTCACACCTCGCACGTGGCTATCTGTCGCAGCCAAAATAATATCCCAACATATACACAACAAGCTAACATTCTGGTTAATCACTACGCAAAGATAAGTCACTTAAACAGAGACAACAACCAGAAACACGCGGACAGACAAACAGCCAGACACAAGAAAACCTACAGACTCGACACTACCATTACACCCTTCAATACAGACCAGACCACCAAGATCATCAAAAAAATTAAGAATTCGAAGGCTACTGGACCAGACAACATATCTAATATATACCTTAAACACTTGGGCCCACAGGGAATACTAGCTCTCACAAATATCAGCGCATATTCATACCAACACTGTATTATTCCTGACATATGGGAACAAGGTAAAATCATTACACTACTCAAACCAAACAAAAATCCAACAGAACCAGCTTCCTATAGACCCATTACTTTACTATGCACACCTTCCAAAGTAACAGAAAGACTAATCTCACAAATCACCAACCCACACATACCACTATCGCCTACTCAACATGGATTCAGACCTCACCACTCAACCACGACATTACTCACTAACCTCACGCAGCACATCATGGATGGCATCAACTCCAGACGACCAGCTCAACGTACACCATTAGCAACAATAGACATTAGTAAAGCATTCGATGCTATCCCACGCTTCCCTCTCATAAACAAAATACTCAACACAAACATGCACAATAACACCAAAAGGTGGCTGAGCAACTATCTTTCAGGAAGATACTCACATGTCACATTTAATGGCAAGTCATCCATAAACAAGCTTTTTCCGAACGGGGTCCTTCAAGGCTCTGTTCTCTCACCAACACTCTTCAACTTATACATGCACGACATTCCAACACCCATCGATAACAAGTTTAACTTATCATCATATGCAGATGACATCACTCTAACATCCACCCACAACAACATCGACACCGCTACAAATAACCTACAAACATACATAAACAGTATACAAGACTGGCTCACACACAACAGACTCAAAGTAGCGGCCACAAAATCAACCATCACCTTGCTAACAAGCAACACAAAAGAACACCAGATAACTCCACAGATTACACTAAACAACACCAACATTCCACACACTCACATGACCAAAATACTTGGGGTCACATACAATACATCATTATTTTTTGCAAACCACATTTAGGACATTAAAAACAAATGTACGTCAAGACTTAACACGCTTAGGGTACTAACAGGCACAAACTTTGGACACCAGCAGGAAACAACATCACTAATATACAAACAATATATTCGCTCAGTTATGGACTATGTTAGCCCATGCTGGGCACCCATTATCTCAAACACACACATAAACACCTTACAGACAATACAAAACAACGCACTTCGTATCATTACAGGATGCACTCAAACAACACCAATAGAACACCTGCATACAGAAACAAAATATTGAAAGTTGGGAACATTTAGACATGAGGGGAACACAATTCATGGCAGCAGCGACAACTAACCCACAACACCCTTGCCACTACGGGTCTAGGAAAGTTAATCGCCCACAATTCACCGTCCACAATTCACTGCCCACAATTCATCGCTCATACATTTCACCGCAACACAATTCATCGCTCATACATTTCACCGCAACACAATTCATCGCCCTTACAATTCATCGAACATACATATATACATTTTATATATATACTGTTTATTATGTATTTTTGCTCGTCATTTTCGTTTAAACTAACGAAAATATTACAACTTAACCTAACCAATCATCAAGGGCGTTCAGTTGACCTAACCGGGCGTTCAGTTGACCTAGCCGGGCATTCAGTTGACCTAACCGGGCATTTTCCGTTTTATTTTGATTTCCGCTTAAAACGGAAAATGTGTTTTTCGTAGGTAGTCCCGATAATACTAGCTGAAGACAAAGCATTGGATGTTTTTATCAATTTCGGCGTTATTCTCTCATCCTTAACTTGCCCGAAATGTGATAGTGAGTGCCTAATACGAAAAGATCAGAAGATATTTAGGTGAAATAACCAATATTAACCTGTTAGGTTAATTGAATGCCCGGTTAGGTCAACTGTACGCCCTTGATGATTGGTTAGGTTAAGTTGTGATATTTTCGTTAGTTTAAACGAAAATGACGAGAGCAAAAATACTTAAACAGTTTGGCAGTCCTGATAATACGTAGGCGATGAATTATTCTGAGTGACGATTTGTGGGCGATGGATTGTGGACGGTGAATTGTGGGCGGTGAATTATCCTGAGCGATGATTTGTGGGCGATGAATTATGGATGGTGAATTGTGGGTGATGATTTTTCCGGATACCTGCCGCTACATGTACAATCATGCACCAACACCTCGCACCATTAAGGTAACACTAGAGAGACATTATAGCCAAATACTCCATTCCATATCATACCCCACAGACATCACACAGTACAGAAAAAACACACACACACCTAATCCACAAAGCACTGAACGACTCGGTCCGAATGCGGTCGTAGGTGCGAAGCCCCACCTACTGACAAGTCAGAGACCAGCCTGAGCAGATCGGATCGAGTTAACTTAGCACGATTCCGATGTGGACATCACCCCAACTTACAGACATACAAACACAGACTAGACAACTCCACAGACGACACCTGCCACCTGTGCCAGGACACACCACAAACAATTGAACACATTATGACAGACTGTACTGCTCTAGCACAACAACGAACACAACACAACATCACTAGTGCGCTGAACCTCTGGTCCACTCCGGAGAGGGCGATCGGTTACCTGCGTGCCGCCGGCTTGCTCGATCAGGGTGGGCTGATCGGCTAAACCAACAACAACAACAGAAGTTTTTAAGCCAGTGAGAACTCAACATTTATTTTAAGCTCACGAACCACTCGCACTTTGAGTGAAGCTCTACAAATTTGGTTTCACTCACTTTGGATACGAAGCTCAAAATTTTTATAGCTGTGGTATTTTTGTAAATTTATGAACTGATTTGCTTTTCCTCGATTTCACAAAAAAGTATAAAAATTTGTGCAATCGTGGTCTGACTAGATGCATAAAATTATTTATTAATTATCTTTACCACAAACAATACAAATTGTTAAATAGCTTCGTTGAACGGAGCTCAGAACTCTCGACGAATAAGCTCCGCCCAGCCTCTCATGCGGACGGACAGCTTTCTCAGCTGAACAACATTTGACCACATACATATACTTTGCTCTAAACGTTTTTGTAGTGGATGAATGTGTTCGATGTTTACATCAAATTATCCGCGAAGATGTCCTCTATCCTCTGCTAAGGGTGCAATGTAGTTTTTTCTTAAAGAAGTTATAGCTTTCAGAAGAGCCGTCCGCGAAGTGCTAGTTGGGGTCAAAAAAGATTTGTCCATGCACTACCGTGCGTGGACGATTCATTTATAAGTATCATTGTACAAAATATGGTGAACCATACTTATCCAATAAAAACTGTTATGACACTTAATTTCGACAAGTGGCATGGTTCTTCTTTTATATTTCCCACTTATATTAGACTGTTTTAAATCCACCTACTATTTACCTGGTTATGAAGTTAGTTGTTCTACCATCACTATGAAACGCACGATTAACTATACGATTTGTTTCGGTTTTCAAAATTTAGTATATCTACTAATTAATCACAAAATGAAAACAGTCAACTGATTTAAAAGTAGAACAAACAGTTGGTCATTTGGTTAGTCCCCAACTTCAAATGTTGAACGACCATAAAATAGAGTATAGGGTGGCCACAAAGTCCATTTGCATGATAAAAACAAGGGCAACATACAGATATGTTGTAATGTCACTGCAAAGGGACTTTGTGGCCACTCTGTAGACTGCGTTCAACAATAGTATTCGGATTCTAAAATACTTTAGCAGATAGAGAACTTGAATGACAATTGTTAATATGATTAATGGCACAAGAACTACAACATTTTTACTATATCCGAAGGTAATGGCTAATTGACAAATACAAAGGGCAGTACGAAAATAATGCCTTTTATTGTATTTACGAAATGAAAAATAAGAGGCATTACTTTCCTGCTGACCGTCGTATATTAAAGAAATTTTCAAAATTTAATACTTAAAGCATCCCAAAAGATATATGAATATTTCTCATTTAAAGGAAATTTCTGTTTAACATATTCGACTCTATTTTATTAATCGAAATTGTTAGATCGTAACTACCAAAAAGTCGGAGCTTATACAGTATGACTTCAAGGATGGGTAGGTAAGTATTCACTTTTGGGTAAAAGTAATTACGTATGTTTAGACTTAGAGAAACGATACTAAAACTATGTGAATTTGATCATATAGGGAAGTTTTTTCTGTTTGACATGCCTGAATATATTTAAACCCTTAAAGTAGTTATATAGAAATATCCAACCGATATAGCAATTTTAACTAGTCTTTTAGTCAGTTTATTCAACACTATGAACGTAGAAAATTACGCAGATTTTGGTAAAAATAACTTTTTTTTTAGAGTGTAAAGCATTATTTCTGACATTCTCGAGTCTATTTAGAAGTCGTTTCAGAATCATCCAATAAGCAAAATAGATTTATTAATAACTCTGCAAGTTATTGTTGTATATATATTTATTGTAATAACGTTATTCACACTGTATTAGGTTTCTGGAGAAACTGACTCCAGACGGACGGGAGAGAAATTGGGGGGAAAGTATTTTCCGCCAGAGCGTTAGTGGATGACTGCTGAACCATCTCACTTAATTAACCGCTCTAATAAATCTTTTCCATTGTAATCATGATAATTTCCAGCGGACCGTGTTGCCTTATTGATTGTAATAAATCTTTCAGGATTCATAATTTATTAATAACTCGCAATATATTAACGGAATATCGAAATTAAAAGCCATTTTTCCACTTTAACTTTGATATTTCGTTTAAATTTAAATTTCTCATGACAAGTTGTATGTAGAAAAATGCGATTTTCCATCATTTCGAAATGAATGTGATAAAAATGAGACGAATGGCTTTTCATTTCACAGTGTGAAGCGAAAATCGATCAAATCTCAATACAAAATAGGAGAAAGTGCCTAAAAGCGACATTAGTGCTGATGCACATAAAACTCGAGTAGAAGGACAAAGTCGATCTGCACAGTCTCAACATGCATAATGTCGACTAAAAAGTTAGTTTAAATTAGGTCAGGTTAGGTTAAGTTATGTTAGGTTACATTATGTCTGGTTAGGTTACGCTAGGTTAGGTTAGTTATGTTCAATTGTTAACTAAAAATGTACTTTTATTTTAAAATAGTGGCGACCACAGAACAGAAAAGATCCATTCTCTCTGGCTCCCTTGACTCCTTACTTTTGTGCCACCTAGTGTGTGTGTATATATAGGGTGTCCCAAAAAAACTATATACTCTTTATAGCATCATATATTTTATAATTTAAAAAAAAACCAAACAATATATTGTTATAGCAATTGCCAATGAAAGGTAAATTAGTAATCTAAGTGATCAAAATGTTATAGCGAGTTGTTTGCATATAAAATTTAATTAACTACGCCAAGTGCTCAAAATGTTCTCCGGCGGCATGAATGCACTTTCAATACAACAAAATCGTGTGGTCTGATGAAGCTACCTTCAAGCTGAATGGCACAGTAAATCGACACAACTGCAGGTACTGGTCACTTGATAATCCACACGTTTATGTGGATAAACATGTTAATTTACCAGGATTAACAGCATGGTGTGGTTTATCATCCAGGGGTTTGGTTGGACCATTTTTCTTTAATGGAACAGTTACCGGTGCCGCATATCTCGACATGCTGCGGACAGAAATTATACCTGCAGTTCGGAAGTTGTTTGGAAACGACGACTTTTACTTTCAACAAGATGGAGCCCCCCCCCCCTCATTATCATTGTGATGTCAGAAGGTACCTCGATGAAACGTTGCCTAACCGTTGGATAGGACGAAGAGGAAGCGTTGAGTATCCTCCACGTTCACCGGACTTGACTCCACTTGATTTTTACTTGTGGGGCTACCTGAAGGATGCAGTTTATAGTACAAGACCTGCAACACTCGAACACCTTAAGGATGTAATTGGGGAAAAGTGCGGGACCATCACAGCATCCACATTAGTCCATGTCTGCGAATCAGTTAGTCGACGCATTCAAAAGTGCATTCATGCCGCCGGAGAACATTTTGAGCACTTGACGTAGTTAATTAAATTTTATATGCAAACAACTCGCTATAACATTTTGATCACTTAGATTACTAATTTACCTTTCATTGGCAATTGCTATAACAATATATTATTTGGGTTCTTTTTAAATTATAAAATATATGATGCTATAAAGAGTATATAGTTTTTGGGACACCCTATATATATATATATATATATATATATATAATATATATATATATATATATATATATATACACAAGGTGTTTCACAACCGGTCTGCTATACTTTAGGGGGTGATATCAAGTAAAAAAAATTAATAAAACATAGGGCTATTTCCAACCGTTGCAGAGCTACGGACGTTTTAAGGTGCACGGAAAAAATAAACGAAAGTATTAATCTGATGTATTTATTGCTGCATTTTATGAAATACACCCTATAAATATTCAAAATGTCCGCCTCGGTTTTCATTGCACACTATTGCACAGTAGGGTGGCCCACTTTTCAATTTTTTTCGAAAAGTATAGGTGATCGTGGTTTTTCCCATTTTTGGCACTATACTAGCACATTGGTACCATTTTTACAAAAATTGATCAATATTTAGGGGTCTCGCATCGACCTTGAAATTACTAGTTTTTTTTTAAAATGCGTACTTTTTAACTTTTTACTGAATCAAGATAAATCATTAAGTAGGGATGTTTTCTGAATCCTCTTAATGAGAGAAGTCGTTTGGTGTGCCTGCCAATGTCATACGACTAACGGTTTAAAGGTTGTGCCTGTATACAGGTAATACCAATGTGCTAGTATAGTGCCAAATAATGGGAAAAACCACGATCACCTATACTTTTCAAAAAAATGAGTCACCATACCCGGGCGGAATGTATAATGTATATAGGTAATTAGAAAATGCACTATGCCTGTGCCAGGTACCTAACCTATTTCTTTTTTGCAGATCATAACATTTTGAAATTCTGTCTGAGTTCCTCATCCTTTGTCATGGACGAATCGATGGCAACCATAACTGGAAGAACTCTTGAAGCTACAAATAGAGAGTCATCAAAAGGAAAGGCGAAAATAACATCGCTACCTTCTCTAAGATCGGCCTCGGAAATTTTTTTAGTTGGCCAACCGTCGTCCTCCATCAGTGGTAGCAAATTGCCAACAACACGGCAGATTTTGCAATACTTCTTCAGTGTTATCCAGTACACTGCTAACAGGAAAGACGCATTCAAAGAAACCGTAAACAACGTCTTAAAGTTTTGGAACATGGCCCGCATTAAAACAATCACAAAGCTCAACTGCGAACGGAAGCTAGAGGCATTGTGGAAAGAGTGGCACTTACTCCAAAAGAGCAGAAAACGAGAAACTGACGCCGGAGGAAAACGGCAGAAGTTTTCGGACAGTGTGGACAAGCTGTGGGATATCGGAGCATCTGACGCTGTCGAAGATATAAAGAAGAATCGACTGCTGTCCGACAAGGACAAGAAAGAAGACATTGACTTCTACCTCGATCAACGTGGTCCTCGGGTGGCAACGATGAGCGGGAACGATAAAGTTTTCGCTGTAAAAAGAAAGCTACAGGAAGGAAGAAAACGTCCTCGCCAGGAGCCGCAAACCTCAAAGTGTGCATACGAAAATGGAGAAGATGATACTGGCATGTCAGGAGAGTCGGAGACAGAACTAGCGTTCCCCCTGCCGAAAGAGTCAAGTGTGTCTGTCAATCTTCCTCGCCGCATCCTTAATGCACCTGCTGTCATGGAAGTGGCTGATCGTTTCCGCATGTCCAATAATCAGGTGCGTATTGTGTATAGTATTCATTGATAGCGTCAGTTTTAAAGTGTCCCGTAACCCACATGTATTCTTGACAGTTTCCTTTCCACTTTCCTGATCGACGAGTCCTCCTGGTTCTTATTTGCAGGTCTGAAGATGTATGGGTCTTCGTGGCTCACCCTGCCAACTGATAAGTGGGACGAGAACGAGGACGTTTGTCGTCTGAAGGATGTGATCTCTAATCTCCAGGTCACCAATGACGTCGCTGAAAGAGGAGTCCAACTGATACAAGACTATGCGAACACGGTCACAAAGGACGAGGCACAGCTGCAGGATCTTCTGCAAGTGGTGGAAAAGAACCGGAAAGAGCTCGGCGACTTCAAGAAGTCATCACTCGCCACGATGACATAGCACAGAGGGACAACGTTGCAGCCAGTGACGTGTGATAGTGGTCAATACAGTGCAAAAGTGATTGTTTAAGTTATTGTTTCTTTCTTCTTTATTTGTCTGCTATTTGCTGATTTTTTTGAAAAGTATAGGTGATCGTGGTTTTTCCCATTATTTGGCACTATACTAGCACATTGGTATTACCTGTATACAGGCACACCTTTTAAACCGTTAGTCGTATGACATTGGAAGGCACACCAAACGACTTCTCTCATCAAGAGGATTCAGAAAACATCCCTACTTAATGATTTATCTTGGTTCAGTAAAAAGTTAAAAAGTACGCATTTAAAAAAAAAAACTCGTAATTTCAAGGTCGATGCGAGACCCCTAAATATTCATCAATTTTTGTAAAAATGGTACCAATGTGCTAGTATAGTGCTAAATAATGCGAAAAACTACGATAACCTATACTTTTAAAAAAAAATTGAAAAGTGGGCCACCCTATTGCACAGCCTTGCTCGTTCCAAACAAGGGTCCACTGCCCATTGAGTCATTTCAGGGTGTTCTCGTATGTAAGCAGTGGCATCCATAATCCGACGTAAGAGTTCCTCTCTCGTTTGTACTTTGGTCTTGTAGACTAAGGCCCCATAAAAAGTAATCTAACGTGGTTAGGTCCGGAGATCTCGGGGGCCACAATATTGGACCAGCACAACCAATCCAACGATTCTCGTAACGCTCATTCAAGTAATTCATAACATGAGCAAAATGTGGTGGCGCCCCATCGTGCTGAAAGAACATCCTGCGCTTTATCTCCAAGGGTACGTCCTCCATCAAAAGCGGCAATTCGTTCGTCAGGAAGTTTAGATAAATATCAGCAGTTAATCGTTGTTCTACAACGAACGGTCCAATCAGCTGATCTCCAATTACACCGCATCAAACATTCACCGAGAATCGATGTTGAAAGTTTCCTTCAACGATACCATGGGGATTATCGGCGGACCACAAGTGTGAATTTCGTCTATTGTTAATTCCATCCCGAATGAATTGTGCTTCATCACTAAACAGTATGCGATTAAGAATTTGGCGATGCATAACCATCCACTGGCAAAATTGAACACGTTTATCGTAATCATCCGGTTGAAGAGCTTGCACACTTTGCAAATGATAGGGATACAAACCCTCATCGTGTATGGTTCGCCATACACGCGACGTGGATTCACCAATTCGCTTAGAAATTCATCGAACACTGGTAGTTGGGCTACGTTGTACTAGGTCCAGTATGCGCTCCTCCACAGCAACGGGCCGTCGTGCTACATGTTCTTGGTTACGCGGAACAATTGTTCCTGTTTCCCTTAATCTCTGGTGTGTCACTAAACACTTGCCTGTTCGATGTTCAGCGGTTCGGAAAACGTCTTCGATATTCCTCAACTGCCGCTCTGCTGTTACCATCACAGAATCCATAAATGAAATGGATATCAGCGTATTCAGCGGGTGTGAACTGTTGATTGATTTTGATTGTTCACCTTAGCGCACCACAGTGTCTCGTACCACAGCTCAGAACCAACTGAAAGGAAAAACTGAGGATTAGTAGTGGTAACTTTGTTAACCGAAACTACCACCAGTGCTTTCATCTATCGAATTACACACAAGTAAGGATTTGTTGTTTGCACATCTTAAAACGTCCGTAGCTCCGCAACGGTTTAAAATAGCACCGATGTTGTATTAACTTTTTTACTCGATATAACCCCCAAATCACCCTCCAAAGTATGGCAGACCGGTTGTGAAACACACTGTATATATATTTTATAAAATCGGAAGATCCCGGGTTCGATTCCCGGGTGGGTACCTCATTTTTTCATTTGTTTCGTTCTTTCGCTCTCATCTTGCGCGGGTAATTCTCCAATACAAAGCGTCGTTCTTTACGTTAGTTATCCTGCGTGTTTGCAGTTATAATGTATATAATGTTACGGCATGCGAGGGGTGCCCCTTTGGGGCATTGGTTTCTGCGCGTATGTAGAGGAATTACGACATTTGTTTGGGTGAGGCCTGTGGTGTAGTGGTTATCATATCTGACCGGCAATCGGAAGATCCCGGGTTCGATTCCCGGGTGGGTACCTCATTTTTTCATTTGTTTCGTTCTTTCGCTCTCATCTTGCGCGGATAATTCTCCTATACAAAGCGTCGTTCTTTACGTTAGTTATACTGCGTGTTTGCAGTTATAATGTGTATATATATATATATACAGTATATATATATATATATGAAGATGAAGACTAAGGCGATTGTATAAAATATTTATTCCAATAGGACGTTTCGAATCTAACTAGATTCATCAGCAGCAAATCTAAAAACGAGAGTATAAATAGTTACATAAAAGCAATAAAAACAAATCCAAACGAAGTTATAAAATAAATATCACAAACGGAGCGAAACTCACTGTGTGGCGCACGAGTCAAAACGAAATGCAGAAAAAAATCACAACAGACAAGTAGAAGTTAGTTGGTTTATACAATATTCAATTTTATGGAAGCAGTCAGTTCATTAAAGGACGGACTGAGTTGTTCAATATACATCGATTCCAATACTCTTAGATGAATAACGTCAGCAGAAGATGACAAAACAGAAAAGTTATTAATATTAAATGATGATTAAAATTAACAGAATGATTACGTATAGCTGAGAGTTCTAGACTAGACACAGGTTTAACTTTGTTTGTTCTAATGTTATCCGTAACAGAGAGGAGTCTTTCAGAAGGTACCGTCGCCATACAACTCCTGACTCTTACTTAGATTATATTTCTGCCCGGAATCGTGTAAAAATCTGTTCTTCGACTCGCCAAAAATTCCTTCATCAAACAAAAATGTGAAAACCTATCCAATCCTAATTCTTCTCGCTTTTTTCTGGCATCTAGCTAGAACATCTCCAATAACTTTACTTCTTCTTTCCTCCTTTTTTTTCATTCCATTCAGTTGCCGCCTCTTCTCATGATAAAGCAGAACTCTTCTCTCAAACTTTCGCCTCCAACTCAACCCTGGACGATTCCGATGCTCTTCCTCCATCTCCTCGCGCTGACTTTATTATGTCTGAAATTAGAATCTCTTCCAAAGACGTTCTTTCTGCCCTATCTGGGTTCAACTCTAGGAAGGCGTACGGTCCTGATGGTGTTCCTCCTGTTCTCAAGAACTGTGCTTCTGTGTTGCCACCCTGCCAAGGTAAACTATTTCGTCTGTCTTTTATCTGGTACTTTTTCTTCCTGTTGAAAGTTCGCTTTCATTCAATATGTCCCAAAGAAGGGTGAGCGCTATCAACTATCGTCCAATTGCTTTGATTTCTTGCCTTTCAAGTTTTTGAATCTATTGTTAATAAGAAAATTTTTAAACACCTTTCTTCTCACAATCTTCCTTCAGATCGTCAATATGGGTTGCGCAAGGGACGCACTACTGCCGATCTTCTTCCATATTTCTCTGATTCTTGATCCTCCTCCTTTCGGGATTTTGGTGAAATCTTTGAAATTGCGCTAAGCATATCAAAAACTTTTGATAGAGTCTAGCGCAAATCCTTAATTTCGAAACTACCCTCCTTCGGTTTCTATCCTTCTATCTGTTCCTTTAAAATAGGCCGATCTATAGCTGCAGTTGTAGATGGCTACTGTTCTTCTCCTAAAGCTATCAACAGTGGTGTTCCACAGGGCTCTGTCCCATTACCCACTCTTAACCTTTTATTTGTCAATGATCTGTTAAGTCGCAATCCCTGTCCTATTCACTCCTATGCCGATGATTCCACTCTTCACTTCTCCACCTGCTTCACAAAACGTCCCTCTCAACAGTTATTCCATGATTCGCGTAGGACGGCTTGGTACACCTGACCTCTGATCTTTCTACTGTCTCTGAGATTGGAGCAGAGAAATCCTTGTGGCTTACAATGCCTCATAAACTCAGTTCTTTCATCTGTCTGCTCGTCACAATCTTCCACACGACTATTACTTTACCTTCAACAAAGCACAACTCAATCCTTTCTCTTCTCTCAACATTTTGACGTTTTCTTTTCTCGTGATCCTTCCTGGAAAGGTCACATATACTCTCTTTCTGAAGCAGCTTCAAAGAGGTTAGTTGTGCTGTATCGCCTTCGCAGTTTCTTCACTCCTACTCAGTTGCTGTCTTGGCCGCCCCTGTATGGAATACTCTTTTCATGTGTGGAGGTTGTTCAACCAACACAGCTTTACTAGACCAGGTGGAATCAAAGTCTTTTCATCTCATCAATTTCCATCCTCTTACTGACTGTCTTCAATCGCTCTCCGCTTCAATGTTGCCTCACTCACAACTGTGGTTGTTGTATTATTGGTGGGTGGTGTCGAATAGAAGGGTGATGTGCGTAATGTTGTGTGTATATATTTGCGGCGGTCTGTCTTTTCTTGTTAGAAGGGCAAACTGTGCTTTTATTATCCTCATTTCCTCTAAAAATATGTTTCATTACTCTTGTTATTACTTCTATTTCCGATATGATCTGTTCTTTCCCGTTCTCTTCTTTGCGTACCCTTTATGTGAAAATAGAGCACTCTATGTTCAGGCATTTTTCTCCGTAATTGACTATCTGCACATACGAGGGTGGAAAAAGATGCAGTTCGGTCCGTACCTGCATCTTCCATTCCTCATCATATAGAAGCATTTTTGGGGGTGAGTGTACATGCATACAGTTTGAGCCATATTTGCACGAACCTGTTTTATAATATTCGCATATGGCCCGTCGTTTAAATTCCCTTCGAATCTTATGTGATTCAATTTCCTTCTTCTGCTCCGCCACCACTTCTTCCTTACTGTGTTTTTTTTTCGTCTTCGGCGTGTATCTGGTATCTCTCTCTTTTGCAGGGGGTATTTCTTCATCTGAAGCCCTTTCGCACCTCCCTGTAGTGTGCTGTCCTTAATCTCGTTTTCGGTTGTGTCGGCGTTTTCTGCTGTGTCCTGTTTTTCTGTCGGTAAAACTGCTGTACTTGGTTCTTCTATTTCAACATTTTGTATTCCCCTTTGTTCTAATTTCCTCTTGTTTTCCATGCATTTCATGCACAGGAAACTATAAAGGCCTATGATTTTGTTATTTATTCTATTTATCATTTTCCTGTCTTTTCTTTCTAAGTTCATGCATTCGTAGTGTTTAAAGGTACTGCACAGAATGCATTTTAAGCCCGTGGTCTGGTCTGTTTCATTTCTGCAATCGCAGAGCTGGTGCACAGCGCATTCCATTAAACATAATCCAGGTCTCTTCAGCTTTCTGAATTTACAGCAATTTACACATTTCTTCGTATTTTTTGCCATTCTTTCCTTTATTTTGCCTCTTTTCTTCTTACTTCTCAAATTTCGTCTCGAAAACTCGACCTTCTCGTTTTATGGCTCTTCCGAATTTTGTCTGACCTTTTCCCCCTCTATAGGCCTAATGTACAGGTTGCAAATTTTCTGCCTTTTTCATTTTAGGGGGGTTGGCACACCCACCCCTACTCCCCATTCCCCCACCAGATTGCTGGACTGGCAATTGATAATTGTTTTTTAACGGATTGTAGTTACATTATAGAAACGATTTCTACCTCATAAAGAGCCACTGTTCCAGTGACACAGCCGTGATCAAGATGACGTCACATCGCACCTCCAGTCGAGACATCTTCACAAGAACCTTCACTCGAAGGTGCACCTCGCACCATGCCAGAAACAATCAAAGACCGCACGCCTCCGGCGCGTGTTATTTCATTATTTAACCACTGGGCATCCCTTCCTTTTTGTTATCAACCTTAATCAGTAGTTCAAGCATTTTCTTAGCAAGCAATTCATTAAGCATTATAACGTCATTCACCGCTCATCATTAATCAAACTTTAATGTCAATTTTACAACTCATTGTTTTGTTTAATAAAGGAAGGAAACTCACTCTATTAACTTCCTAATTCGTTATTTGATCTGAAAAGATGTGGTGACCCCCGAGCCTCAAGTAATTAGTAATTTAATTATTATTATTATTATTATTATTATTATTATTATTATTATAGTACAACGCTAAAACTAAGATAATTGTTTAACTTGCCTTCTAGTTTCAGTAAATAGAAACTTTGTTTTTTATAAATTTCTTATGATATGACAGAATGTTTTTTAGGAGCACTCATTCAAGCCTACATTCCTAGCCAATATTACTAGACAGCTTAAAAAACCTCAAAATACTCTATTGAATTAGATCTTAAAATTAGTATCTTCACATTCATCACTTAAAACCCATATTAAATAGTAAATATCTTCAACTAAACTTTACACAACGTAGTTATAACTTATAAGCTATACAATCAACTCCCCACACTATCTTTTTAACAACTCAGAAAACTTTTAATGCATTCAAGTTTAAAGTTTTTAAAACTGTACAAGAAATTATGTCTTTCACTCCTCCTTCAAGTTTTTTTTATTCCTTTAATTTTTATGACTGTGATTAAGAAAATGAAGCGTAATAACTCGAAAACGTCTGTCCGTCATCAAATGATAAATGTTTTTTGATTCCCTTGTACGTTTCTTTTATAATTTTTGCGGTCCATGTAATGGGAAATGGTCTGGTACAAAGGAAGAAAAACAAAGAAACAACAGAAGTTTCGTAGTTTGGTAAGGATTTATAACGGGAAGCTATTGATAATTCTAACTGTAAATATCGTGAATATTCAAGTCTGATGATATACTGCAAATACTCGTATATCTATCACTCAGAGAAGACTATACTGGGCTGTTTTTCACAACATTACAAAATAAAAATTACGAAAGAACTCACTGAAATTAAAACAGCGAAAACATGGAAAATAGCTTAATTCCTTTTTTCTACTTTATTGCAACATAAAAAGGAAGATTATGGCATAAAATAGTGAAAAAATGAAAAAGATAATAAAAACCTCTTTACATAATATTTCACTTTTCTGCAAATTATAAGGCATGAATTTCTTAACGAAGTGAAACAAAAGCAATTTTTGTTTTTTTATGGTTGTTCGGTAGTTTTATTAACGGAAAGAATAAAAAAAAAGAATAATTTGAAACTCTGACAATAACAATGCTGAAAAAAATTTAAATATCAGATTTTAGGAAAAATTATCGACAGCTGTTTACGCCACATCATTTCCAAGTTTAACTTTCCAGAAACTTCTTCCTTCGCTATACAGGGTGGGCCGTAAGTTTCCATACATAGGAAAATTAAACGTTTGTTTTTATGTTTCAGATACCCTAAGAATATGCGTTTGACGTAAGATCTTGTTTACTGATGAAGCAAATTTTTACGTCAATGGAGAGGTTAATCGGCAAAACATACGTTATTGGAGTAATGCTAACCCTAACTGGCTGAGTCCGACGAAGATGCAAGGTGCCGGTAAAGTGATGGTGTGGGCCGGGATATGGGGTGACAGAATTATTGGACCAATTTTTGTCAGTGGAAATCTTAATGCCGAAAGGTATCTTAACATGTTGCAAGAAGAGATTTTCCCATCCCTGCTAAACGAGGAAGGTAACTTCCCAGTTTACTTCCAGCAAGATGGAGCTCCACCTCATTATGGTCTTCACGTGCGTCGGTATTTGGATCAGCAGTTTCCGGATGCTTGGATTGGTCGGCGTGGTCCTGTGGAGTGGTCTCCCAGATCCCCAGATCTCACCCCCATTGATTTCTATCTTTGGGGGCACTTGAAGGCCATGGTGTATCAGGAAAAGATACGAGACATAAATCATCTAAAGGAACGTATCACCAACGCCATTACAAGCATAACGTCAACTGTGCTAATGCGTGTTCATCAACAGTGGGGAACACGTATTGAAATGTGTTTTCAAAACAATGGCAACCATGTAGAGCATATTATATAAATAAAAATGGTTGTCCATAACAAAATGTTTATTTTTCCTATGTATGGAAACTTACGGCCCACCCTGTAGAATGAAGAAGGGTAACCACCCGAAACGACAAATAAGCTCGCATTGGTCAGAAAGAATACCTTCAAAGCAACAGTGCCGCAGTCAGTATCACCCTTTTTTCGCTAATATTATTAGCCATTAATAATTTGGGATAAGAAGGGAAAACGAATTGTACGTTATTTAACCATAATTCCAATTTAACTGTAATTCCAGGCTTCCGAGTACAGTGTGCGCGTAATTAAAATGTGACGTTATATACAGGGTGGTCCAAAAGTCACTATTTATTTTGCTGAAATAATGATATTTCTATTTTACTTTCTACATACCATACATGATGATGTATGTACAAGAACGTGTGATAGTAGTGACACTACGTATCCAAGGGAAGGAGTGCAAAGAAATTCGAGAAAAATTCGAAGAAGATTTCACAAACCAGGACCTATACACAAAGCAATTCGCGAGCTGGTCAATAAATTTAAAAGAACAAGATCTGTTCATGATTAGGTAAGATCTGGACGTCTGGGTACCTCTCAAGAAGATGTCGAATTGGTAAGAGATGCCCTTGAAACAAATTCTAGAATGTCAACTCGCACAGCATCACGTAGACTGAGCATACCAAAAATGACTGTTCTAAGGATTTTAAAATCAACATTAAAAAAGGAAAGTTCCCACATTCAAATGTTACATGAGTTACACGAAGAGGATTATCCAAGAGGAGCCGCCATGTGCACAGAATTGATTAAAAAAATTCATACCGAAAACTTATTAAATCACATCGATGAGGCGACACTCCACACATGCGGCAAGGTTAATCGACATAATTGTCGTATCTGGGCTAGTGAAAAACCAACCGAGTTCTACGAATGGGAGAGATTCTCCAAAGTTAATGTCTGGTTGGGTATGACAAGATGATTTACAGACCTTTTTTCTTTGTAAAAGCTACGGTAACAGAGCCAATTTATCTTGACATGCTTCAGCAGTTTCTTAAACCCCAGCCTCGTTCAGATGGCATTCTCGACAATGTTGTCTTTCAACAAGGTGGAGCTCCATGTCACTATGCAAACATCGTTCGGGCGTACCTTGATGAGCTCTTACCAAATCGCTGGATTGGATGTGGTGGAAACAGGACCTGGGCAGCACGATCTCAGGATTTAATACCATTAGACTTCTTTGCGTGGGGCTTTATAAAGTCTGAGGTTTCCAAAACAAGAATTACAGACCTGCAGGATCTGCGAACCCGCATTGTCGCGACAATCGCTAAAATAACCCGAGAGATGCTTAAGAATATGTTCCGCAATGCAGTGGACAGATTTGGGATTGGCAGAGACACTGATGGTGCTCATGTCGAATCTTAGATCTAAGCTTGATAAATAAATATACATCTAATTATGTTACTCCATTTTTATCCTAGAATACTATTATTTCAGCAAAATGGATAGGGACTTTTGAACCACCCTGTATAAACATGGTGAACGAAAAACTGCTTTGAGTGTGTGTGTGTTTCTCTTTCATTACGAAGCAATATAATACAGCCTCTACTGTAAGTAAACAACACTTCTCTCAAAATATAACCCATCCCCACACCCCAAAGATGCTTCTTTGATTTAGGTTATGCAATAATTTTATTATAGTAACTTATCAAAATACAGTGCAGTATATTACACAGTTGTCAAATGTTAAAAATCCAGTTAACCTCATGTTTACACTAATGTTTACATTAATATTTACACAGCTTAATATATTGAATCAAATGGCAAAAATATACAGATTTTATGGCGTCATTCAGTTACAGAAAATAATAAATTTCCTTTTTCGTTCATCTTAATAAAAGAGTACACATACGCACATACACGCATATGTATAAAATTTAGAATGAATCTTTCATTTCGAGATCATCATACAGTATATAGAATTCCATTCAATTCCTTTGCAGTTATGAGCGATAGATTTCAAAAATAAATTATCGTAACATATCCAAGAAAATTCCAATTGTTCGTATAACTTGTGTTTTTTTTCAATAAATACTAAATTTACTACTGACTATTCTTCATAATATTTATACTTCGAGACCAGAATGTTTACAGCTATAATTAATTTCATGATTGACATAAAAACATAAAATGTCGCTTTGGAATCGAAGGGAAATATTTGTAGCTTAACAATGCAAAATATAAAATACTCAGGTTTCAAAATATTCGTTGTTGTCAGATTAATAAATTATAGTTTCCAGGGTTTTTCTCGGTGCGCCGCGGCATTAAAACGTGTTACTGTGAACTCTCCTTTGGCCTCACCTTAATTCGCAGTTTAGCTCTTCTGCCTGCGTTTTAATTTGATGCCTTCTCTGATAAATTTCTCGGGCCTCGTGTTACTTCGCGGATGGCCCTTCTCTCGAGCTCCGATCACGTTTTACTACGCCCCTCCCTTCTTTTAACAAACAAGCTTCCCACTTATTCTTTCCGACTGCTCTGAATCGTCTCGCACCTCGAAGCTCTTAATTCCTATTCACACTTATCGTAATAGAATTCAGTATACGCAATTTCTTTACTCGTCACTTGTACTCTCAAACCTCGTCCACCCCAGTAGTTCTCTACCTTTCAAAGGATACTAATCACTCGTTTCCTCGTCATCAAGCAAGCCTATCTATCTATCTATCTTTTATATTCGGAAGATCTTTGGTACCGGATGTTTCGTACCTAGGGTTATTCGATTTTGTGTCTCTTAATTTTTCACTGACCTATATTAATTAATTTTCTCTACCACCTATATACAACCTATCCCTATCCCCCTTCTTACCCAGCCACCTTTCCTCCATTCTGAACTCCTTTAACTCCACGTTGTCACTGGTTGACAAATTCTGCCCTCATACCCCATTTGAACATCATTACTCCAACTGCCGAGGACTTACCCTCCAGCCCAAAGTACCTCACTTTAAATACCACCGAATCTTTGCAACCAGGTTACCTTTATTCCTTCATTGTTATATCTTTCCAGGCTCCATCTCCTCAGTTCACATTTCCTCTTTATTGCGCCCCCTGTGAAGAAACTGCTCAATCGACAACATGAATAAGAATGGCTTTAACTTTACCTTACTGCACGAACTGTATCTTTACGACCCTGTCCGGATCCCCATTCTCAAAATCAAAATCCCCATTCTCACCTGCTCCTTCCCTCCTGGATTTACCTTAAGCTTCTGAGTAAATGAGTTTCTATCTTTACTGTCTTAAAAACCACTATTTCACCATACCTATCTCTGCCTGACGCACCATCTCTTAACAAGATATCGGCTTATGCTTCTTCGAAGTGTGTCTCAACTTGCAATAATTGTGGATAAATACATAAATAAAGGTTATGCTCTTTTAAACACTTTACATAATTCTTACTGAAGAATGGTCCGTCCCAGATTCAAGCGTTCACTTCACCCTATCTCCATGTTTCATAATAATCAATCGACTTCTCACCCCTGTGTACTGTCCCTTAGCTTTTGCAGAAAATTTTCAACCTTTACTGGCGGGAGCCATACTCGTATTTCACCAGTTCCATGTTCAGATGCAACTATGGTATTGCGTTATATATGATGTTTTCAAAGCCTCTGCCCCTTCTCTCTACACATTATATCTGTTTCTGGGAACGTCTGATGAACTGTTTTGTATTAGTAAACGTTTTGGCCAGAATATTGCTCTCGGCCCCACTCACTTTCCATTAGGGTGGAGCGAAACATAGAGGCAAAACAATTGGAATCTTAAATTCTACATGGGTGCAAAAGTTACCAAATGACAGTTTTAATGCAGGCTTAAAGTATTTTTGGACTAAACCATCATCTTCAGGTGCCGCCGTGATCTTGAATTTTTCCAACAGAGAGACACGTAAAGCCTATAGACCTATATGTTGAGCATACCATAGATCGGAATTGTGCAACTCTTCGCTAATTACATCTTAAAATTAAAACTAGAATTACCTAGAACCCACCATGTGGAGGTGATTGCACGTCCGGTTCCAACCCGCCCATCCCAACCACCCTACCATTAAGGGCAAATTCGCCCATACTTGTATTCTGATTTTCTCCTGAAGCACGACATAATAGATCTTGCTTGCTTGAACTCGTGCGTGCGCGAATGAAACCGTTGCGGCTTTCAGCGCCACAAACAGCAGCAGCCGCTTCTGTTACAAGTCGAGCACCTCGCTCCACTGCCTTTGTGTGACATGGAAATTTTTTAAATTCCAACTTGGGTGCTGCCTCTGCTCTTGACGCAGCTCCTCATCGATGACAGGGTGCTGAGTCAAAGGCGGTCCCAGCCTCCCAGTTACGTTATCGCGAAATGTTTACAGAGGTTCTTGTGCAAGCAAATAAAGATAGCTCTAAACGAGAACTCAAAAATGAAATATTTCCTCCAAGTCCAACTATATATATATATATATATATATATATATATATATATATATTTTTTTTTTGTATTGGGGCGTTTACCGCCATTTCCCGCTATATGGTAGCGGATATCATGGCGAGGCGGAATACGAGAAAGAGAAACGGAGACGGAGAAAAGGCACTAGAAAAGGGAGAACAGCGGACTACAGGTGAGAAGCCACCTAAAGCTCAGATAGGATGCGAGATTGGGAGAGGAAGAGGAAAAGACGGTCAAGCGAGAAGAGAGGGCTCTCAGCGAGCATAAGGCGTAAACGTTCGGGAGGGGGAAATCAGAAAGGAACGGAAAAGCGCGACGACGTACTGACGACAGGGTGGGGCATTCCACAAGGATGTGAGAGACGGTGAGGGGCGACTGGCAGGAGGCGCAACGAGGAGCCTCCTGCCGGAACATAAGATAGCCGTGCGTGAGGCGCGTATGGCCGATGCGAAGCCGCGCAAGGACGACCTCTTTGTGTCTGGAGCGGTGGAAAGAGGACACCCAATATGACAGACGGGGCGGATGGACCAGAGTTTATTTCCGGTGGCATCGTCCCAGGACTGTTGCCACATGCGATCGTAAAAGGAACGAAAGACCTGCACATAGTCTGAGAAGGGGAGCGGGCGGGGGAGGGGAGGCAGCGAGGCGGCGGACCGGGCTAAGCGGTCCGCCGCCTCATTACCGGAAACACCAACATGGGCGGGAACCCAGCAGAAGGTGACCCGGATCCGGTGAATGGTGTGCAGGACATGGTACTCCTGTTGAATAAGGCGTACGAGGGGGTCCGGGGAATCATAGCGCTCGAGCGCCTGAAGGGCGCTCAGCGAGTCCGAAAAAATGGTACAGGAGGACTGCGAACAACCCGATACCAGACGGAGGGCTTCCAGAAGGGCAAAGAGCTCCGCGGAAAAGATGGAGGCCTGAACCGGCAGGGGGATACCCCGGGAGGTAGGTGACAATGACGGAGAGAAGACGGCGGCCGCGACACCTGCAGGGGAGCGCGAGCCGTCGGTGTAGACGGGAACGTCGTCCGAATGGACGGGAAGATGGGCCAGAAAAGAAGACCGGAGGACGGCAGGAAGAGACTCCTTACGCAGGCCACGGAGCGCCTGGCAACGGCAGATAGGGGTGGTCCGCCAGGGGGGCGACAGATCGAAGGAGAACGGCAGAATAGAGGGTGGGGGGATCCCCAGGACGAGAAAATCTCGGCCAGAGAGGCAGCGAAATGCCACGTGTCAGGCCGGGGTAGCGCCTGGGAGATCGCGGAGAAGAGTAGGGACTTCGGGAGGCGGCAGATGCGAAGGTAACACTTCGCCATGAGAAGGCCCCGGCGAAGGGGAAGGGGGGGTGTCCACAGTCCACCTGAAGACTAGCGACAGGGGACGAGCGGAAGGCACCCGACGCCAGGCGAAGGCCACGGTGGAGAAGAGGATCCAGCATACGGAGTGCCGGAGAGGAGGCGGAACTGTAGACCACACAGCCGTAGTCGACACGGGATTGCACCAGGGAGGTGTACAGGCGCAGCAGAGTACGCCTGTCCGCCCCCCAGGTCGTGTGGGACAGATGACCCAAAAGGGAGAGGGTGCGGCGAGATGTTTGCCGCAACCGCCTAAGGTGTGGAACCCAACCGAAAAATCCGTCGAGGGTCATACCCAGGAATCTAACGGATGGGACGAGGGGAAGAGGAGTGCCGGCAAGGGTAAGAGCGAAGGTATGCGACAGACGGAGGCGCCGAGGACGGAAAAGCATACTGGAAGACTTAGAGGGTGAGAAAGCATAGCCAACCGAGACGCCCAGCGAACCACCGCATTGATGGCTAGCTGGAGCCGACGTTCAGCCAAAGACGGGAGGCGGCCAGAGCAATAGATAGCCAGGTCATCGGCATAGAGGGAGCTACGAACGGATGTAGGCAGGACCGTAGCGACTGTGTTCATCACGAGTGAGAAACACAAGACGCTAAGGACACTACCCTGAGGGACACCCTCCTCCAACGGAAAGCGGTCAGAGAGGGCAGAACCGATGCGGACGCGGAAAGAACGGGCGGACAAGAAGTTATAAATAAAGGAAGGGAGAAAGCCTACGAAACCCAGGGAGCGTAAGCAGTCGAAGACCGCGCTCCGCCGGGTATCGTAGGCCTTCTGGAGGTCGAAAAAGACGGCGAGTACAAATTGACGCCGGGAGAAAGCCTCCTGCACGTCATGGCTAAGGAGAAGGAGGGGGTCGGTGGTAGACCGGAAGCGCCGGAAACCAGCCTGGGTAGCAGGGTACTGGTCACTCGCCTCCAAGGTAAAGGACAGCCGCGAGGCGACCATCGCCTCCATCACCTTGCAGGCACAGCATGTTAGGGAAATGGGGCGATAGTTCGACGGGAGTGAGGGGTCTTTATCGGGCTTCGGGATGGGGACGACGATGGACTCACGCCATCGGTCCGGAAATGAACCCTCCAACCAAATCCGATTATAGAGGTCCAGTAGAAAGCTGAGAGCAGAGGGGTGGAGATGCCGTAAAAGGTCATAGGGGATATTATCGGGGCCGGGGGCGGAGGAGCGTCGGGGGCGGAGGGCCTCCCGAAGCTCTGTCATGTGGAAGAGGTGATTATAGGGGTCATTCCTATGAGGTGGAAATTCCGGTGGGTCGCGGCGGGAGTGGGGGGAATCGGAACTGGAGATGGCTGCAAAGTGCGCCGCGAGTGCGTTCGCGACGGCCTCCGGATCGGACACGAACTCGTCGTCCCCGACCCGAAGCACCGGGGGTCGAGGGGGGACACGGGTCCCCTCAAAGCTACGCACCTTGCGCCAAACAGTCAAGGGGCAGTCGAGGAGGAGATCCCGGACACGTAACTCCGCCAGGAGGTACGCCGGGCCAGTTTCAGGACCCGACGGGCCACTGCCTTCAGGCGCTGAAATTCTATCTTGTGCTCCAGCTGGCGGGTCCGGTAGAAGCGGCGGCCGGCACGGCGCCGCTCCTGAAAGGCATGGGAGCACTCTGGGGTCCACCATGGGACGCTTCGCGGTCTGGGGAGCCAGAGGTACGGGGGATGCAACTGGCGGCAGCCGAGAGGATCTTACTCTCGAGGAAGGCGAGGGCCTCATTGACGGAGGGAAAGGCAGGAATTGATGGCGAGATCGCCGTGCCCCTCGCGTATGAGGCCCAGTCTGCTCGGGCGAACAGCCAGCGCGGGCGGACAGAGGTGGGGGAGGAGACGGGTCGGGGTAAGACACTGGGAAATGGTCACTGCCGGAAGAATCCGGCAGACCTCCCAGGTGAACTCCGTCACGATTTCGAGGGAAACCAGGGAAAGGTCGATACAGGTGAAACTGTCATGGGCCGAGTGAAGGCAGGTTGGGGAGCCATCGTTCAGAAAGGTGACTCGAGCTCGTCCATAAGGGAGAGAAGGGTCCCGGAGAGAAAGGTGGAGCAAACGTCCCCCCAGGCCGGGTCCCGACTGTTGAAGTCCCCGAGAATCAGAAAAGGGCGGGGAAGCTGGAGAATTAGGTCACGGAGAGAATCGGGTGGAGGGCGTACGTTAGGGGAGAGGTAAAGAGAGCAGACCGTGAGCTGGCGCCCCAAGAAAAGGCGCACGGCCACAGCTTGCAGGACTGTACGGAGCGGGAGGGGGCGGAAAGGGACGGAGCGGTGCACGAAGACCGCGGCGCCCCCCCTCCCCGCCCCATCGAGAGGCGGGGAAGGGAGCCCGCAGTAACCGGACACTCGAGGGAGGGAACGGGATCCCAGAATCGTCTCCTGAAGGCAGAAACACGCCGGACACCTGGAGGCCAGGAGAGAGGAGAGACTCTCGAGGCCTACCAGGAGCCCGCGGATGTTCCACTGCAGGAGCGAGGTATAGGGAGGGGTAGGAAGGTCAGCGTAAAGGATGATTATGGGGTGGGTGGGCGATCGGGCGGCCCGAGATTAAAGAGGGAATCGGAAAGCCCCGGAGTTCAGTGAGGGACGCCGAACGAGGGCGAAGGCGAGGGTCCCCCCGACGAGGGGGCGATGTGGAACCAGACGCCGGCAAGTCCTCCAGAGAGGAGTCTCCCGGACGTCCGGGGGAGAGCGATGCAGAGAAGGGGATGTGAGAGGTATCCAGAATGCCCCTCCCTTCACCGGAGTGCGGGGGAGGCAGGACTACGAGGGGGAGTGGAAAATAATACCTCACCCAGAGGCATTGGCAGGTCGAGGAGAGAGATGGGGCGGGTCAAACGCGGGGGCGTGCACGTCCCACCCACGCCGACCAGGCGGGCGAGTTCCCCCTCCAGTGGGTCCATCGACCGGGCCGGAGAGGGGTGTATCTCAGCCCCCACCACGAGGGCCGACGGGGACCCCAGGGGGGAGCGTGCATAACGGTTGCGCAGTGGGGACGGTGAGGACACCGGGGCGGTAGGGCGAAGGGGCGTTTGTGTTTAGGAGAGGAAGGTGATGCGAGGCTTATGGCGTCGAACCTTTCGGGGTCACCACTGGCGCGGCGCTTGCGGCCCCTATCCCTCCGTCGTGCGGCCCGCGTGGGTGACGGCGGGTCACGATCCGGAATGGGGGTGGCCGAAGGCGCCGGTGGAGGGCGTAGAAGGGGCAGGGGGGGTTGCCGACGAAGCATCGGCGTTCGCGGAGGGAGCACGTGGGGACGCGCTGGTAGTACGGGGAGCCGCGGTAGGAGTCCGCTGGGCGGCAGAGGATGGACTGGGAGTAGCGGACACGGTGGGTGGAGGCGCGTTGGGAACCGCCGGTGAGGACGGGGTCCGGGAACGGAGAGCCTCGGCGTACGAGGCACCACGCCGGGCCTCGCCGCCACGCAACCCGCTCCCGCGCCTCCCGAGCGCTGAGAAACTCTGATGAAACAGGGGCCCGAACCTCCCTTTCAAAGAGGAAGGACGGGCAAGAGCGGGATGAAGCAGGGTCTGGTCCATGGCAGTTGGTGCAGGAAGGCGGAGCAGTACAGGGCAAGGGTGGGGAGGGCCGCCGCAGCGGACACACAACGGGGCCGGCTGACGGCAGGAGCTGCTCACGTGGCCAAACCTATTACACTGAAAACAGCGCGTAGGATCTGGCACGTATGGTCGTACTGAGAATTCGCACGCTCGTCTCTCACCAAAGCCCCAGAATACCGAAACGGGGGGCACCAGTGAGTCGAAAGTGAGGAGCAGGCGAGGAGAAGGGGCAGTTGGGGACCGCGATCTGTCGGGAAAGCGGTACACCCTCACAACACCCTGGGAGGCGAGGTCAATCTGGAGGTCTTCCACCGGGATGGGTAGAAGACGAGCAGCGTAAATTGTGCCCTGGCACAGATTGAGGCGGGGGTGGGGAGTCACCGTGATCCCGCAGCCCAGGACATCGGGGATAGCGAGCAGAGAGGAGGTTTCGGCAGAGGAACGCGACCTTATCAAAATGGAGCCATCCCTCTGAGGCCGAAGGTCAAAACGCGCCGTCCCCGTCTTCCCATGGATCGCTCGAAAGAGACGTTCGTGGTTAGTGGGGAGGGCTTGGAGGAGGAGGGGCGGAGGACGAGGAACTTGTCCATCGTCCTAAGGCCGAGTGAAGCCGTCTGGCCAAACACCACCGGAACTTCGAGGGGGCGAGAAGACGAGAAAGGCGGACGGCGACGTCGGGTCCCGCGTCCCCCAGGGGCCGAGGGGGCCGGGGGCGATGAGGCCCGACCGGAGTGGGAGGCGACCGGGGCCGCGGGCCTCCCACCTGAGGGCGAAAAAGCAGGTGGGTCCCTATCGGGACGTGGAATATGGGGGGATCCAGGGGTCGGGGGGTCCACTGCAGGTCCATCCGCTACTGGCGGGGGTCGGGCAGCGGCGCCACGAGCCTGGGGAAGAGAGGGAGAGGAGGCGTCGGCAAGAAGAGCAGACGGGTGTGGCGAGGGCTGCCGACTGCCCTTACCAGACCCACGGTCCAAAGAGGTAGTCAGAGGGAGGTCAGATGCACAAGCCGGGTCGTCAACGAGGTCCATTAGAGTTGTAAGTGTTTCCATAGAAAATTTTTATTGTAGTTTCGCGCCCGGGGCCGCGGGAACCGATTACCCGGGGCCCAAGGGGACCAAGCGCACGCCGGCGGGGGTGGGTGCCTCGTCCCATGCAGGTACCCCCGTTTCAAAAGGGCCCTTGCAGCGTCGAGAGTTCCCCCCCGCCGGCAGCAAAGACCAAGGCCCCCCAGGGTCCCAGGCCTGGGCACCCTACCAGCCAACTTAGTCCGGCCCCGGCCATGGGGGCGAGACCCCCAGCGACCAGCCCCGGCAGCCCACGGGGCGCGCGAAGTGAACAGAGAAAGCAGAAAAAACAGAGGGGGCAAGGAAGAGGGTAAAGAGGGGAAGACAGGAAAGAGGGGGCTGTAGGATAGCAGGGTATGCTAAAATCCACTTCGCAACCGGGCGGGGACCCGGCAGGGCCCCCAGCCGCGGCTGACCCCCCTCGCCACATGTAGGCAGGAGCCCGCGGGCGATCCACCCCAGAAAGACCGCTCGCGGGGAGGGGGATATATATATATATATATATATATATATATATATATATATATATATATATATATATATATATTCTATAGTTGGACTTGGAGGAAATATTTCATTTTTGAGTTCTCGTTTAGAGCTATCTTTATTTGCTTGCACAAGAACCTCTGTAAACATTTCGCGGATAACGTAACTGGGAGGCTGGGACCGCCTTTGACTCAGCACCCTGTCATCGATATATATATATATATATATATATATATATATATATATATATATATATATTATAATCAAAGTGAAGTGTCGTTGGCTCTGCTGAGCAGTTGGATGATTGATCGTTCTCTGCCTTCACACGACGTCGTAACTCGTAGTTCGTATCTCAGGTGAATAAATGAACTCAAACTCAATTTTCACTTCGCACGCAAACTATGAGAGAAAAATATATTTAAAAATATTGCTGATGCTTTATTTTCTCTTAAATTATCATTCTCAAAGTTTATGGATATTCCATGAATGTTTCACAAAGTAAAATTTATTATAAAAGGTTAAAAAGTATTAAGTTTTACTTCGTGTCAGTCACGTACAGTTATAATACCAGTGGTTGTAAAAACAAAAAATTACTCCAGATCTGTAATTTTCAAGACAACGCGATTCTAATGAATATAAACAATTTTGGCTTCAAAATGTAAATATTTTGCCTGACACAAACTAAACTACAGGTTTTCCTGTTAAGGTTACCATAAATAACATTAGGTTTGTGCGGGTAAAAGGTTTCGAAAAATTATTAAAATGTAGTTTAGGTTAAAGATAATAATGCTTGAACTTAACATCTTTCGTTACGCTATTCTGGCGCGTCTTTGAGGAGAGTAAATGGTGTCTTTTCGAAATGATGGAATATGAAACAAATAAAAATAATTGAAATATTACTCCGTTAAAAGAAAGATGATAAAAATACTAGGAGCTATTGAAGAATAGGGACCCCAGCCTTCTTTAGTTAGGCTTATTAGGTTAACTAACGAAAATATCACGACCTAACCTAACCAATCGTTAGGTTAACTGTACGCCCTTGACGATTGGTTAGGTTAGGTCATGATATTTTCGTTAGTTAGCCTTATAAAGCTAACTAAAGAAGGCTGGGGTCCCTATTCTTCAATAGCTCCAAATACTACATATAAGTAAATTATTTATCCCTTTTACGCATTTGCTATATATACACACACACACACACACATATATATAGGTGCTCTTCCAATATGTGCTCTACCGCGAAACTGTGATCTACCATATTCCAATACGTGCTCTACCGTGAAACTAGCTTTATAAGGCAAACTAACGAAAATATCATGACTTAACCTAACCAATCATTAGGTCAACTATACGCCCTTGACGATTGGTTAGGTTAAGTCGTGATATTTTCGTTAGTTAGCCTTATAAGGCTACTAACGTACCTGCTGCTAATCCGAATAATCTAAGGTAGATCACGTATTGGAATGTAAATTTTCGCGGTAGAGCACATATTGGAAGAGCACCATATATATATATATATATATATATATATATATATATATATATATATACTTGATGTGCATAACCTTTGTCCAGGTGTCTGCAGAAGAATTAGTGATTGATATGCTATATTTGATAGTTTTAAATTCAAATCTGAACCCTGCCAAATGTACTGAATGACAGCGAGGATCAGAGATTTATTGATCGGATACGAGCCAACGCATTCCGTGAATCAATGGAAGAAGGAGCAACATTTATCAATCGAAAGTGGATTACTGAAGGTTGAGACGAACTGAACGGTGAGTTACAGGAAAGTGGAAAAAAAAGGTTACGATAACTGCTGTACTGAATTTGGGGAAGGACGACCCGAAAAACTCTCACAAGAGCGAAGCAATCATTGATACGAACAGTAGAAAACGGCGACGAAGCAATTCGAACCGCCATAGAGATATTGCAGAAGCGGGCAAAGCAAATCAATGATTGCTTTTCTTTCTTTTGACGGTTTTCCCGGTCGTCCTTCCCCAAATTCAGTACAGCAGTTATCGTAACCTTTTTTCCTGTTTCCTGTAACTCACCGTTCACTTTGTCTCAACCTTTAAGTAACCTACTTTCGATGATTAAATGCTGTTCCTTCTTTCATTGCTTCACGGAATGCGTCGGCTCGTATCCGATCAATAAATCTGTGGTCCTCGCTGTCATTCATTACGTTTGGCATTTCTTCGAGAATATAAAATAGGTCCTATTAGAATGTAAAACTATGAAATATAACATCAATCACTAATTCTTCTACAGACCCCTGGACAAAGGTTATGCACCACCCCATATATATATATATATATATATATATATATATATAAGCAAACAACCACAGGGAAAAGGAAACACGAAGTCCGAGCGCTTTCGTGATATTCACATTATCACGAAAGCACTCGGACTTCGTGTTTCCTTTTCCCTGTGGTTGTTTGCTTATTAATAAGATCACGTGTTATTCTGTGATTTTAGTGCTATAATATATATATATATATATATATATATATATATAATATATATATATATCACCAAATTTTTCTTTCCTCTTCTTTATCCTTCTTCTCTTCATATTTTATTTCAGTCTTTAGTTCTTTTGCTCTCTTCTGGTTGTCATAGAGGTTTGCCATCAGGGGCTAAAAGGCGAGGAAAAGAGGAAGGGGCCATAGTCATGGGGGGGGGGGTGGGGGGCTCTGTGAAGAGAAGGATGGCAAAGGGCGTCATCCACAGACATGCGCTTCCGATTGTATGCAACATTTGCACGCGACCTTTTGCGTGTTATACTTCTAAAACTTTTACGTTTTTTATTGAGGTTAATTGGATCGAAATTTTTTTTGTGAAAATGTGTATCTTTCTTGGAAAATTTCTGAGGAAAAAAAAGGAAAACATGAATAGCATTAAAGTTTTTATGGCTTCATAGTTCAAAAATATCGAAAATAGTATTGAGATATACCTGGATATGCATCAAATGCGAAGTTAATTTCTTCTTCTTAGAAAATCAGTTTCGATAACGACCTCTGCACATCAACCCTGAGAAAAATACGTGGTTAAATATCTGTTAACGAATCCAGATGTTGACCCATTTGTTACCAGAATAAAAAACATGTTTAATGTAATCATTAAATGATTGGATTAACCATTTACATTTACCATTTACATATTTGGTTGATGTATCTAAGTATTTTTTTCATATACTGTTAGGAAGAGGCTGCTGCTACAAAGGAGAATTAAGAGTAGGTAAACAATGTGAAAAACAGTCCCGTTCAAGGGACCAGAACTTGATTAGCTATAAGAGCCAGCCACTGATATGTGAAAATTAATTCGTTTCTGTAATGATTTTGGTGTACAGTACATACGTCAGTGTATGAAAGCGATCCGAGGGAGGGATCACCTGAACATCAGGGCCCCCAGCCTTCGTTAGTTAACCTTATAAGGCTAACTAACGAAAATATAAAGACTTAACCTAACCAATCGTCAAGGGCGTACAGTTGACGTAACGATTGGTTAGGTTAAGTCGTGATATTTTCGTTAGTTAGCCTTATAAAGCTAACTAAAGAAGGCTGGAGGCCCTGATCTTCAGGTGATCCAAGCTGGATAAAACATCAAGAAATTAGAAGCAAGTGTAGTTTACGTCCCCCTGTGGTGCCTAGTGTAGTTTACGTTCCCCTACATTATCCTAGTGTAGTTTACGTTCCCCTACATTATCCTAGTGTAGTCTGCGTTCCTCAACTTTGTCCGCGTATACCTAATCAAATAAAACGTTAAAACTAACGAAAATATTACGACTTAACCTAACCAATCGTCAATATATATATATATATATATATATATATATATATATATATATATATATACACTTGACGATTGGTTAGGTTAAGTCGTAATATTTTCGTTAGTTTTAACGTTTTATTTGATGGATTCATTTAAAAAATGTCTCCTAAAGATCCTAGTGTAGTTTACGTCCTCAACTTTGACCTAGTGTAGTTTGTGTCCCCTTTTGCGTCAGGGGGACGTAAACTACACTCGCTCCGGAAATTACTGTGTGTGAAAAAAAAGGATGAGTAAGTGTGTAACAGCCTAAGAACTATAACTATATAGAAATTTGTCTAAATGGGTGAACCGACTGAATTTTTAATTAAATTTTCACTTAGAATTTAACTTTTTACTTAGACTTTCAATTTCATCATGACTGATTTTGTAGTTTAATCGATTCTGATTTTTAATTTTGATTTTGGCTAACTCTGAATTTTGGCTTACGCTTTAACTTTGCCTTTTGTCTATTTCAATTTAACTTTATTGAAAATGACCAACAAGACAGATTAAAGCACCAGTATTAAAGTCAGAATCAAAATACAAAATCAGTCATTCGGAACTGAAAGTTGGAAGTTCAGAAAAAGGGTTTCATAAATAAACTGCTTAACACCCGAGATAAATAAATCTTAAAGTGCGAAAAGCACGTCTCCTTTGATTTTGTAAAAATTTAAGCATATATCCTATATTTTCATTAAAGGCAAATAATGGAATAGCAGATTAACGAAAAAGTTCCAAAACTTGAGATAAAAAATTTGAGTCCAAATAAATACGTCATTTTCGATTTTCAAACTAATTTTCATGGAAGGTGTGCACGGTACAGAGTGGCCACAAAGTCACTTTGCAGTGAAACTACAGCATATCTGTATGTTACCCATGTTTTTCATGCAAAGGGACTTTGTGGCCACCCTATATAATCTTCCAAAAAATGCAAAACTTAGAATGTTAAAATCTGACAGGTCACTTCAACTTTCGCTCGGCTCACAATAAGGGAAATCAATAAAATACTAAATTAAAATTAACTTTGATTTTTATACTTTCCCTTAAAATAAGTGAAAAGGTTAACATTCTGAATAAGTTAAAAAGGATTTCTTAAGTAGTGCATAGAGGAAATTAATATAAAGGGTGATCCAGAGAAATGGGACCCAAAAGAAACCCCTGTAACTGTTAAAGTATAAGTCCTTTTATAAAATCATACGCATCATTCGAAAGAGGATAGTTACAAGTTTGTACAGGATTGTATAGGTTTTGACAATACAAGACAAGATAAGATACAAAACAAAATAAAAGTGTTAGTTTAAAACTAACCCTTCAAGATGACTGCATGGACTGTGGAACAGCTGCGTTTCATAACTGAGCAATATTATGAGCATGGAAGAAGTGTATTTTCAGCTCAAAGATCTTTCAGACAAATTTTTCTGGGCAACAGAAAATCCATTGAATATTACCGAAGTCCCGTTGCATAGTCAGCGTGTAACTGTTTGGTGTGGTCTTACTGCATCTCAGATCATAGGGCCGTACTTTTTCGAGGATTCCACCGGAAACACGTCACTGTAATGGTGATCGCTACGAAAAAATGTTGACCGATTTCCTTATTCCTAAATTAAGAATCTTTGTCTAGAAAACCACTGGTTCCAACAAGACGGAGCTACCTGCCATACCACGAGGAACTGCATGGCAGTTTTTGCGTCAAACGTTTCCAGGCGAGTTAATCTCAAGATTTGGAGACGTTGAATGGCCCGCAAGGTCTCCGATTTTTCTCCCTTAGATTATTATCTCTGGGGATATTTTAAAGAGGGTCTACAGAAATAACCCAACGACCTTGCAAGAATTGAAGGCCGCCATCACAAATGAGATACAGGCCTACCACCGCACACTCTTGCAAAAGTGATGCAGAACTTACAAGCGAGAACACTGGAATGCTTGGCACTAATGGAGCACATTTGAAAGGAGTCATTTTAAAAAAAAAAAATATTTCATAATAAACTTGTAACTCTACTCTTTCGATGATATATAGTTTTTATGAAAGGAATTAAATATTAAGAATATTTGGCTTTTTTTTTATGGGTCCCATTTATCTGGATCACCTAGTAAGTTAAAACTGTGAAACATGCAAAGACGCACTCAGGAACCAAAGAGCAAGACAGAAGACGAGCATAAGGATGTGATGTTCCCGACAGTTCTGTTTCCATCAGGCAATTTATAATATCTACTGACAATATATTACAAATTTGAATAACAAAGTTTGAACCAATGATGAATATAAACAATTTTAATTAACTTCCTGCATGTTGAAATTGGATAAGCCGGTCATATTCACCTGTGGAATGGCGTCTCTGAGCATACTTGAAACTACAGACCTTTAAGATCTCTTTCAAAAGTTAGTCTTTTGTATTGCTATAAGTTTATATATATATATATATATATATATATATATATATATATATATATATATATATATATATATATCCATATATTTTAACTGCAAACACGCAGTATAATTAACGTAAAGAACGACGCTTGTATAGGAGAATATTCCGCGCAAGATGAGGAGGGAGAACGAAACATGAAAAAATGAGGTAACCACCCGGGAATCGAACCCGGGATCTTCCGATTGTCGGTCAGATATGATAACCATTACACCATGGGCCTCACGGTGTAATGGTTATCATATCTGACCGGCAATCGGAAGATCCAGGGTTCGTTCCCGGGTGGTTACCTCATTTTTTTCACTTGTTTCGTTCTCCCTCCTCATCTTGCGCGGAATATTCTCCTATACAAGCGTCGTTCTTTACGTTAATATATATATATATATATATATATATATATATATATATATATATATATATAAAAGGATATTTACATTCATGTTTGGTAAGATCTAATCGAGTATTAATTAACATTACTAATAAAACATGTTCCTAACAGAAATTTCGGTCCCATTATTTGGTCATATTCAACAGCATAGTATACTTTACTTTGCATATTTTGGAAACAGCGGAAATTTACTCGGGTCTAGATAAAAAGGAAGGGGTAAAAAGAAAAAAAAAATAACTGAGGTTCACCTATTAAAATGTTAATCCGAGCGAGTAATGAAAGGTATATAAATAAAGTTGACTTTTTGTTATCACTAAATATAAGATCATAATAACTTTATATTAACGTTTTAGTGATGTCATTTCGCGTCTTTAATACTTTTAACTTTACCAGTAATTGTGGAAGTGAACTCAATTTAGTGTATATTTGATATTTTCTCTCTCCATTTGACTTCATTTCTTAATTTCGGCTGTGAGTGAAGAAGGAGTGCCACTTTAATTGTATTTACCCTCTCATATTCCTGCTGAAGACTGCAGGGATATGAGATGGTAAATACAACGGAGGGTCAGCTGGGAGAATGTTGCGAGAGCTCTCTCTCACAGTTTTAACCCAATTTAAGGCAAGTTCGCATCGTAGTAATTGTTTCATTAACACCATGTAAAGACGTAGGAGTACATTCGTGACTTCACATTTTAGCGTTGAAGGCGCTTCTTACAGAGGGCTGACAAAAGTAAATAGATACCTTCGGGTTTTCCATAGTTTTTGATTTGATAATAAATGCTAGTAAATAATAACAGTTTTGGTGATTCATTATATTTAGAATTGTGTTGCTTCCCTTTTTACAATATCTAAGCTGACACGTCCTGGCATTCTAATGATGAGCTTTGCCATTTGTTCTTTAGGACAATCATTGGTGTCTATTTACTCTCGTCAACCCTTGTATGTTTTTTCTCTTGAGTATGGGTTCGGAATCTATATTGAACTGTAGATTCTCGGTATGATATCTCACGTATGTAGTTGTAACAGAGATAAGTTTCAGAACAATTAACCGACATGATTTTAAGAGGATCGCTGACAATCTGAATGGCTTATTGTTTCACGAAATGTCTTTCAACAAAGGGTAGGATTCTCTCTCTCTCTCCACACACACACACACACACACACACACACATATATATATATATACACACACACACACACACACACACATATATATATATATACACACATACACACACACACACACACACAGGAAGGAGGGTAATTCAATAAGTATCCGCACTTTTTATTTTCACAATTTTATTTTCACATCTGATAGATTATAAACACATCATTTCTCAACATAGTCTCCCTGTTTCTCAATACACTTAGTCCAGCGATCTACAAGCTTCCTAATGCCATCACAAAAGAATGTTTTTGGCTGTGTGCGTAGCCAGCCATGCACCGCCTCCTTCAGGTCATCATCGCCTTGGAATCACTGGCCTCTCAAAGCGTCTTTTAGTGGTCCAAACAGATAAAAATCGGAAGGTGCCAGGTCTGGACTGTAGGCTGGATGGTCGAGAACTTCAAATTTAAGTTCTTGAAGGCATTTTCTAGTCTGTGCAGCGGTATGAGGGCGCGCTTTGTCGTGTAACAGAATAATCGTGTAACGTTGCAAGGAAGTTCAAAGCGCAGCTGTCAGCAGGTAAAGTTATGCTGACACTGTTTTGGGATAAACGAGGCCCTATCCTTGAACATTATCTAGAGCGTGGAACTACAGTAACAAGTGCATCGTATTCTGACATGCTTCGGAATGAGTTAAAGCAAGCAATTCGCACAAAACGGAGAGGGAGATTGTCGGAAGGTGTTATTCTGTTACACTACAATGCGCGCCCTCATATCGCTGCACAGACTAGAAAATGCCTTCAAGAATTTAAATTTGAAGTTCTGGACCATCCAGCCTACAGTCCAGACCTTGCACCTTCGGATTTTTACCTGTTTGGACCACTAAAAGACGCTTTGAGAGGTCACCGATTCCAAGGCGATGATGACCTGAAGGAGGCGGTGCATGACTGGCTACACACACAGCCAAAAACATTCTTTTGTGATGGCATTAGGGAGCTTGTAGATCGCTGGACTAAGTGTATTATATATACACATGCGCCTCGATTCGATTCCCGGCGATGTCAAGCGTCGCTCAGCTAACCCAGCTGTTCATCCTTCCATACAAAAAAATTGGTTGGGTAGACTAGTGGTAAGACGCTGGGCTGCTGATCGCGAGGTCGTCAGATTGAGTCCGGGCGAGGACTTTATAATTTCTGACCACTGTGTTGGGTCGCGGTTCGAATTCCACGTTAAGCTGTAGGTATAAGGTGGGGCAACAAGCTAAGGATCTTTTCCGTTTCATGTACGGTTTCCGATTTTGTTGAAAACAAGATATTTAATGTAGATATTTACGCTGATGTAAAAAATGTAAGTCCTTTTTTGGAGAAATGAGCGGTTCAAAAGTTATGTTTGTTATTGTAATTTTGTATTAGGTCAAAAACTATAACAATACAACTGAAAACTAATACAAGAGTTATTGTATTCTTTAGTAATATTGGCTTATGTCACTAAGTATTCGTGTGAATAGATTTCGATCGTTATTTTTCTGTCCGGTTAAGTTAATTGAATGCCTGGTTAGGTCAACTAAATACCCGGTTAGGTTAACTGAATGCCCGGTTAGGTCAACTGAATGCCCGGTTAGGTCAACTGTACGCCCTTGATGATTGGTTAAGTCGTGATATTTTCGTTAGTTTTAAAGAAAATATCACAACTTAACCTAACCAATCGTTAAGGGCATACAGTTGACCTAATCGGATATTCAATTAACCTAATCAGGCATTATATCCCATACAAAATTACAATAACAAACATAACTTTTGAACCGCCCATTTCTCCAAAAAAAGACTTGCATTTTTTAAATCAGCGTAAATATCCATTAAATATCTTATTTTCAACAAAATCGGAAACAGTACATGATACGGAAAAGATCCCAAGCTAAACCTTCGTCAGAATAAACGATTCGGGCAGAAGCAATATATATATATTATATATATACGTATATATGATGCAAACCCAAAAGAAAAATGATTGCAAGGGCTTTCGTGTCTTCAGAAGTACACCTCGTCAGGGAATGACGAGGTGTACTTCTGAATACACGAAAGGCCTTGGAATAATTTTTCGTTTTCATGTGGGTTTGCATCATTCATTTCACGTGTTTAATTGTGAAATTCATCCCATATACAGTATATACAGTGTGTGTGTATATATAAAAGCTAGTGGTCGTACCAACAGTAATAAAGAAAATTCTTCCGAAAGTTCAAGTATGGTCACTAACGTTTTATAACTTAGGCGAAAACCAGACGTCGACAAACAAGATATCGGGAGAGTTTTGCACTTCATCACTAACTGAAAGCGATGACCGTTTATCTTCCAGCGATGGAGGCTTCAGATCAGAGAAATATCCAGCAGAATCATTTACCGTTTCCTTTATATAACCGCCAAAGGTTTCCCTCAACCGACGTCAGAACTACAAGCACAGAATCCAGAAAAAGCACCTTTCGTCAGTTGGTCTCAAATTACTCTCACAGTTTCCTTTTCGCGAACTATTTCATTGTAAACACATCTCTGACCGCGTCTCCTTATCTTTCATTTATTTCTCCTGCAATTTCGTGTTGCATATCTCATTTATTTTGTATATTTTGTTCAACCTAATTCTCTGTAATTGTTATCTTGCATTTTACCATTATTAACGTTAATTTATATTATTATCTGTTATTGGAAGAACTGTCATGATTTGTGTCGAGAAATTTAGTAAAATAAAGAGTAAGAGCATTTAGTGTTATTTTCCTACCGAACAATGAATACTGACATAAATTAGGGCAACGCAGCTATAAATTGGTGACCCGCGCAGCGACTTTATTTATCTATTTACTCGGTGCATCACTCAGTGTTCATATTTTTATTCACACGCGGACGCCCAATTCCGAAAACGAGCGAACCCCTACCCCAAGCAATGACAACAGTTTGTGTTGGTACCACCAACGATTCGGCGACCAGCATGGCACTGCTTCCCGACCTACCATAATGCGAGAAACCCCCAAGGCCCGACAATGATGGCGTCCTGTACAGCCGGACCCCAAACAAAGTGCGTCTTTTCTACATCGCTGACGCTACGTGCAAGGTAAAGTTATTCGTCAACACAGGGCCGAAGTAAGTATTATCTCCTCTTCTCATGCCGATTTCGCGCATCCTCGGCTCGATTTCGAGTTACATGCCGTCGATAGAAGCTCCATCCATACCTACGGCGAACGGTCCCTCAGGTGGGTGTTCATTACTGTTGCAGTGAAACAACCCATCCTGGGGGAAGTTTTCTGCACTAGTTCGACATCGCTGTTGACTTGAAACGCCGTCGTCTCATCGATCAGGTTTCTAGCCTCGCCGTTCAAGGCACAACCACTCCTGCTGCAGCGCCTCCGCCGGCATACTCGATGTCCCGCAATGGATCGTCATATGGTTACTTGGTGGCGGAATTTCCGTTGGTGACACGCTCCTGCAATTGCGAGCAGTGAAACACAAAGTCGTGCACCATATCCAGACCCACATATACACGCCCATGCCGCCTAGCGCCCGACCACTTGCGTATTTCAAAGGCCGAGTTCGATTACGTGATTGATTTCGGTAGCGCCAGGCCATCGAAAAACCCTTGGGCTTCACTGTTCCATATGGTTCCTAAAAAAACGTAGTGTGACTGGCGCCCCATGAGCCACTATAGGGCGCTTAACACCACATCGTGCCCGACCGTTACCTACCTCTCTGCCTTCAGGATTTCTCCGCCACCCTCCACGAATGAAAGATTTTTCCCAAGCTCGATCTCCTTCGGGCGTACCACCACCACCAAATTCTGGTGGCACCAGAGGACATACCGAAGACGGCGATATCACACCGTTTGGCCTTTTCGAGTACGTGCGCACACCCCTTGTTTTTTGGAACGCACCGCAGACGTTCCAGCAGTTCATGGACGACGTTTTGCTCGGTTTGCTTTTCTGTTTCGCCTTCATCGACGATCTTCTCCTCATGACCGTTGATGAAGCGGAACACCTGCCCCACCTTCGTTAGGTTTTCGCACGGCTTGAAGAATACGGCGTCATTATCAACCCAGATAAGTGCCAGTTCAGCGTCAGCGAGTTACAATTTTTGAGTCATCTGATCTCCTGTCGTAGTGTCTCACCCATGTTGGAGAAGGTCGATAACATCCGCAGGTTCCACACGCCTACGTCGCAGCGAAAGTTGCGAGACTTTCCGTGCATGGTAAACTTCTGCAGGTTCATTTCCTACTGCGCGACACTTCTGCGCTCACTTCATGCAGCGTTGTGCGCCCCTTGTAAAGGTAACCCTACGTCAGTACAGTGGTCGGAGGACGCTCAATGAGTGTTCAATGCATCCACGCACGCTCTCTCCGACAACCCTACTTGCCCAGTCGAGCCAGCAGGCAGAAGTCGGCCTCGTCGTCGATGCTTTCAACACAGCTGGAGGCGTCGTCCTGCAGCAGGCTGCTGACGATGGTAAGTAGCTCCTGGCATTTTTCCCTCGAACACTGAAGCCGGACGAGACTCGGTATGGCGCCTTCCGGAAAGAACTTCTTGCGGTGTGCCTTGCCCTCTCAGACTTCCGCCATCATTCGGAAGAAAAGAGTTCTGCGGATACACGGACCATAAAACGTTAACATACGCCATTCATTCGAACTCTGATCGTTATTCCCCGAGGGAAATTTGCCACCTGAATTATGTATCGTTGTTTATCATCGACCTAAATCATATTAAAGGCAGTCGAAATACCACCGCAGGCCATTGTCTCGTATGTCCGTTAATGCGTGTATTTGCACCCCAACAGTGACCTCATTAATTTTGCAACGATTGCAGAATCTTAACGCACGTAGGATGAGCTGCAAGTGTTCATGGTTTCCCCTACACGGACGAAGTTGGAGGTTGGAAGAAGTCGTGCCGCCGCTTTCCACCGAAGTATTTACCTGCGACACGTCCACTGACATTTGAAGGCTGTACATCCCAAAACAATTTTGGCGCTCGATTGTATTAAATTTAAAATCAGTAAAATTTTTATTTTAAATTTTGAAATTAAAATTATCCAACTTAAAAATTTAAATTAGCATAAAATTAATAAACTTTTTCATTTTTATTTTCATATACGTACAGTATATGTTAACCCCTCCGTCTATGGCCTTGGGCGGTTAGAAGTTGACGGGGGTTTTGGTTAGGTGGCAGCAACGGATTTCTCACTCTGTGGTAGCTGGTACCGTGTAGGGAATCGCAGTAGTTTCTCTTGCACTACACTCCAATTTCTTCTTGTAGTGGATCGGAGGATTCTGTAAGACTTACTAAATTCTCTAATGGTTCCCCGATTCTTCTTGTAGCGTATCGGGAAATTATTTTTTTCTATTTTAAGACTAAGCTCTCTGAAGAAAGCAGGGCTCAAAGGAGAAGACAAAGATATCCTCTTACTGTAGTTTACTGCTTTTAAAATGTTACAGGTAATGCTCAGCCTCTAGGTCAGATTAGAATAACCAGAATAATTAGAAAAAGCAGAATGACAATTTGAAAAATTATATGAGTTTATATACACAAATTTTGGTGACATCATTATTATTTAATGTTGACCTGTTTTGTTTTTTTATTCTCAATAGGCTGAATTATTTTGCAAAATATTTGAAGATAAGGTAAATTTTTTAGCTGTAAACAGCGTCCAGACAGATAAGCAAGATATTTGAAGATTAAGCCATCTTTTTCTTTTAAAGAGCATATTGACAGATTTGATGTTATCATGATCTGACAAGTTAACTAAAAGTGGAAATTGAAATATGTATTTTATTATGGATTAGAATTAAACATGCATATGAGCCAAAATTAAATGCTTAAAACTTAAAATTAAGTGTAAAGCAAGACATGACTTCATCTTTTACAACTAAGAGAATGTATAAACAAAATGAATATTGCAGAATTTAACAGGATTACATGATTAAGCTAAATCTAAAAAGTGATTAAGCAAAAATAAAATAGAAAGAAAATAAAAAAGAAATTCCAAAGCTTACGTTTTATATAGTTAGAGTGTCATGTGAGTTTGGACTTTATATGCAAAAATGAATATAAGAATTATTTATTATTTATTTATATATTTATATATATACTGGTATATAGTGACACGCTTCAAACAACACCTTCAGGCACACTCGAAGATTCTTTTTCACAAGAACCCTTTGTTTCTCTTGAGTGCCTCTCTCATGCCTCAAAAAAGGCGCCATTGTTCTCGACCTGAGACACACCTTACCAACGAGATGATGACGGCTCGGTATCGCACTTCACAGGCGAACTGTTTCCAATCTTCAGCCAGCTGCTCGCTTCTCAACTTCGAAGATGCAATCGTTTGTTATAACTGGCCCTTCGCATGGGCATATTTTATCATTACCCTTTTCAACCGCAAACACTCAAATTCACTTCGTGCGCATTTTTATAATTCATTTAATAAACTATCGTGCAGTTTATTCTTCTATGTAATCAGTGGCGACTCTAGGATTCTGAAATTGGGGAGGCGGAAAGGTGGCAGAGAGATAGGCTTGAGAGGCGAAGTTTGAATTTGTGTGTGTGTGTGCACACCTCGGTGGTGCAGTGGTTAGCGTCGCTGAATACGAATCCATCGGCCACGGGATCGAGACCTGGTGACGGCAGGCGGCGTGCAGCAAAAACCAGCTGTTCATCCTTCCACACAATAAAAGAAAGTGGTTGGTAGATAAATGCGTACCCTGGGTAGCCTAGTGGTTAAGAGCCTGGGCTGCTGGTGGGGCGTGGTTTGGATTCCACGTTAAACTGTAAGTCTAAGGTGGAGTGAAAAGCTTGACCTTCGTCAGAATAAGCAATTCTGGCGGAAGCAAAACCAAAGGTATATATGCCCTATGATTTTGTACTTGAACCAGAACATTTCATACACTGTTTCTCACAAAAGTAATGATGAGTCTTACCATTTTCCCAAAACCAAAATGAAATGACAAAATTAAATGTAACAATGTCAAACAATGACATAGTTTTAGCTAGTATACAAGGAAGTTGCATACCAACGTAAATTACGAAGGACACCATTTGAATCAAACTGATCATAAACGTCGACGTTCATTCGTTGCTTGTTCGCTGCCATATACTTTGTTTTATTAAAAGATTTCTTACATAAGTAAAAAAAATTAGTAAATTATCAAAGATCTATTGGTTAATGAAGGTGACGTCATAGAAATGTAACGGTGACGTTGAAGGGTGGGAAAGGAAACTTTGGCCTACCTGTTTAGTTACCTTGATCACGAGAGATACTGACTCGAAGGGCACAGTGAGGGAGGAGTAGATAATAATTGACTTACTGTATGGCAACACTTAGTAGGTTGCCAAGCGTGTACACTTATCAAAATATTGGAATTTCACAACTCAACGGAGATTAATCTAACTAAATGAAAGGGGAAGGGGAGCTAGACGTGTTTTGGGGAGGCACCCGCCTCTCTTCCCCTCCCTTTGGCGTCGCCACTGTATGTAATTAAATTAAGCTCAACAAATCAAGCGTTTAATTGCTCATTTAATTCAACTAATTGGAAAGTTTTGTGACTTTTACCATTTATTTGTTTTGTTTATTTTATGACATTAATTCATTTGGTGACCCCCAAACAGTCCCAAGTAAGCAATTCTTTAATTATCTAAGTACATTAATTATAGGACCTACCGACAATAGGCCACTATATACGAGGGTAATTCAATAAGTATCTGCACTTTTTATTTTCACAATTTTATTTTCACATCTGATAGATTATAAACACATCATTTCTCAACATAGTCTCCCTGTTTCTCAATACACTTAGTCCAGCGATCTACAAGCTTCATAATGCCATCACAAAAGAATGTTTTTGGCTGTGTGTGTAGCCGATCATGCACCGCCTCCTTCAGGTCATCATCGCCTTGGAATCGCTGACCTCTCAAAGCGTCTTTTAGTGGTCCAAACAGGTAAAAATCGGAAGGTGCCAGGTCTGGACTGTAGGCTGGATGGTCGAGAACTTCAAAATTAAGTTCTTGAAGGCATTTTCTAGTCTGTGCAGCGATATGAGAGCGCGCATTGTCGTGTAACAGACTAACACCTTCCAACAATCTCCCTCTCCGTTTTGTGCGAAATGCTTGCTTTAACTCATTCCGAAGCATGTCAGAATACGATGCACTTGTTACTGTAGTTCCACGCTCTAGATAATGTTCAAGGATAGGGCCTCGTGTATCCCAAAACAGTGTTAGCATAACTTTACCTGCTGACGGCTGCGCTTTGAACTTCCTTGCAACGGGAGATGTTGGATGCTTCCATTGCATACTCTGTCGTTTGCTTTCTGGTTCATAGTGATGGATCCAAGTTTCATCTCTAGTGATAATGCGCTCAAAAAAAAAATTAGACTAACACGAACTTAGTTTTAGCTTGTTGAGTCAATTAACCCACTTTGTTATTCTTTATACTTTTTTTCTTCTTCTCTCCTTATTTGCATGTCTGTAACTCTCTTTATTGTATGTCTGTAGTTTGCATGGTAAGATAGTGTTTGAGTTAAGAATGTGTTGCATGGTTTGTAATGCGTTCTTATTTTACTTCGTTTCGTCTTTCACGCCTTTCCAGCCTAGTGGGCTGCATCCTCTACCTCCCTATGGAGTGGAGGATCGGTCTGCAACAGCTGGAAGAATGTGTTGTTCTTGAGTTAAGAATGTATTGCATGGTTTGTAAGCGTTCTTATTTTACTTCTTTTCATCTTTCACCCCTTTCCGGCAGAGTGGGCTCTACCTCCCTATGGAGTAGAGGACCGTTCTGCAATCTTTCCTATTCTCTCAGACTATTTTTCTGACCTGTCGGCAGTGGCCGGCGGATGATGATGGTGAGTTTTTTTTATCTTTTTCTGAATGAATGTTAACCCACGAGTGATAGGTGTTGCTACTTACTTAACCCCTTATTCTCTTCTCTTAACCCACTACTCTTTCCTTTCTCTCCGGCTCACCTTAGAGTGGATCTTAGGGTCTTTGTTAGCCTAAGCTTCTGTAGATCTGTAGATGATACCGCGCCAAACGACGAGAGCAAACATCCATACGATTACGCTTGTTAATGCAAAAAACTTCACTTTTCTACGTGAAGGTCAAAATATTAGAGTGGGTTTTTATTATCAGATTACGCTTGTGCTCTTCTGTCAACTGTTTGGACACCCATCTTGCACAAACCTTGTGAAAGCCAAGAATGTCATGAACTATCGAATAGGCTGACCGTTGACTGATGTCTAATGAAGATGCAATTTCTTTTATTGTTAATCTTCTGCCATCGAAAATCATGGCTCTGGCTTCTTCCTACTTGTCACCACTGGTTGATGTTGACGGGCGTCCTGCGCTAAGCATCTATCACACATGTCCGACCTTCCTTGAACATTTGAATCCACTTGTACACACTTCACCGTGACGACGCATTATTCCCATACTGAGCACATAAACGCGTGTGAATTTCAACTCCTTTCATACCTTCTGCCCACAAAAAACGAACCATGGATCTCTGTTCTTCCAGAGTACAAATTGAAAGCGGCGCAGCCATGCTCACTACTCGTGCGATATGTGACAGTTACGAGTAGCCTAAATAAGCCTATACTGTTGCTAGCCTAAATAACCCTATAGATCTGAGTTTGGCTCGTTATTACGAGTACAGTATATATTATATATTCTATATTACCACTAAAATCAAAAGTGCGGATACTTATTGCAGTACCCTCGCACATATATATATATATATATACACACACACACAGTATATACATTTTAACTGCAAACAACACACAGTATAATTAATGTAAAGAACGACGCTTGTGTAGAAGAGCGTTCCGCACAAGATGAGGAGGGAGAACGAACAAATGAAAAATGAGGTACCACCCGGGAGTCGAACCCGGGATCATCCTATTGCCGGTCAGATATGCTATCCACTACACCATGAACCTCGATCAATCAGGAGTCGTAATTCTACATACGAGCAGAAACCAATGCCCTGAGGGGGCACCTTCGCATGCCGTACATATGTACATTTTAACTGCAAACAACACAAGCGTCGTTCTTTACATTAATTATACTGTGTGTTGTTTGCAGTTAAAATGTATATATGTACGGCATACGAAGGTGCCCCCTCAGGGCATTGGTTTCTGCTCGTATGTAGGAGAATTACGACTTTTGATTGATCGAGGTCCATGGTGTAGTGGATAGCATATCTGACCGGCAATCGGATGATCCCGGGTTCGATTCCCGGGTGGTACCTCATTTTCATTTGTTCTTTCTCCCACCTCATCTTGTGCGGAACGCTCTTCTACACAAGCGTCGTTCTTTACATTAATATATTATATATATGTATGATGAATAAAACCACGAAGGAAAGGAAACAGAGAGTGGTGCTCAAGCGTTTTCGTCTAATGACATCCTCAGGAACACTGAAGTAAATAAAGAGTTCAAGACTATATATAGGTAACCAAAATATATATATATATATATATATACATACATATATATATATATATATATATATATATATATATATATATATATATATATATATATATATATATATAATAAATATAGAAATAAAATTGTGGGAAGAGCATACAAATTTGTAAGGAAACTACCAATTTTAGCACTTTGCCCGAATTCAACACAAATGGATTGTTTACAACCAATTTTATAGATAATGCCTGAATGATATATAGGTCACAAAAAAAATAAATAAATAAATAAAAAATAAAAATAAATTGAAAAATAAAAATTGTAAGAGGAGCATACAAATTTATAAGGGAAAATTACCAAAGTTTTAGCACTCTGCCCTTCTTGTC
>JAJOZX010000430.1:680000-690000 GCA_023014485.1 Bathynomus jamesi | reverse complement strand
TTTTTAATAAAATTAGCCTTCAAGGTTATGAAAGGCGTTCATATTTGCTTTTTAATCAGTTCTGTATTTACAATTTAAATGGATTTTTCCTTGTAAAAGCTGAATGAACTCGTTGGAACACTATTCCAACGAGTTCATCATTTTCGTTTTATTTTCATCTGCGCGATAACAATTAAAATGAAAAATGCTATTAATAATAGAAAAATTTAAATTACCTACAAACATTCAAATATAATATTTCGAGTACAAAAAAAAAACTATTAGCTATACATCAGCTTATATATTCTGAGGAAACAAAAATCTTGATAGATGAAGCCAAGAAGATATATAAGATGTTAGCTCTACTTTCTGATCTGAGTATGAAAGCTGAAGAAAGATGGCACGCTTAAAAATCAAAACCAAATTCGAGCAAGAGAAGGAAAGCATCAAACCCGGTCGAACAAGCTATCTATGGCTACAATCAAGGGTGTCGATTGCTCTAAAATAGTGGGGCTTGGGGGGGGGGGACATTTCGCCTTCAAACAGCGAATCAAACAATACTTTGAGCAGCTGTTGCGTGTAATATATCAATGCCGTAATTTACCATTTACCCGTTTTTGTATTTTTCTCAGCATGTTGAAAAAAAAAAAAATTGTATTTAATCATTTTGTCTTTCTTTATTTAAATTTTTTTTTTACAGAAATAAGAAACTCAATACAAACTATTTATAATATTTAACCTTTCATGTAACATAATATCACACATATGTTTAACCGAAATAAATCTTTTATTACCCGTAGACAACAGAGGTCAATCAATGTACTGTACATAAACTGATAACAAAATATGTTCGTGAAATATAAAACAAATAAACTGCACTTTGCTCACACTTTGATGTTGAAAATGATACGTAACAAAACCGTTTATTTAACATATTTCCATTTCGCGTACTTAATGACCAAGAACACACAAATGCTACGTGCAATTATTAAAATGTAAATTGACTACTAAATTCCATGATAAATATACACTGGTGTTCGTGACAATAATTTATAATATTGCTATTACATTTGCATATGAATATAATACGACAGATAACGTCTTATTAGATGCCATTAATAGTTAGCATTTATAGCAATTCATCCACGAAAGTGGGGGGAAATGTCCCCTGCGTCCCCCCCGCAATCGACGCCCATGGCTACAATACATGAAGATGGTTGACATTTTGAAGAGATTTCTAAGAGGAAGGAGAACTGGGGACTGGAATTTACGCCTTGCTCCTCAGAGACAAATGTTACCATTCTATGCAACAGTAGGACAATCTGTATACTAAGACACTCTTCCTCAACCTGCAAGAAATGGCCACTCTAGAGACTGATCATTCTGACGTGCTTATGGCTTTCCAGCAAGGTCTACATGTAGTCCGTCTTAGTGACAGATACTGGACAGGCCTGTCGACTGATCTAATCACTGAATGCTCAAGTCTACTGGAGGCCTCACCAGGGGAACAGAGGAAGGGGCATGTTAAAGCGGCAAAGGCTTGTCTGGATCAACTCCATGCCTGCCTGCAGCGAGGTCAATAATGTCATGCAAAAGTTAACTGGTGTGTCTTACCACACCAGTGAGCAACACGTAGAGGCATCTGATACGAGACAAAACAAAAAGGACTGCGAGGACAGAAAAACCGACAACTTTTTCCAAACAAACGACCCGTTCAGTCAAAATGATTGATGTCCTTACGCAGCATAGTCTCTGGGGTTCCTTGTTTACCTGGTTACCTGGTTGTCTTCTGTGGTACACCTTAAAAAGTTTTTTCTTCACGCTTGGATTTTCTTTCCCAGATGATTTCATTTTGTCTTTTGCTGTTCGTTAACCGTTTTCTTTTCTTTTTCTGCAAGTACATTTTGCGCACTCTTTGTCCACGCATCCTTGACTGATAGCAAATAATTACTGAAAGTACCAAACGATGGCAGCACGTACGAAGTAAATATGTATGACTGTCCCTAAATGTGCTTTTACCACAAAAACAAAGTTGACCTGAACTATTTTTATAAATTGTTATACATACTTACCAGATGGGATAGAACTACATAAACACGAAAAATTGCATATTTACCTTAAATCCTAGTAAAAACAACAATTTCCTGACGTTTGAGCAGGATCCAGCTGTTTCAACACATGCATGGAGCGAAACATGAAAGGATTACAGTGTTACTAGTCGTAATTATGACCATTGCGTACTCTTTGGAGACGTACACGCTTACCAACTTTATCCGATATGAACAAGCTAAATAAAGAAACTGAAACAAATTTTGGTACTTCTTGTCACATACCCATTTCTAAATTAGTCAAAAATCTAGGTATCATCCTTGATAAACTCGTATCTTTTGATAAGCATATAAATGCAATGTATAGAAAAGCGAAAGGCATTTTATTTTAGCTACAAAAACATGAAGCAGTTTTAATATAGAGAATATCAATTGTAAGCAGACTGGTAATGAGTTACATATTCAACTGGCCTCTTATTTGAAGCAGATGTTCTTCAGCCTCACTAAAATGCAAAATTTTGCAGGCAAAGTGGTGGATATGGAAAGAAAAATGGTCATGAAAAAAAGTTAGACTGCATGGCTAAACACGAACCTGACGCTGCAATTTCATATTTACACACTTGCATGACAGTTGTGCAAAATTCTCACTTCAAAAACTATCTTCGAAAACCTAAATAAGGTTTTATCCAGATGTTTCCGAATTCTAAGACTGTCTTCAGTACTTTCAATGTTACATAATCTTCGCTTATCGTATGCAGTGATACGTTGTAATTACACACACACACACACATATATATATATATATATATATATATATATATATATATATATATATATATATATATATATATGTATAAAATATACATGCATATAATATATAAAACATGTACATGTATTTTATGTACTGTATGTATATGAGATTGAATAAACAGGGTATATGTGCAAATTTTTCTTCAAAATTGATAGTTCATTTTTAAAACCTAAGCTTGCATAATGTTCATTTGATTGTATACTAAATTATATTTACACAGGGTGTTCATTTTATCAGTTAATCCAAATAAATGTAAATAAAAATAAATAAAAAAATAAAAGGAATTACGAGTATAATTCAGAGTTATACGAAACTTAGTGATATGAGGAATAGAACATCTGAAAGTGCTGGCCAAGCCTAGCTGAGGCCAGCATTAGGCCAGCCTAAGCCAAACCTAGGTTTAGGTTTGTGAAGATGGCGTTAAGCTTGGAACAGTGTGTATTCGTTCTGGAAACTTATGCGAAATCTGTATCCTTCATTGCCAGCATGACTTTAGTGAACCTTCTGGAGCAAGAAATGTTCTTTCCAAATCTGGGATACGGAAGATTGTTCACTGGTTCCAGTGGCGGATTATCACTGAGGTTATTGAGGCTGAAGCCTCAGGCTCCCATGCTTGAGGGGCCCCCAGTCAATTGAGTTTCGATGATATAATTCGAGATTTTCGCAAACTTCTTTGATTAAATATGACAGAGTACACAAACTGACAAATTCCCTGTTTTATTTTATGTTTTGTAGACCCTAAAGTAAAGTTTGTTTAATACTGTTTGGTTTTGACAAAGGCAAAATACACTGTGCTGAAGTTCTTTTAGGTTTGTTTCTCAATTAGCCTGAGACCATACATATAATTCATGTAAATGTACTATGTACTGTACATGTACATGTATTGTTAATAAAAAGCTATATAAAAGGGCCCCCATTATTCTTCACTGCACCGGGGCCCTGAGGTGTCTTAATCCGCCTCTGACTGGTCCCAAACAACAGACAGTTTTCTGAAGCGAAAGGGTAAGCGAACTTCACCCGTGGTTACGGAAGAGGCAGTCCATTACGTGTAGGACATAATGCAATGCAGTCTTTCCAAATCTTTCCGCAAACTGTCGCAACAAACAGTAGTGGCATTGGAAAGTTGTGCCAAAGCAGTGAAACAATTGAAGTTCCACCTATATAAGGTCCATGTGGTGCAGGAACTGCGCCCATCAGACAATGAAAGGTGGCTTGCGTATTGTCAAAGGTTTCTTCAAATTGTGGAACAGCAGCCTCACATTTTGAATGCTGTTTTTGCGAATGAGGCATGATTTCAACTCACTTTAATTACAATAACAGATAAAGTGTCACAACAGATAACAATTAATGAATATTGCGCAGTTCAAATGGTACAAGAAAATACAACTGATTAAATTATAATGTTCAAGTTATAAATTATTTAATTCTAGGAAATAATTGACAATGCAACAATAAGTAATGATAGAGTTGTTTAACCTCCTTCGGACATCTAAGGTCATATGATGAAGGGGACCTACAGCTTTACGTGGGATCCAAACCACCGGTCACTACATAGTTTGGACGCAGAGGACAGTCTCCTATCTAACTACTATCCGACCCAATGTCCTTAACTCTGCTAATTAATCAACGGGAAGAGGAGTTACGACATTGGTTACGATATAGCCCATGAAATAAGCTTCGAATAGAAAGAAGGACGCTGAATTAACTGCATGATAAAGTGGGAGAGAATTTCAGAGTCGAAAAACAGTATCAAGGGAATAATGGACGTATATTGTAATAGGTCTATAGGTGGAGGCTAGGAAAGGGATGTTTTGTTTTTGGAGGCACGGCGAAAACTGAACTGTTTCCTTTTTTTTTTAAGGTGGTGGTGGTGGTGGGGGGTCTTTCTCTAAAGGGTCTTGTGAGATGATTCTTCATTGAATTTATTTCCTGTCTTTGATTCATTCATTTGAGCATGGAAGAGAGTTTTCCCTTGCACGCAAATCACACAAAAGAGTCCCCGAAAACACTATCGTGAGAGAGTAGGCTTATTCTATCACTTCTGGTGACTGAGGGAAGAGGGTGGAGATGACACTCAAAACTGAACTACTTTAATCCCCCTTAATCCCTTTAATCTACCAATGATTCCTTAGTAAGTGTTTTAATTCCTGAATGGCTTATTAATCCCAAAAAGAAAGACATGGAATCTTATTTTTAATAAATTTTTTACGTTAAATATAAAATTAGCCAAAGTTATATAATTATTTGAAATATGTAATTATTCAAATTATTCAAAATCAGGCAGTATATAACCACGTATAACCAGTTTGTTTGCACTAAAATGGATGAAAATGTCAAGAAGGGTGGCCCTAAGTATTGATTTGGCTGTCTAACCAGCCTATAAGTATAAGGCATACATCGTCATCTGTACAGATTTAAGCAAGTATTTACCAGCCAAGATGGCTGGTAAACATCTGTGTGTGTGTGTGTGTGTGTGTGTGTGTGTTTCCTTATTTACCTTGCAAACTCACAGCAGTATTAGTTGTACAGTTCACTAAATCGCTCGTGCACGAATGTTATATCAGAAACAGCATTCAGAGTAATGTTAAAAAAGAAACATAAAATATGGTTATGTCAGACAGTATGCTTGGCCAAATGCACTATACACCCACTGAACCAAGCGATCCAAAATGTGATGTGTATATATGATTTACGGAGCTGGCCGTATCATATTTGTACGAGTGAAGTCGCTAAGTTAACGAGTGTGACTTTCATCGACTGTAAACAATAATGAGCTTCGTATCAGATTACTCGAAAAGCATTGTTCGTTACTTTGAGTTAATAATATTTCTTTAAAAATGCAGTTTAGTCTATTTCCTTAAGGTGGCTTTACGTTTGACACTTGCTCTCGACACTTCTATCATTCATTTATAGTATATCTGATAGAAAAATATTTTGAGAGTAACTGTCCATACTTCCCTGAAAGAAGCTGTCAGGAAAAATATCGACACTTCTTCCAGATAATTTACACTATTCTCTCAAACAAGTTTTGTCAGACACAAGCGCATCTTGCACTACCAGTTTGGGTCATGATAGTTCTCCGAGTTACCGTTTCTTATAAGCGAAGTGAAAACACTGAGATCAGGGTTTGAACCCCCGATAAAGAATTCAGTAAATCACTGCTCTTTTACATCAAATCAGGAAGGACAGAGGTTGAGAGAGAGAGAGAGAGAGAGAGAGAGAGAGAGAGAGAGAGTTACAAGGAGTTACAAGGAAAAGAAGTACCTCAAAAGGCCTTGCGGCCCATACCGAGGAGGTACCAATGGCAACGGGTGCCAGGGAAAATTTTGTCTTTCAAACTATGCTAGCAGTAGTAGAATACTGGATAGAAAAGTAGAAGGCTCTCTCCCCACCCTCCGCTCCCTCCCTGCCAGAGGCAGGTACGGAAAAAGGTTGAAGAAAATACCTTGACCCTGGAAAAGTAGCCAAGGAAATTTTACAGGAAAGTGGAGAATATATAAATAGCTCTATATTTAGCTTGCTCACAGAGACACCGAGCAAGCGAACTCCTGCAGAGTTTTCTGAGGTTTTAATCTTAAACTATGAGTGTGTTCTGTACTTTGTCTAGCCTATTTTTAAACAGATTTACACTTTGACTGGAAACATCCTCTGAGGGAAGTTGGTTCCAGATATCAACTATTTTACAGGAAAAGAAATTTCCGCAGACTGAGGTCCTAAATGTCTTTACACACTCAAATAGTGTGCAAGATTTCGTCTAACCTTTTCTTGAACTGATCCACAGAGGAACTGTTCACAACTTCCGAAGGTAACCTGTTCCATGTGTCACAGATCTTATAAGGAGTTACAAGGAAAAGAAGTACCTCAAAAGGCCTTGCGGCCCATACCGAGGAGGTACCAATGGCAACGGGTGCCAGGGAAAATTTTGTCTTTCAAATTGTGCTAGCAGTAGTAGAAAACTGGATAGAAAAGTAGAAGGCTCTCTCCCCACCCTCCGCTCCCTCCCTGCCAGAGGCAGGTACGGAAAAAGGTTGAAGAAAATACCTTGACCCTGGAAAAGTAGCCAAGGAAATTTTACAGGAAAGTGGAGAATATATAAATAGCTCTATATTTAGCTTGCTCACAGAGACACCGAGCAAGCGAACTCCTGCAGAGTTTTCTGAGGTTTTAATCTTAAACTATGAGTGTGTTCTGTACTTTGTCTAGCCTATTTTTAAAAACAGATTTACACTTTGACTGGAAACATCCTCTGAGGGAAGTTGGTTCCAGATATCAACTATTTTACAGGAAAAGAAATTTCCGCAGACTGAGGTCCTAAATGTCTTTACACACTCAAATAGTGTGCAAGATTTCGTCTAACCTTTTCTTGAACTGATCCACAGAGGAACTGTTCACAACTTCCGAAGGTAACCTGTTCCATGTGTCACAGATCTTATACGTAACGTAATTCCCACACACACTAGTCCTAAACCGTTTCAAATCCAACTTCCAACCATTGTTGCGAGTTGGGTTATCATTTAAACTAAACATACTTCTAAAATCGACATCGTTGAACCCTCGTAAGAGCTTGAAAACCTCGATCAGTTGACCGCGCAGCCTCCGAGTTTCAAGCGAAAACAAGTTCAGGGCGCGTAACCGTCGATTGTAGCCCATATGCCTAACGGAAGGGATCAACTTTGTGGCCCTCGCCTGCACTCGCTCCAGCCTCTCAATATCTTTCCTGAGGGTGGGCGACCAGAACTGCACAGCATACTCCAGGTACGGCCGAACAAGGGAATTGTACAGCGAGAGCACAATCTCCTTGTTCCGAAACTGAAATTGCCTCCTGATATAACCCAATAGTTTCTGGGCTTTCTTTTCCATCTCTACACACTGTTTCGTAAACTTAAGGTCGCTGCTAATTAGCACACCCAAGTCCTTTTCTAAATCAGTCACCTCGATATTACTGCCCAACATCGAGTAGTCCGACTTGGGATTGGCGTAGCCAATGTGCATCACTTTGCATTTACCCAAGTTAAACGGCATTTGCCATTTTTCGGACCACTCTCCTATCCTACCTAGGTCCGCACGCAGTTCCTCGATCGCTTCGGGCGTCCCAACATTGGCCCCAAGCTTGGTGTCATCAGCGAATTTGGCGATCCGACTGACGATGCCACCGTCGATATCATTTATGTAAATGGTAAACAACAGTGGCCCCAAAACGGAACCCTGAGGAACCCCACTAGTGACCGAGGCCCAACCCGAACTAGCCCCTTTAATTACCACCCTCTGCCGCCTATTCCTTAGCCAGTTTTCAATCCACCTACCTATTTCCCCACCGATACCCAGCGCGCGCACTTTCGCCATTAGCCGGCGGTGAGGTACCTTATCAAAGGCTTTCTGAAAGTCGAGATAAAGTATATCAATTGCCCTACTCTTATCGTACTCACTCAACATGACGTGGAAAAACTCGAGCAAGTTGGTGAGACACGACCTATGCCGTCTAAACCCATGTTGGGAGTCCCCAAGCAGCTTGTAGGAATCCAAATGGTCAACGATTCTATCAGCTATTATCCTTTCTAATAATTTACCTACAACTGAAGTGAGACTAATAGGACGATAGTTCCCTGGACTTTCGTGATCCCCTTTCTTAAAGATAGGGGTCACGTTGGCCTCTCTCCAGTCACCAGGCACCTGGCCCATCTCCAACGATTTGTTGAAGACTGTAGCCAGGTGGGGAGCCACCTGGTCGCGCACTTCTCGCAAAACACTGGGGAGAAACTGGTCTGGCCCAGGAGCCTTAAACGCGCTCAGTTTGTCTATTCTATGAGTTTGTCTATTCTCTCTCAAGAGAGAGAGAGAGTGAGTCAAACTATACATTCTAATGGATTTTCGTTCACTGGTGATAGCAGTTTTGATAACAAATAAATGTTTTTCTATATAAATATATAAATATTGGAATTAAAAATTATTATTATTATTATATTATTATTATTAGTAGTAGTAGTAGTAGTAGAGTAAAACACAAGGTTGGATTAGGTTAGGCTACGTGAAGAATACCCTTACGATGTATAATAATAATAATATAATAATAATAATAAATAATAATGTTAACAAGACGTATGCCCTGTATAAAAAAATATTCTCTCTTTTTTAAAGTCAAATATATAATTAATCAATGTCAATCATTATCAACCTTAATGACCATCTTGGAAAGAAGAAAGGCCGTCATACTACAGTATACTGGAAACGACTGTCGAGAGAGGACGAAAAGCTGGAAGTCTTTCCTATTCCTGACAGATGTTGTGTGAGGGCAAGTTGAGACTCGCTTTTCAATCCATTTACACTAGAGAGAAAAACTGGATAGGTCGTGTGTCAGGGAGAGATATCAGCTACTGCCACTGAGTTACTTCCAAAACTATGAAAGTTTTCTTTCGAGAGTAAAGTGTCGACAGAAATTCATTTAATGTAAAATCGGATCAAGTAAAGATAAGCACCCCCAACCTTTTGTAGTTAGCTTTATAAGGCTAACTAACGAAAATATCACGACCTAACCTAACCAATCGTTATAAAGCTAACTAAAAAAGGTTGGGAGTGCTTATCTTTACTTGATCCGTAAAATCACCTTCAGGGCATGAGCGAGTGAACTAGAGATTATGTAGAGACTTTCACCGCTCATTTAATTTACTATAACTATTTTTATTTCTGTCAGATCGGTAGAAGCGAACCAGCCACCTAAAATATGAGGTTAATTAAATTAACTCAAGGTGGAAATTTCAATCATGAACGTTAAAAATCCGAAAATTATTAATTAATACGTTAAAATATAGATCTACATATTAAAATTTACCATCTGCTCCAAACGTCATTTCGCTTATTTAAAATTTTTGAGATGACAAAATTTAATGACGTTTTGAAACCTAATTTCATTTATTAATTCTTATTTTCCAGAATATCGTTTGTTCGCCAATTTAAATTAATAAATTTAATTATAGCTGCGCATGTATGAAAAATGTGTAAACATGTAAAAGATTAGGAATTTTAATAAAATATTCTTTCATTCTTCCGCTTCCGAAAGATTTCGAAAGACGTTCCACAAGTTTCCCACTTCCCGATATAATTTTTATCATAATTCTGTAAACATTTGATTCTAAGATAAATAAAAGTAACTTTATGTGGTATTTTC
>JAJOZX010000430.1:600000-675000 GCA_023014485.1 Bathynomus jamesi | reverse complement strand
ATACAGTATTTTAATTCGTCTTTACTGCTTTTATTATTACTTCTATTTAATGGTTGAGGCATATATACATACACATACACACACACACACACACACACATACACACACATATATATATAATAAAAAGAGCATGTAAATGTGTTTTATTTCAGCCTTTACACGATGTACATGTAATGTTTGAGTGTGTGTGTGTGTGTGTGTGTTTGAATGCTCAGCCAAAACCGTTCAAGCCAACATAAATAAATAAATAAACATATTGAAAAGAATTGAGTGCATATATATCAATAAACCTTTAGTGTGTGTGTATGTGTGTGTATATATATATAATATATATATATATATAATATATATATAATTATATATATATATATATATATATATATAATATGGCTGAGTGTCTGAGCCGTACGACTAGCTGTGTTCTGAAGCCTTCTAGGGGGGACAAGGAAGAGCCCACTCTACTTCAAGAAGCTCCAACGGTCGGATGTTCCTCTCCAGTCATGCCTTTAATAAAGAACTGTGTTTTATTGTCCTTTAAATACACACATACAAACATACACAACTCATATAATATATATACAGTATATATATATATATATACACACACACACATACCTTTGTGTGCCTCTCGCTACAATCAATAGAGATCACATTGCATGCAGTTGCATTGCATTCAGCATTTTTGCACCCATACTACTAAAATGACCACCCATTCCTCAAAAATAATTTTTTTATTCTAGCACGCGCCATTACCTCTACAGACTTAAGGATTTTGGAATAATTGTACATTTTTAGAAATAAACCAACAATAAATAACAATAATTCCTCCTTCAAATTCAATTTATTTTAACCAAGTAATGTCCCCATATCCAAACAAACCAACTAAAATAACTACTCATTCTTGTACGCTTTTTTTGTTTTGTTTAGTCATATGCCAGCTATGGCGGCAGACGTATACTCTTGCTTTAGGTATTACTTTGTAAGTGTTTTTGATAAATCTTGTATTTTTAATTTTTGTAATTTGTATCTAGTCACTTGTCATTTTAATTGTACGAGTATTACTATTTTAATTTTTAATTAATTTTTTAAATTTTTAAATTTTTGTTATGTTCGTTTAACTTAGTGGCAAATGTACTGCCGAAACGTTTGAACTACTAAATAAATTTATGAAACATTTCCACTGTGTTGATCCTGTCATATATATATATATATGAGAGAGAGAGAGAGAGAGAGAGAGAGAGAGAGAGAGAGAGAGAGAGAGAGAGAGTTAAGTTAATTGAAGTTAAAAGTTATGAACTCTTATTTCCAAACCAAGTGGGGAAAACCATTATGCAGAGAAATTAAAATCTTACATGCAGTTAGCTTCAAATGCAAATTAAGAAGCCAAAAATATTCTTCAACTAACCGAATTAAGAGAGAGAGAGAGAGAGAGAGAGAGAGAGAGAATTAAATTTAGAAAATGTTTACAGAAAGAATCAACTTTTAAACTTCTTTCTAAGTTATTTAATAAATAAATAACTAGTCGTAATAATTTGAAGTGTACTGTATTATATTCCCTAGATTCTAATTTATTATCTGGACACGCGAGGCCTTTCCTCTATTCTCCCCACCTAGAAAAAAAAAAGGGGCTTTACTAAAATGCTTTGAGAACAGCTGAAATGATCGTGTCGCCATATTGCCGTCTTCTTATGGTTATATACATCATGAGCTAAACGGAGGATCATGTCGACTGTAATTCAGTTGAAATTTATTTCGTCCTGAAACTCGGAAGTGAAGAAGATATTCGTATAATTTACGTACAGAAGGGAATACCTTATAATTGCAGTTATCCTGCAGTGTAATTTCACAGTTAATGACTCACTCACCAGCTTTATTGAAAGAGAAATTGTTAAATATAAACAATTTGGGAGGTCATAGAAATTAAAGTCAAACATTGAGTGCATTGTCTACATCACAATGTTGGTGAACATTGAAGTTACATGGGCTTCTACATGTGATGGCTTTTATTTTTTTTTAATTTTAATCACTTACGCTTGCGTTAAGGTAGGGAGGGGTTCCATTAAAAGGTGTGGAGAATGCGTTTTTTTACTGTATATGATTATTTTTTTTGAATTTCACTCGCGTTAGGATTTTAATTAAGAAACTCAAAATCAAATTACTACTACTTCATGCTACCTCAGGATTTTACACCCAGTATTTTGTTTGATTTTATTTTAGATTAGGTTAGGTTTGGCTAGTTTAAGTTAACTTAACGTAACTTTACTTAACCTAACCTAACCTACAGTTTGCGCAAAAAGAATCCGGCGCCACCCTATTTACAACATTATTTAGATGATACATTGCCTTAACATTATTATTATTATTGTTGCTCGAGCCTTGATGACCATTTGCAACCTTTTGGGCATAAGAATCGGCAAATTTCTGGAAGTATTCCAAGTCCATGTCTGATACTCACATTTTCAGTATTTTATTCCTGAGTTTCGGAATAGTTATTGTATCACATTTGGCAAGCTTGTTCTTAATATAATTCCAACAGTTCTCTATTGGACTTAAATCAGGTGAGTTACCAGGCCATTCAAGAAGTTCAATATTGTTAGCAAACCATTTTTAAAATTTTTTTGCAGTGTGACACGGTGCATTGTCCTGCATAAAAATGTTGCATCCATGGATCTCATAGAAACCCCAAAAATGGCCTTCTTAAACCTCTTTATACCGCTCAGCATTCATTGTAGTATCCTTAACAAGGAAATACAGACCCCCACGACCCACCTGTCCACTAAAACAACCCCACACCATTACTGAATCTGAATGTTTTACTCTTTTTACAGTGAACTGGGGGGAGTACTTGCTGATGTTACTTGGTCGTTGTCCCCTTCCATTACTTGTTGTAATGCATTTAAATGAACTTTCGTCACTAAACATTACCTCCCTCCAGTTCTTATATTTCTTCGCAAATGCTAAGCGTTTGGCACGCATTTGCTTCGTGAGTAGAGGTTTCCGTGCAGCTATCGTGAGGGGAGGTCCAGCTCTTTCTGTGGCCTGTGCTGCACAGTTCGTTCAGAGACATTTGCAAGGATTTGGGGGTAGTTTTTCTTAATTTGTGCAGCAGAAATAGATTGTCAGTAGCCCTAGATGTCTTCCTTGGTCGGCCAGAGCCAGCTTTTCTAGGAGGAATAACATTAGACCTCGGGCTACAGCAATAAGTGAACGGATGGTGGAATGTGCACGACCTGTTCGTCTAGATATTTCATATGTGGGCACATTTTCTTGTTTCCACACAAGAATACGTGCTTTCTCCTCCACGGTAAGCTTCAGAGGCCCATAATGAATTGTTGATGTAAAAATTATAATCACTTTCCCTCAGGACACTGAAATAACAAAATTCACCACACAGAAGTACAAAAATGACGTCCTTCCATTCCAATAACTAATGGGTAACTGAGGCTCTCGTTCACTCACATGTTATACCAGACTCATGCAGAGTTGCCAGACGTACGGGAGTTTGACTGGTAAAAATTATAATAGTTTTCAACGCAAATAAAATTCGACGTGCATAAGCATTGAAATCAAGAGAACCGCCGCAATTTTTTTGCGGATACTGTAAGTTAAATTGAACCCAGAAAAACATTTCCCCCAACAAAGAAAAATCTACAATATTTACAACGAATATTAAGCTAAATTTCTTCCTAAAAACATAAAAATGAGTTAGCTAAGGTAGGCCCCAACAAGGACCCAATGGATACCACCATTAAGTAGTAGTCCAAGTTGTAGCTCTTTCCTTGTAGGAGGAAAGTGATACAAAAAAATACCACCGAATAGGAGCGAACGTAACTTTTAGCGTCCGCTAAGCCAATTTTCGATCCATTTCAGAACATTACCATCAACTCCGTGAGACTGAAGTTTAGCTAATAACCTCCTATGGGGCACTTTATCAAACGCCTTTTCAAAGTCGAAATATAACATTTACTGTTTTATTCTCGTCATATACATATATATATATATATATATATATATATATATATATATATATATATATATATATATAGAGAGAGAGAGAGAGAGAGAGAGAGAGAGAGAGAGAGAGATATTAATTGCAAACAACACACAGCATAATTAACGTAAAGAACGACGCTTGTGTAGAAGAGCGTCCGCACAAGAGGAGGAGAAAGAACGAACAAATGAAAAATGAGGCACCTCCCAGGAATCGAACCCGGGATCATCCGTTCGTTCTTTCTCCTCATCTTGTGCGGACGCTCTTCTACACAAGCGTCGTTCTTTACATTAATTATACTGTGTGTTGTTTGCAGTTAAAATGTATATATGTACAGCATAAGAAGGTACCCCCTCAGGGCATTCGATTCCGCTCGTATGTAGGAGAATTACGACTTCTAAGTGATTGGGGACCTTGGTGTAGTGGTAGCATGTCCTACTGGCAACTGGATGATCCCGGGTTCGATTCCTGGGAGGTGTGTCATTTTTCATTTGTTCGTTCTTTCCCCTCATCTTGTGCGGACGCTCTTCTACACAGGCGTCGTTCTTTATATATATATATATATATATATATATATATATTAAAAAGTCGAGCAAATTAAGACAGGAACGATTACTTTCGAAAGCCGTGCTGAGAATCTTTAATTAAATTATTCATGACTGAAGTTTAAAATAGTGGACAATTTTTTGTTTTATTTTTAAAAATAAATTGCTTATTATACTTTTAATAGAGTATACAACTACATGCAAGTGACTTTTTGTAGGTTAGATTAAAATGATTACCTATGAATTTTTGCTTTCCCATGCTAAACATGGGATTAGTTCGTGCAGCGTATAGTCATTAGATATTTAGATATTTGGGCGATTACTTATAGTAGCCGAAACCCATATTGGGCTCCAAATAAATCTCCCAACAAAGCATACAACCACATGCAAGTTTTTTTTTTGTAAGTTAGGTTAGGTAGGTTATGTTAGGTTTGGTTGGGTTAGATTTATTTGGAACTCAAAATGGATTTCGGCTATTATAATTAATAGCCCAAATATCTAAATATCTAATGAGTCTATTCGCTATACGAACTAGTCCCATGTTTAACTATTATTTATAGATTTATTTACAATTTCTATTTACCAAAACCACTTATTCATGGCATAAAAGTCTATTTGGAATTTAGTGATCATTTTATTTTCTTTCAATAAAACAAAAACATTGTCCACTATTATTAACTTTTACCTTATTCATTTCTAAGTGATTAATTGTTTTGTCCTGAACGATCATCTCCATAAGCTTACCAGCAACTGAAGTCAGACTAATAGGACGGTAATTTCCAGGAAGTGATTTGTCCCCTTTTTAAATACTGGCGTAATGTTTGCAAGTTTCCAGTCGAACGAAATTTCTCCAGAGTGGAACGATTTATTATTTATTATTATTATTATCATTATTATTATTAATTAATTAATTATTAAATATATATGTAAAAGGGGAGACTATTGCGCAATTCATTTCTTTAATTACCCTAGGGTAAAGCTTATCTGAACATGCAGTTTTATTGAAATTAATTTTAGGTATGGTCGAGAGCACTTCACTTTCACTAATGGTAAAATCGCGAAGCTTTAAATAACCATCATTGATCATGATTATGGGAACGGGAATGTTGTTCATTTTCGTTAACAAACACGGAAAAGAAGAATTTATTTAGAACTTCCGTCACTTGTAAATTATTGTAAAATTGCTTCTTTGTTTTCGCTTATGAGTGGACCAATAGTCTGCGAAGCTGTTTTTTTTTTATTCCCAACATAATTATAGAATTCTTTCGGATTTGATTTAATTTGGTTCACTATACATATAGCTCATAGTTGTGCTTACTTTTTCTAACAAGTTTTATACTTCGCTTTTCTCATCAACTTGTATGTATGATACGTAATACAATGAAAGGATGCAAAAAGGAGCATAAGCTACAACAGGATAGACGAGCATTTGTAGCAGCAAGTGGTGAACACTATACAGTAAATGAGTCTAATTGACATTTTGTGCTTCACAGTTTTAACTTTGTGGTGCTAAATTCTTCCCAAGAAGATTTCTGTATTGAATTTTAGACATATTTCTAGTGAAAATAAAAGAAAGAGAAGAAACAGAGTCCATATTAGAGCAATTTAGCAGAGAGGAGGGCAATTCATTTTCAGAACTCCAAAAAGAGAGCAAGACAAAATTGCATATTTGTTTATAAAGATTTGTTTATAAAAAACGTCTGAACAGGTACAGTAGTTAGAACAACGTGAAAAAGTGTTAGCAGCTGACGAGGAAGCTTCTAAACAGTGGCTGCATCCTCCAGCGCAGGACACGTCAACGCGAAGAAGCGACGTCAAACCAAAACATCAACGCGCTGGTGGCCAAACTTCCTCAAATCTCCGTGCAGCGGGCTGTCTACGGTTGGCTAGACTGGCAGTCGACGGCCTGTTGCGTGGCACGGTCAGAGTGCCGATCGGCTCCCGGGGCCGGACCTATTCTCAGCGTGCTATTTTTTCAATTACAGGGAACAATTGCGTGCTCCCCGAACTACTCTTACTCTCTGGCGACATTAAGACTAATCCAGGCCCCACTACAACTTACACATGTCACCATACACAAAGACATAGACACAATAGCACCATGAGACACATACAGAAGTATAATATTAACATATTACAGTACAACGTAGATGGCCTCACAAACAAAATCATGCAGCTTAGGGAATTCGTACACAAACAAAACATTCACATAGCACTTATACAAGAAACAAAACTAAAACGCACACACAAAACACCCACATCCCTGACTTCACGGCGATCCGTCAAGATCGTACTGGGGGTAACGGGGGGGACTCATCACTTACATACGTAAAAGCATTAGCTACACTGATGCTACCCAAAACATTACAAACACAATCCAAGCAGATAACACGATAGAAATACAGGCAGTCAACATTAAAACACGCGCAAAACACAACACCACACTAATCAACATTTACATCCCACCAGATAGTTCACCTCAGGTGCCAGCCAATTACAATCCACAGTTACACAATCTTGCCTCTCTCACTAATGTCATCTTAGGAGGAGACTTCAACGCCAAAGACACTAGTTGGTACCTGCACAACCAAAATAACACCAGAGGCGCCAACATAGCCACACAACTAAACAGCCTCTTCATTCTTAACAATACAGAAGAACATACACACATACCACATCAAGCAGGATACTCAAACTCCTCCCCAGACATAACGTTCTGTTCCCCCTCACTAGCAACACATACACAATGGAGAACAGAAAAACAACTGTCATCAGACCACCTGCCCATCATCATTACAACACATTCTACACTCTGCCCCAACAGCCTTAGGCACACTTACAGAAATTACAAGAAAGCTGATTGGGAACAGTTCAAAATACAGACTGAGGAACAATTCACCACATTAAACAGCACACCCATCATAAACATCGATACAACACTCAAGACATTTAATCAGATTATCAATAATGCAAACAAATACATACCCAAGGGCAACATTAGGAAATACAACCCAAATTACACTAGAGAAATAGCCCACCTCATAAGGCAACGTAACAACCTCAAATATAACACACAAACACCACACACAGAAGCCATAAAACAGCAGATACAACAACTCAACACAGCGCAGGACACGTCAACGCGAAGAGGCGACGTCAAACCAAAACATCAACGCGCTGGTGGCCAAACTTCCTCAAATCTCCGTGCAGCGGGCTGTCTACGGTTGGCCAGACTGGCAGTCGACGGCCTGTTGCGTGGCACGGTCAGAGTGCCGATCGGCTCCCGGGGCCGGACCTATTCTCAGCGTGCTATTTTTTCAATTACAGGGAGCAATTGCGTGCTCCCCGAACTACTCTTACTCTCTGGCGACATTAAGACTAATCCAGGCCCCACTACAACTTACACATGTCACCATACACAAAGACATAGACACAATAGCACCATGAGACACATACAGAAGTATAATATTAACATATTACAGTACAACGTAGATGGCCTCACAAACAAAATCATGCAGCTTAGGGAATTCGTACACAAACAAAACATTCACATAGCACTTATACAAGAAACAAAACTAAAACGCACACACAAAACACCCACCATCCCTGACTTCACGGCGATCCGTCAAGATCGTACTGGGGGTAACGGGGGTGGACTCATCACTTACATACGTAAAAGCATTAGCTACACTGATGCTACCCAAAACATTACAAACACAATCCAAGCAGATAACACGATAGAAATACAGGCAGTTAACATTAAAACACGCGCAAAACACAACACCACACTAATCAACATTTACATCCCACCAGATAGTTCACCTCAGGTGCCAGCCAATTACAATCCACAGTTACACAATCTGCCTCTCTCACTAATGTCATCTTAGGAGGAGACTTCAACGCCAAAGACACTAGTTGGTACCTGCACAACCAAAACAACACCAGAGGCGCCAACATAGCCACACAACTAAACAGCCTCTTCATTCTTAACAATACAGAAGAACATACACACATACCACATCAAGCAGGATACTCAAACTCCTCCCCAGACATAACGTTCTGTTCCCCCTCACTAGCAACACATACACAATGGAGAACAGAAAAACAACTGTCATCAGACCACCTGCCCATCATCATTACAACACATTCTACACTCTGCCCCAACAGCCTTAGGCACACTTACAGAAATTACAAGAAAGCTGATTGGGAACAGTTCAAAATACAGACTGAGGAACAATTCACCACATTAAACAGCACACCCATCATAAACATCAATACAACACTCAAGACATTTAATCAGATTATCAATAATGCAAACAAATACATACCCAAGGGCAACATTAGGAAATACAACCCAAATTACACTAGAGAAATAGCCCACCTCATAAGGCAACGTAACAACCTCAAATAACACACAAACACCACACACAGAAGCCATAAAACAGCAGATACAACAGCTCAACACAGAAATAAACAACAAACTCAAAGAAAAACAAACAGAAACATTCAGGGAATTCATAACAACACTAAACCACTCCACAGATACATCCAGGCTATACAAGACTATAAACAGCATTACCCACTCTAACAGCGGCATTCACACCTCACACGCGGCTATCTGTCGCAGCCAAAATAATATCCCAACATACACACAACAAGCTAACATTCTAGTTAATCACTACGCAAAGATAAGTCACTTAAACAGAGACAACAACCAGAAACACGCAGACAGACAAACAGCCAGACACAAGAAAACCTACAGACTCGACACGACCATTACACCCTTCAATACAGACCAGACCACCAAGATCATCAAAAACATTAAGAATTCGAAGGCTACTGGACCAGACAACATATCTAACATACACCTTAAACACTTGGGCCCACAAGGAATACTAGCTCTCACAAATATCAGCACATATTCATACCAACACTGTATTATTCCTGACATATGGAAACAAGGTAAAATTATTACACTACTCAAACCAAACAAAAATCCAACAGAACCAGCTTCCTATAGACCCATTACTTTACTATGCACACCTTCCAAAGTAACAGAAAGACTAATCTTACAAATCACCAACCCACACATTCCACTATCGCCTACTCAACATGGATTCAGACCTCACCACTCAACCACGACATTACTCACTAACCTCACGCAGCACATCATGGATGGCATCAACTCCAGACGACCAGCTCAACGTACACTATTAGCAACAATAGACATTAGTAAAGCATTTGATGCTATCCCACGCTTCCCTCTCATAAACAAAATACTCAACACAAACATGCACAATAACACCAAAAGGTGGCTGAGCAACTATCTTCAGGAAGATACTCACATGTCACATTTAATGGCAAGTCATCCAAAAACAAGCTTTTTCCGAACGGGGTCCCTCAAGGCTCTGTTCTCTCACCAACACTCTTCAACTTATACATGCATGACATTCCAACACCCATAGATAACAAGCTTACCTTATCATCATATGCAGATGACATCACTCTAACATCCACCCACAACAACATCGACACCGCTACAAATAACCTACAAACATACATAAACAGTATACAAGACTGGCTCACACACAATAGACTCAAAGTAGCGCCCACAAAATCAACCATCACCTTGCTTACAAGCAACACAAAAGAACACCAGGTAATTCCACAGCTTACACTAAACAACATCAACATTCCACACACTCACAGGACCAAAATACTTGGGTCACATACAACACATCATTATCTTTTGCAAACCACATTCAGGACATTAAAAACAAATGTACGTCAAGACTTAACACGCTTAGGGTACTAACAGGCACAAACTTTGGACACCAGCAGGAAACAACATCACTCATATACAAACAATATATTCGCTCAGTTATGGACTATGCTAGCCCATGCTGGGCACCCATTATCTCAAACACACACATAAACACCTTACAGACAATACAAAACAACGCACTTCGTATCATTACAGGATGCACTCAAACAACACCAATAGAACACCTGCACACAGAAACAAAAATACTGAAAGTTAGGGAACATTTAGACATGAGGGGAACACAATTCATGGCAGCAGCGACAACTAACCCACAACACCCTTGCCACTACATGTACAATCATGCACCAACACCTCGCACCATTAAGGTAACACCAGAGAGACATTATAACCAAATACTCCATTCCATACCACGCCCCACAGACATCACACAGTACAGAAAACACATACACACACACCAACCCACAAAGCACTGACACGACTCGGTCCGAATGCGGTCCTAGGTGCGAAGCCGCCACCCATTAACAGGTCAGAGATCAGCCTGAGCAGATCGGATCGAGTTAACTTAGCACGATTCCGATGTGGACATCACCCCAACTTACGGACATATAAACACAGACTAGACAACTCCATAGACGACACCTGCCACCTGTGCCAGGACACACCACAAACAATTGAACACATTATGACGACTGTACCGCTCTAGCACAACAACGAACACAACACAACATCACTAGTGCGCTGAACCTCTGGTCCACTCCGGAGAGGGCGATCGGTTACCTGCGTGCCGCCGGCTTGCTCGATCAGGGTGGGCTGATCGGCTAAACAACAACAACAACAAACAACAAACTCAAAGAAAAACAAACAGAAACATTCAGGGAATTCATAACAACACTAAACCACTCCACAGATACATCCAGGCTATACAAGACTATAAACAGCATTACCCACTCTAACAGCGGCATTCACACCTCACACGCGGCTATCTGTCGCAGCCAAAATAATATCCCAACATACACACAACAAGCTAACATTCTAGTTAATCACTACGCAAAGATAAGTCACTTAAACAGAGACAACAACCAGAAACACGCAGACAGACAAACAGCCAGACACAAGAAAACCTACAGACTCGACACGACCATTACACCCTTCAATACAGACCAGACCACCAAGATCATCAAAAACATTAAGAATTCGAAGGCTACTGGACCAGACAACATATCTAACATACACCTTAAACACTTGGGCCCACAGGAATACTAGCTCTCACAAATATCAGCACATATTCATACCAACACTGTATTATTCCTGACATATGGAAACAAGGTAAAATTATTACACTACTCAAACCAAACAAAAATCCAACAGAACCAGCTTCCTATAGACCCATTACTTTACTATGCACACCTTCCAAAGTAACAGAAAGACTAATCTTACAAATCACCAACCCACACATACCACTATCGCCTACTCAACATGGATTCAGACCTCACCACTCAACCACGACATTACTCACTAACCTCACGCAGCACATCATGGATGGCATCAACTCCAGACGACCAGCTCAACGTACACTATTAGCAACAATAGACATTAGTAAAGCATTTGATGCTATCCCACGCTTCCCTCTCATAAACAAAATACTCAACACAAACATGCACAATAACACCAAAAGGTGGCTGAGCAACTATCTTTCAGGAAGATACTCACATGTCACATTTAATGGCAAGTCATCCAAAAACAAGCTTTTTCCGAACGGGGTCCCTCAAGGCTCTGTTCTCTCACCAACACTGTTCAACTTATACATGCATGACATTCCAACACCCATAGATAACAAGCTTACCTTATCATCATATGCAGATGACATCACTCTAACATCCACCCACAACAACATCGACACCGCTACAAATAACCTACAAACATACATAAACAGTATACAAGACTGGCTCACACACAATAGACTCAAAGTAGCGCCCACAAAATCAACCATCACCTTGCTTACAAGCAACACAAAAGAACACCAGGTAATTCCACAGCTTACACTAAACAACATCAACATTCCACACACTCACAGGACCAAAATACTTGGGGTCACATACAACACATCATTATCTTTTGCAAACCACATTCAGGACATTAAAAACAAATGTACGTCAAGACTTAACACGCTTAGGGTACTAACAGGCACAAACTTTGGACACCAGCAGGAAACAACATCACTCATATACAAACAATATATTCGCTCAGTTATGGACTATGCTAGCCCATGCTGGGCACCCATTATCTCAAACACACACACATAAACACCTTACAGACAATACAAAACAACGCACTTCGTATCATTACAGGATGCACTCAAACAACACCAATAGAACACCTGCACACAGAAACAAAAATACTGAAAGTTAGGGAACATTTAGACATGAGGGGAACACAATTCATGGCAGCAGCGACAACTAACCCACAACACCCTTGCCACTACATGTACAATCATGCACAACACCTCGCACCATTAAGGTAACACCAGAGAGACATTATAACCAAATACTCCATTCCATACCACGCCCCACAGACATCACACAGTACAGAAAACACATACACACACATCTAACCCACAAAGCACTGACACGACTCGGTCCGAATGCGGTCCTAGGTGCGAAGCCGCCACCCATTAACAGGTCAGAGATCAGCCTGAGCAGATCGGATCGAGTTAACTTAGCACCAGTGGCGACTCGTGGTATAAATGTATGGGGGTGCGATTTCATAAAATTGTACGACAACATGGACTCACAATAGGCTAGCGCGAATCCAACTGCCGCTCACAAGAGTACTTGTATTAACATATGCGGCTATGCCAGACGTACAATTCTAGTTAATTACAAATAAGTAATAATTTCAATAAAATACATATAAATGGCTTATATCATTATTACTGAAGTAACTATTAGTAAAAATAAAGTTGTTATTATAAAAAAAATTTGCGATTGTACTTATATTTTCATTACAACAGTAAAATATAATTTATATTTACTTGAGCGAAAAATCTATCGCTCCATTCGGCTGCAATATTATTTTGTATTCAAACAGCGGTACGCTGTTTGAAGCTATGCTATAAGTTTAGAATATTATGTACTGTATGAAGGCTTACTCAAAATGCCTCATGAATCAAGATATGCCACATGAATTTTTAAAATATATTTCAAGAATATTTATTTTAATATCTTAAAATTAATATATTTTTTATCTGTTAAATTAATATTTATCGTTTCAAGCAAGGGGGAGCGACCGCTCCATCGCTCCTATACGCCAGTCGCCACTGCTTAGCACGATTCCGATGTGGACATCACCCAAACTTACGGACATATAAACACAGACTAGACAACTCCATAGACGACACCTGCCACCTGTGCCAAGACACACCACAAACAATTGAACACATTATGACGGACTGTACCGCTCTAGCACAACAACGAACACAACACAACATCACTAGTGCGCTGAACCTCTGGTCCACTCCGGAGAGGGCGATCGGTTACCTGCGTGCCGCCGGCTTGCTCGATCAGGGTGGGCTGATCGGCTAAACAACAACAACAACAACTTGTATGTATTTTCATTGGACAGATTATTTGTTTCTTTAAAGTTGAAATACGCGTTCCTTTTTAACGTTAAACTACTACTAACAGACTTCTCCAATCTCTTTTTACGTAATGGAATATTACTCGATTCTGAATGTTTCAAATACTCTTAATTATAAAAAAGAATTCCATGTACCATTAATATCATTTCACAAAAATGTCTCATTTTAATTATAAGTCTAAAGTTTCGGGTTCATGTCACGAAATATAGCTTTTAAAATCTTTGTGGCACAAAAGGTTACAATCGTTCATCGATAATATATACAGGGTGACACAAATAAAGCGGAACCCTCTCCTCATTATTTAATATTTCATTCATTTTGTTGTGAAAATTTCTGTGGGTTAGCTTAAGCTTAGCTTAGTTTAATTGTCAATATCTGTCAGTCCTTCTTAGTATTCAACAGCTTTTGTTTTGAGTAAAATATTTTTTTAAGTTTGTAAGCCTTAAAACTGAAATTCGAAAGAAGAAAGCATGTTTGTTAGTGAAACTTATTTTAAAACTTCATCATTTGAAGAATGTATTAGAGAGTTTAAACAGAAATTTCCGAATAAAACTGTTCCACGTAAATCATTAATATATCGAATTGTCCAGCTATTTCGTGAAGAAGGGTCCGTTATTCCACCAAAATGGAATTATCCTCGAAGAACAGTGACTGATAATGTAATGGATGAAATCCGACGTTCAGTTACCCGCAGCCCACGAAAGTCTGCTCGAAGGTTGGCAAAACAGCCGCAAATCAACAGGAAGTCCTGTAGGCGAGTACTTCATTCCATACATCTTAATGCTTACAAAATTAACAGCGTACACCAATTTTTGGCTCCTGATTCAGAAAAACGTGCAAGATTTTGTCAATGGTTTAAACATTTGATTAGTGCAAATATAAGAAATTTAACTTTCTTCACTAATGAAGCGTGATTTGATCTCTCAGGTTACGTAAACTCTCAGACCAACAGAGTGTGGAATGCTGCAAAACCGAATGAATTTGAAGCGATTCCTTTACATGACCAAAAGATTAAGAGACGCATTGTAGGGTCAATTAATTTAGAACGTTATATTGACATAATTTTGAATCCGTTCATTCAACAGCTACACAATGATGGACTTTCTGAAGGGTATTTTCAACAGGATAACGCTACGACCCACACAGCTCGTCCAACGCTAAATTTTTTACATGAATTCTTTGACGAAAGAATAATAACCTAAGAACTTTGGCCACCCAGATCTCCCGATCTAACGTTTCCAGAATTTTTTCTGTGGGGTTACCTGAAAGAAGTTTGTTACCGGTCAAACCCTACAACAATTGAACAAATGAAGATTAACATCACACAAACTGTGCAAGATATTACTTCCACATTGTTAAGAAAAGTGTCATCTAAACACGATCGACGAATTGGTACGTGTTTGAATGTCGACGAAGGTAATTTTCAACATTTACTTTAATAAAATCAGTATTGTAAATAATTTATGTATTCTTGCTGTAGTTACTAAATAATTACTATCGTTGAGTTCCGTCTTATTTGTGTCACTGTATAAACACACACACACACACACACACACACACACACACACACACACTGTGTCCCAAATAAAGTGGCCACCTTTCTCACCTGGCTAACAGAACTACAATACAAAGGATGTCTAAATGAAACATAAATCATATTAAACCCTTCATATTATTCTTAAAATGAGAGGTAGTTTATTTAAATTGAATGAGTAATCTTTTTACAAATTCAATATAAACAGTAGTCTTTAAAAAACAGCAACCATTCGCCAGTGGCGCACATGGTTACAATTGGTTATTGATAATAATGGAGAATACATTGAACATTTGCTGTGTTAATGTTTTATTCAGTTTGTTTCTGTTCATTGTAAACTTCTTTAATGTTCAGCTAAGTCTGCTCTGATTACCCTCCTTGTCAACATTATTTTTTAACAACTATTGTTCAAATTGAATTTTTAAAGATAATACTCATACGATGTAAATAAACTACCTCTCATTTTGAAGACAATATAAAGGGTTTAATTAATATGATTTTTGCTTCATTTAGTTTTCCTTGGCCAGATGGGATACACTGTGTGTGTGTATATATATATATATATATATGCAAATAACTGCAATGACCGCGCAGTATATAAATGAATAGAAACGACATAAGTATTAAGGAACGTTTCTGCACACGAGGAGGAGAGATACGAAATAATGAAAAATGAGGCGAACCGCCTGGGAATCGAACCCAGGGCCTTCCAATTGCCGGTCGGACGCTCTACCATTATGCTACGGACCTCACTCAATCACAAATCGAAATTCTCCCAAATAGGGCAGAAACCAATGCCCTCAAAGAGCACCCTCGCAAATCGTGAATATGCGCAAATAACTGCAATGACCGCGCAGTATATAAATGAATAGAAACGACATAAGTATTAAGGAACGTTTCTGCACACGAGGAGGAGAGATAACGAAATAATGAAAAATGAGGCGAACCGCCTGGGAATCGAACCCAGGGCCTTCCAATTGCCGGTCGGACGCTCTACCATTATGCTACGGACCTCACTCAATCACAAATCGAAATTCTCCCAAATAGGGCAGAAACCAATGCCCTCAAAGAGCACCCTCGCAAATCGTGAATATGCGCAAATAACTGCAATGACCGCGCAGTATATAAATGAATAGAAACGACATAAGTATTAAGGAACGTTTCTGCACACGAGGAGGAGAGATAACGAAATAATGAAAAATGAGGCGAACCGCCTGGGAATCGAACCCAGGGCCTTCCAATTGCCGGTCGGACGCTCTACCATTATGCTACGGACCTCACTCAATCACAATCGAAATTCTCCCAAATAGGGCAGAAACCAATGCCCTCAAAGAGCACCCTCGCAAATCGTGAATATGCGCAAATAACTGCAATGACCTGGGTTCGATTCCCAGGCGGTTCGCCTCATTTTTCATTATTTCGTTATCTCTCCTCCTCGTGTGCAGAAACGTTCCTTAATACTTATGTCGTTTCTATTCATTTATATACTGCGCGGTCATTGCAGTTATTTGCGCATATTCACGATTTGCGAGGGTGCTCTTTGAGGGCATTGGTTTCTGCCCTATTTGGGAGAATTTCGATTTGTGATTGAGTGAGGTCCGTAGCATAATGGTAGAGCGTCCGACCGGCAATTGGAAGGCCCTGGGTTCGATTCCCAGGCGGTTCGCCTCATTTTTCATTATTTCGTTATCTCTCCTCCTCGTGTGCAGAAACGTTCCTTAATACTTATGTCGTTTCTATTCATATTATATATATATATATATATATGAGAAAGAAATAGTAAAAATTAAAAAAAGTGTAATTCACAAGTGTGAAGTATAAAAAGAAAATAAAAAAATGGTTTTTAAACAGTAAATTTTTCTTCTTATTTCACTGATACAGAAAGTGCAAAAGGTTATACATTCAAAGACTGACTTATATAGAAAATGAAATCTATTCCTTAGCTTAGAAAACCGTTGCCGAGCGATAGGACACGTTCAACCAATCACATTTATTTTAATGAGAGAATTAAACAAAAAGAGTCTCGTGAAGGGAAGGTGAAGGATTTCGAAGCATCTTATTATTTATTTGTGTTCCCCAGGTTCTAGACCGGTGGCATGACTTGCATATTGGAGAAAGCATTATTTTTATTATTGTTTTGCTGTATGTTGTACAAAAGAGGCCAAATTTGTATTTAGTTTCGTTAAAAGATTACAATGTTTACATAAAAGTAAATCCCGGTTAGCACAAATAATGCGTTCCTGGAAATCCTCGTGCTAAGTGAATACGATTATTTCATAGACACAATGTTAATTAGGGGGAGTTTGGTTCCTGAGAAAAAAATTTCCAACTATAATAAACTCCTAAAATCGAGAGATAAACAGAGTAAAACATATATAAAATGTATTTATATAGATTATTAACATATAAAATAATATAATCTTGAAATAAAGAAGAGATTAGTTTACAAAATAACACGAAAAATATGTATGGGTACTCACATTATATACAGGGGAACGGGGCAAAGGCTCGATGGCTGAATGAAGGGAAACTGGATGGTGATTGAATGAGAGGATTGTCGCCATTTTCATCATCTTCATTTTCAAGGGCCGAATGTTCAGGAGAAATTGTGATGGTTTCATTCGTGTGCACAGTAACTTCGTGCAACCCCACAGCATTCACAATGTTAAAGGCACAGAATTCCTCTTCGAAACAGCACATGATCGCAAATATTCGCCTGGGAAAATCTGGCGTTTCGTGCGAATTCGCACTAATCCGAAGAAAGTTCGTGCTAATATGGAAGATTGGTGTTAATTAGCACTTCGTGCTAAACCGAAATTCGTGCAAACCGAACTCGTGCTAAGTAGGGGTTACCTGTATAGGGTACTTAGCGAACTGTGTTTAATTGTATAAAGCAAGCTAAGCCTATTGAAGTTTCTCCAAAGTTAGGACCTAGTCAGTAAGCTAGGTTTAAAAGGTAGAAGACCTACTTACGACGGTACCATTAGGTTCAGGCCAACTTACCCTCAAGGGAAGAGCGGTGTGTCTCTAGGCCTTTGTTAAGCAGGAGGCGATCGTATCCTCCATTTAACCTACTACTGTAGGACTAATAAATAATTCCTGAACTGAAGGTTTGTTGGCTTAGTCTGCACTTTAATTGCAGCTGAAATGACACCAAACAATATATAGCTTTGATGGCTCTCACAAAAAGTTAAGTGTAAATGGATTAGAGCCTACATTGCATTGTCCTTGGCTTGTTTGGAAGGACTTAATATTGTAGAAGCTAATTTTAGGCTAGCCTTAAACAGCATGCCCTTGTCTTTATTAGCTTGTCTTTATTAGTCTGAGTGCCCAGGCTATATTTTATTTTAATATATTCATCCGAGTCATACACCATAGTTTGCTCCTAGCTGCTGAAATTAATTCTGGCATGCAAACTTGTCTTTACTTTTATTAATAATATTGCATTACAGCTTGGGGTAGGATTCTAACAAATTTTTAAAAACGCTTTTGCCCCTCATTTTCATTAGAATTTAGGCCTAGTTCATGATTTTTCTTAAGTTTGGGTGTATATCACAGTATGTATGGCATGAAAATATGTTAAATTAGAAAATTAAAAGGCCTGCACATTAGGGTGGATCGATTTTACATTTGTTTCGATTTCCATATTCTAATAGAGACAAAAACTTGCGCATGCCCTAGAGTCATAAAATTTTGCGTGTGTGTTATTTCATGCCTAAGCAACGATATAAATGCTATGGGAAATATATAAATGCATTATTTAAGACAAAGAGCCGATCTGAAAATATGTATATTATACATATTTTCAGATCGGCTCTTTGTCTTAAATAATGCATTTATATATTTCCCATAGCATTTATATCGTTGCTTAGGCATGAAATAACACACACGCAAAATTTTATGACTCTAGGCTAGGGTTTAAAAATACGTTTTTGACGACTAAAATATGATTTTCATCGCTCTGCCGGGGGCAGAAGATGATTACCTATTAAGCTCAGATTTTGCAGAGGCTATTTTCTCATGCATGCGCAAGTTTTTGTCTCTATTAGAATATGGAAATCGAAAAAAATGTAAAATCGATCCACCCTACTGCACATCTGGCAACTGGTATGGTATGAATGTGTGACAAATTAGAAAATTAAAAGACCTGGACATCTGGCACTCTACTTTTGAAGCATGTTAAATTGCTAGGGCTAAGCTAGTTTCAGATTTGGTGAGGGTCGGCTAATTTCAGTAAAAAAAATTTCAGAGTTGACAATGTTACAGTAACTACCGTAAAATAAGATGGCTTTACGTAGGGATAGTTTCAAACAAGTTAAAAAAAAATTATATCTACTGGGTTACAATCTTAAATTCCCTTCCAAATTTGGCTTCTTTGATGTCAGTAACTTCAGTAGTCAAGTTACTTTTTTCAGAAAATAAAAAAGTCATGAATGTCCTTGTTTTAAAATCAACTCATCTTACAGCATAGCCATTAAGCTTATATAAGAGCCCTTGGCACCAGATAGTAAGGTATGGTATTACAAAATGCTTTGCCAGTGTCATTTTAGTCAGTATTGTTTTTTTGATATGTACAGTATAGAAGTCTAGAGTGGAAAAATTGCCTACTTGGACAGTAAGGACCTAAACCTATTGGCCTAAACCTATTAGGTTAAAAGGCATACCATACTATGCAAGATTGACTATACCGTAGCACAAGGTATATGACGCGTTCGGTGGAGAAGGGGCGAACGCAACATTTTCGAATTATGCCACAAAATGCAGTTAAAGTTTGTAAACTTTAAACCTTTGTATTTTTCCAGTTTATTGAAATGTTGTATGAATTTGAACATATATTTGAGTAAAATATTGTTGTGTAATATGTCGATATAATAAAACGCCAAGAAATTTTGCAATATTATTTATTGATAGCTTCTGATGTTAACTGGTGTAATCCATTATATGGTCCTCTTCGCCGAATGTTGTCTTACCTGCTTCAACTGTTTCGGTTTCTTCCAGTTCCTTTAACAATCTTGTATAATAGTTCACTGCAGTTGCAGGCATTAGGTCTGATAATTCTTTGAGATCTTTTATTTTTTCCTTAGTTATTGGCAGCAATTGGGAATACTTTGGTTGCAGTGTCTGCTGGGCTAGATTGAATAAATTGACACTGTAGGATTTTTTCCCTTTCTGCAGTCTGACGGGATGGCTATTGTCTGGGGTTGTGCGGTATGCAGTAGATATTACGTAGCCTTCTTTGTGTTGAAAGTCAAATATTAACTTTCTTGCATCTGTAAATTTAGTAGTTGTTGATTTCCTAATGACAATGCACGTTTTTAGGACGTCAAAATCGAGAAAATCAGCCTGTTTCATTTCTACAACTAGGAAGCGCTGCGAAACGGCTGTAGTTATGGCCGTAACATAATCTTTTTTGGTGTAAATAATATTGCTGTAATTATTTTTTATATTTTGTTCAATTTGGCCAAATTGAGCATCACAGGGCATTGTCGAGTGACCAGAAAGTAGATAGATGTGTTCAATGTGAAGCAATGATGCGGAGTGAATTTCTCTGATACATTAAAACCTAAATTTTACCGTGAAAGAGTGCAGACTAACATCTAATTTTTTGCATAGGTAAAGCAAAGGTTTTAAAGGATAATTATACGACAATTTTGTGGCGTTCGCCCCTTCTCCACCGAACGCGTCATATCATGTAATCCTTGCAGCCATATGTAGAAATTCACTTTTTAATGCTAATTTACGGCTGTGAACATAATTTGATGGAGAGAAAGACTGGGCATTTACCTATTAACCATTCTGATAACAGCCAGACACAGTCGAGTTTACAAAATTTGGGACTGATGCCCAATATGTAGAGTAATTTATGAAATTACATGGCCTACTAGTTTTTTAATCTTAATAAGCTATTCTACTCTGACATAGAAAGACGAATACTTCTGGAAACTATTAGTTATTTCTTCAATGGCCTTAATATTTTACAGGTTTTGGGAAAGACACGTGTAGCTATTAACATTTATTTTATGCTTTGTATATTTGTACAATTTCTATTTACAGTACTTACTCAACTATCCGTGATTGAGGGGCGGTCCATGATTACGGATAACCCGATTTCACGGTTAAATCAGCATACCCGCCAGTGGGTGGATGGTGCAGCCACTGCTACCCGTCACCACTAACTGGCCTCCCATCTTGCGCGCCACCACACAGTATTATTCTATTACAGTATAATATATAATTAAGTAGTTTGTACTCACCACAAGACGTGAAGATATGCGAAACCACAAGCACACATGCGGCGAGACAATGGACTGAGGCGCGTTGTGTTGGGCTGGGGGAGGCGAGCCACGGATATAAACACCGTCCCAACTCACAGTTAATGCGGTGTCATGATCTAGAATAAATGCACTGATCACAATAAAAAATCACAATTAATTTTATTCACGGTTGAGTGAATCACGGATAATCGCGTGAAGTACTGTATTGTTAAATTTGGTGCTTGACACATTTGATAATTCTGCCAGACTTTGCAGAGAAGTTAAGCGAAATTGGATAAGAGACCATATTCTGCGTCCAGACTATGTATTCGGATCCCACGTAAAGTTGTATGTCCCCTCTGTCATATGACCTTAAATGTTGCGAAGGAAGTTCAACAACCCACATCATTACATTACTTTGCAGAGAGGGGTACATTCATTGAAGGGTAGTGCGAATATGCCAGACTGCAGAACCTGCAAAATTCTCTTACGCTCATTTCATAAAAAAATTCTCACTTTCCAAATTGAGAAAGTTTCACGAAGTATGAACAATTCTCGTTCATAATATTTTTAAATTTCGTGCGAACACGTCTGGAAGAAAATTCTCTTGCTGAATAATGGAAAATATTGTCAATTTAGTTTCTAAGTCTCTAAGAATGGTACAAAATTTGTCGCAGCGCAACCGAGAATAATTTCAATTAAAACTCTTGCCCGACGTGTACAGAGCGAGACTTTTATGGAAAAAATCCTCTCGCGGCGCATCAGAAAATTCGAGCAGGTTTTACAATTTGAGGTATATGGACTTAACAACCAGTTGAAAAAAGTGAATGGAATTTTTAGACTGAAGTTTTTCCCACGAAACAGTCTCAACATTTATTTCACCAAATGAAAGTGATTGATTCCTCTATTATCATTACACAGGAGTTAATTAGGATGTAGTCTATTTTTAAATAAAGATATAGAGAAGATTTAAAATGTGTTCAGACACTTTCTTCTGAGTTTTCAAATTGGTTTAAAACAGTCATTCCCAAAGTTATCAATTAAAGACATTGGCAACCTCCAGAAATATTTGTGAACGGTCCCTATGTTATGATAGTAGCTTATTCAAATAGGGTTCGAACTCACCACATCTTGAGTAGAAGGTGAGGGCGCTAGCCACTACACTACGACGATATAAAAATTAATACAACCTACCAAATATTTAAACAACCTAGGAAACGCATAAGGCTTTTGGGTGCAGAGGCATTTTACGTGTTAACTCTCCCGCATTCGAGGTAACGACCAGCAAGCGCTTTCACTTTCTACTCGAGAGCTGGTAGGTTTGAACCCTGGTGGGGGCGATTTTTTATTCTAAAAAACTGCGCGCGTTCATATATATATATAATATATATATATATATATCGGGTGGCCCAAAAAAAACGCCTTGAGATTTGAACATCAATAACTCCAAAAATATGCAGTTCACACTTCCAAAATTTACAAAACTTTTACCACAATCTATTGATAAGCCATCATAAAAATTTCAAACCTCTACATTAAATATTTTTTCCACAGCTGAGGGAACAATGTGGTATTGTGAAAAAAACGAATATCCTAAATCCTAAATGTGTATAGCTGTACCTGGCGACTATTCTAAGACTTGTAGTAGTTTCCTCAGCCTATGGATAATCTGTTAGTCTCTGAAAAACGTCAGATGATATAGGCCATCTTAAATACTATTTTTTAAACTTACCCTTCAAATTATGGTTCTAACTAACGGTGAAAAAGCGGTGATTGAAAAGTGTTTCTTGGAAAAAAGATGGACTGGGGCAAGAATTTTGAGGGAATTTCCAGGAATAACTTGTAATGTTACGTCTGTGAATAGAATAATTAAAAAAACTTAAAGCAACCGGTTCGACGGCACGGAAGCGTGGAAGTGGTCGGCCTAAAACAGTTTACACTCAAGACAATATAGCAATGATCGAAATGATGAACCTATCTCAAGAGGATCGACCTGGGTCACACTGCTCTCAGAGGAAAATTGCAAGAAGTTTAGGTATCAGTCGAAGTTCTATACAAAGAATGCAGAGAACGGTAGGACTTAAAGCATTTAAAAGGATCCGTGTTTCACGACGTGACAGCAATGTAAGAGCTAAAAGAAAAATTCGTTGTAGAAAATTGCTTGATAGATTTTCGTCCAATGATGTTAAAAAAATAGTTTTTTCAGATGAAAAAGATTTCACCATCGAGATTGTTCGAAATTCCCGGAACGATGTTGTTTATGGTCGACGTAAGAAAGACATTCCTCCATCGAGACTTTACCACCAGACAAGTCGGTTTTCCAAAAAAAAATCATGGTATTAGCAGGTGTATCGTGGAATGGAAAGACGAAAATTCATTTCATTTCAGAAAATAAAAAAATTAATTCAGAAACCTATGTAAATCTTTTAGAGGAGAATCTTTTACCTGATTGTCGGCGTCTGTATTAAGGAAACGATTTCATACTCCAACAAGATGGTGCTACAACTCATACTAGCAAGTTCACACAGGATTATCTACAAAAGAATGTAATCAACTTCATTGGAAAAAACGACTGGACCCCGCAATCACCTGATTGCAATCCCATGAATTATTGCATATGGAACACTTTAGCAGAGAAGATTTATGAAGGCCAAACAGAAAAGTTTACAGAAATGCAATTAAAGAAAAAAATACTTGATTGTTGGGACAAAATAACATTAGTAGAAATCAGAAAATGTATCATGTCGTGGAAAAAAAGGATAAGACTAGTTTGTAAGCAGGAAGGCGGACATATTGATCATATTTGTTGATAAGATGTGAATAGTAAAATTTTTTCAGTTTATGATATTAGTTTTTTTCACCATACCTCATTGTTCCCTCAGCTGTGGAAAAATATTTTATGTAGAGGTCTGAAATTTTTATGATGGCTTCTCAATAAATTGAGGTTAAAGTTATTTAAATTTTGGAAGTGTGAACTGCATATGTTTGAAGTTATTGATGTTCAAATCTCAAGGCGTTTTTTATGGGCCACCCGATATATATATAGGCGTAGGGGTCCCGATTTTGTCATGGGAGGCAAGCAAATTTTGTCCGAAAGAAATAAACGAAACCGAAAATCGATTTTCAAGTCATATTTTTATTAAAAACTATTTGTAGGTATATACAACTGTACAAAAGCTGAGTATCAAACAAGTTACAACAATAGAGTAAGTTGTAACAGGTATGAAATGGGATACTTAAATACTGCCGTTTTGTGATAGGTTTTCCTTTCCATAATCAAATATTGCATGGTTCAAGATCTGAAGAGACACATTTCTGGCAGAGATGATACCTTATATGAAAATCAAAACGTTTCGGGTGAAATCAAACGTGGTGATTGAAAATATGTGTAAGTACTGGGCTTTTGCTCGAATTTTCGGGTGTAATTGTCCGAAAAAAATTCAGTCAGGCTGAATTTGTGGTGTTAATTGACCCCTCCCCCTGATACCCCGCCTCCTACGGCTACATATATATATATATATATATGTGGTGATTGAAAATATGTGTAAGTACTGGGCTTTTGCTCGAATTTTCGGGTGTAATTGTCCGAAAAAAATTCAGTCAGGCTGAATTGTGGTGTTAATTGACCCCCTCCCCCTGATACCCCGCCTCCTACGGCTACATATATATATATATATTGTGTGGTGATTGAAAATATGTGTAAGTACTGGGCTTTTGCTCGAATTTTCGGGTGTAATTGTCCGAAAAAAATTCAGTCAGGCTGAATTTGTGGTGTTAATTGACCCCTCCCCCTGATACCCCGCCTCCTACGGCTACATATATATATATATATATATGTGGTGTGTGTGTGTGTGTGTGTGTGTAAAATCGACAGACCTAACCAAGCCCAGTTTGACTGGAGGAACATACTATATCGCCTGGAACCGAAATAACCCACTCCACCTATGCTGTCCGAAGTGACCATTATTTGTCAAAAACTAAGCCCACAGAGTGGTCATAGCCGCTGTCCATTAACTGTAGGAAAATTTAGAGTAAATGAGTCGAGCAGTTTATAGTCATAAAGAATATTTTTCTTGACCAGACCAGTTCCCGTTTTGTGTGTAATTCTAACAAACATACGCTACATAAAGCACTGATAACTATGATAACTGACTCATTCGTAAGAAGGTATCTTCAAATTATGTGCACTTATTTCGTCTGCCGTTTTTCGTTCTCATAATGTAACTATATTTTCCCCCAAGATCTTATCTGAAGCTATTCATGAAAAGTTGGTTTGTCACCAATGAGAAATGTTAATAGGACACAGAAAGGGATAAAAAAGGACAAAAATTAATTTATATATTCATACATACAATATAAAGAATCTCATTTCCCAACGAATTGGGATGAGAAGGCGGCACAACCCGGATATAAAATACATAAGGTAGTGAAAACGGGGAAAAACAGAAAGCAAAGCGTACACAACCATTCACACAAGGTTTTGTGATAGGTTTTCCTTTCCATAATCAAATATTGCATGATTCAAGATCTGAAGAGACACATTTCTGGCAGAGATGATACCTTATATGAAAATCAAAACGTTTCGGGTGAAATCAAACGTGGTGATTGAAAATATGTGTAAGTACTGGGCTTTTGCTCGAATTTTCGGGTGTAATTGTCCGAAAAAAATTCAGTCAGAAAAAGAATGAGAATGTGCAGAAAGTCTGGTACTGCGTGCTCTCCTTAAAGGAGGAGGTATGCAGTTAGAGAGTTCAGAAGAGCAGTGTCCGTTATAATAGAGATAGTAAAGAGAGAGTGAGGCAACATTGCGGTGAAGAGAGATTGAAGACAATCAGTAAGAGGCGGAAAATTGATGAGATGAAGACTTTGATTTCTCCCGGTCAAGTACCGCTGTGTCGTTTGAACCATCCCACATATAAGAAGCGTATTCCAAACAGGGGCGGGCAAGACCCCTATACAGACAGAGCAACTGAGTGGGAGTGGGAGTGAAGAAACTGCGGAGGCGGTACAGCACACCTAACCTCTTTGAAGTTTTTTTGGGAAGAGATTATACAGTGTGTGGGTTGAGCTCCCCCTCACATGAGAAACGTACTCTATACTCTATACAGGAGCGGACAAGACTCCTGTACAGAGACAGCAACTGAGTTGGAGTGAAGAAACTGCGGAGCTGATACAACACACCTAACCTCGATCATTTACTTCCACTTGGAATAAAATATTGGGCAAGTGTCATTATGGTCTTTTAGCAGATTTGGGCTATTCTCATTAAGCCTTTCGTGCCCAGTTTCACGTTACTAATTTTACTCTTGCTTACGTCATACGATTTTATTCAGTCTCAGGAGCGCCACTTGAGCTCTCTTGAATTAAATGGTTTTAGGCTCTATATTAATTTTAGCACATACTGTACACAAATTACATTTACGTGTTCTCTGTTTACTATGTGTCATTTGTGTATATGTTAAGGTTTTTAATCTATAGATAACAAGGTTATATAAAAATTTTGTGCGTCTATACAGGGTGATGTATAAATGTGTTTCATAAATCGCAGGGTGTATTCTTGAGACAAAAGTAAAGAAAAATGACCATATAAACATAGGTCGAGGAACCCGTAAGTTTCGAGCTATAGCACGCGACAGAAAAATGAAACTCCTGCTGTGTATCCTGACAGATAGATAGGGGGCGGTGGTCCTATTCCGTGGCCACCTCGGTCACCAGATTTAAATCCTCTTGATTATTACTTGTGAGGTCATTTAAGAAGCCTAGTTTATGTTACAGAAGTCCGAGCACGTGATGAATTGTGGCAACGAGCTCGAGACAATTGCGAAACGATCCGCAGTACTCCAGGAATTTTTCAGTGTGTCAGACAATCACCTGTGTGACGTGCTGAGGCATGCATTCAAGAAGTAGGAAAGAATTTCAAACATTTACTTTAATGAAGTAAATGTATCACACTGTATATCTGCATAAAATGTAAAAATTCTTTAGGAGTTTCATTTTTCTGTCGCATGCTATAGCTCGAAACGTACGGGTTTCTCGACCTATGTTTAAATGGTGTTTTATCTTTATTTTTGTCTCAAGAATACATCCTGCGATTTATGAAACACATTTATGAATCACCCTGTATATATTTATAGTTTTACATACCAATATCATTTAAATCTGGGTGTAATTTTTATAAAAGTTATTAATTAAAATGATGTAAGAGCGAATTATATTAGTTATTTTAAGTTATAAAATGCTAATAAATTATAAGTTCTTGAAACTGTTAGATGAATTCTATAACTTAATTAGAATTATGTAAACGTTTACATGTAATATATTTATTTAATGTATTTATAATTAAACACATTATACTCTGACACTATGTAGAGTTATAATGCTATAGTTATACATGTATTTGAATGTATCTACAAAGTGGCCCATAAGCCCCTTTACCCCTAAGCCCTTTTCAGTCTAGAAAAGGATGAGGGTAAAGGGGGCAAAGAGACTTATGGGACACTCTGTATGCTTCTATCTTTGTGTAAGTAAAGATCATCATATCAAAATACAAACACAAAATTCACTCTGAGAATATTAATTTCTTTATCTGAAAACTTATTGTTGGGTGGTCCGTTTAACGCCCTTCATTCAATTGAGGGGATTGAAACGGCGACCATTTAATGTTCAAAGGGTTTACAGTAAGAGTAAAGATAAGTCGTGTTTGCTTCATGGACAAGGACATGGCTTTGAGAGGATTAGTGTATGTTCCATTTAATTTGACACAACGCGTCCTAATATGAATTTGAACGAAATTAACCTTGTTTGGACCACTGGGTCATATATGCACCGTTTCCAATACATGCACTCATAACAACCCTACAAAAACTTCGGTCGTTAAGAGGTTAAAGTGTTCTACTACTGACCATTGATATTATGATGAAAGATGTATAGTAAATACTGAAATATATACACCAAAATAGGCAAAAGCGTTGAAATAAATTTTAAAGTTATAATCGTATATCACTACACGTATTTATAATTGTTTTTTTTTTACAAATTTAGATACACTTTTCATAACCTAAAAAATTAGTTCATAAGTTAGTAAACATTATACATTATACGAGAAATACATTATGCAGGACGACAACATCGACAATTGACTTTGAAGAAGTGCATAGTGATAATACCAAATCGTTGCGTTTAATTTTCCTCTAACTTAAAAATATTAAACTTATTTATAGGACCAATTCTTTAATATGTAAAATCATAAAAAACCAGTGAAAGTGGTAACTAACGTACACTTAATGAAACCTGCAGATGGCGTGAATTTTTCTCACAAATTATCTCTGTCCCAGGGGCGTAACTGGAGTAAAAAAGTTTTATAATTACTTCCATAGATAATGAATGCTTCTAACAATAGGATTGTGTTCGTCCCCCACCCCAACTTTTTTCGCCCCTGCTCTGTCCATACAGCATCACACATATTACACATAAATGCATGGTCGAATTAGCGAGTTCATCACCATGGGGGATAGGATTTTTCCATTTCAGCTTTCCGTTGTAAAAAGCTAACATTGGTTAAAGTTTTTTTTTTTTTTTTTTGGCTAGTAGTATGGGAGAAAATATGTAGAGCGGTTGCTATGGGAACGAGGGGAAAGGGAGTAAGAGGAAAAAGAGGGAAAATGTGTGGAAATGGAAAAGGGGGTTAATGGGGAAAGAACGAGAAGGGGAAAAAAGGGAAAAGGGGAGAAAAGCAAAATTTTAAGCACAGCTGTGTAAACAATGGGTTTGATAGGGGAGGAAGGATGGTCATAAGGGAATAAATACATAAAAATAAAATAAATACAAAAATAAATATAATAAATATAATTATTATTATTATTATTATTATTATTATTATTATTATTGTATTTATATGTGTGCGTGCGTATGCGTCATGCTATAAACTTTAGCGAACACCCTTTATTTGCATAGGTGTCGAAAAGAGATAAGGGGAATAGCAAAAGGTTGAAAAGATGAGGGTAATAAGAGATGGTGGTGTAATGGCGTAAGAAAAAGATGAGGAAAAAAATACAAATACGTGCGTGATGTCATACTATGAAATTTAGCGAACAGCGTTACTGTGAACTTTAGTGACCACCCTATAATAAAAGAAAGACTTTTCAAAGGATATACGATATAAAGAACACTGGCAGCACGCTGGGATTGTAGGCCAATCGATTAGGAAAGTACTGCGAGGGGAATGAGGCAGGAGACTGTAGAGTGATCTACCCTAACCTATAGTAACCTTTGAACTTCTGTATCATAACTCTGAAAACTAAATATGCCTAGTTCCTGTAATCTTTCACTGTATTACAATATTCTTAACCCAGGAACAAGTTTGGATGCCCGTACCCTACACATCTTCAAGCACTTCTATATCTGTCTATGGTGAGGAGACCAGGTGTGAAGGTAATATTCCAAGTGAGGCCTAACAAAAGAACTATATAATCTACGGGTGACTTCCTTATTTTCTAACTTCGTCCTTTTAATACTCGTATTACCTAGCATTTAATTTAATTTATTCCAAGTCTCTAAACACTTTAAAAAATTTAGATCACAACTAACTATAATGGCAAGATCTTTTTCTGACGGAAATCGTCTATCCTGTTTCCATGCATCCTATAACTAAAGTTATTTAACTAATTTCTACCAAAATGGATGAGTTTTACATTTTGAATTCTATCTACCATTTACTAGCCTGGGAAAATAGCTTAATCTATCAAGACCTTTTTTGTAGTTTATAAGAATTTTCGGATCATCTGAAGAACAGGGCCCCAGCCTTCTTTAGTTCGCTTTATAAGGCTAACTAATGAAAATATCACGACCTAACCTAACCAATCGTCAAGGGCGTAAAGTTGACGTAACGATTGGTTAGGTTAGGTCGTGATATTTTCGTTAGTTAGCCTTATAAGGCTAACTAAAGAAGGCTGGGGGCCCTAATCTTCAGGTGATCCGAATTTTATATATTTGTAACTAAAACAACTAGGCCCTACTTTTGTACCATCTGTAAATTTAGATACTTACTACCCACATCTTCTCTAAATGAATTAGACAAACAATAAAGGGTAACTAAACTATTGGCAATAGTATGAAATTTACAGAGGAAATTGTCATAATTTTATTAACAATTCTATAACTAAACAGAATATACCAGTTTATAAAACTTAATTAGGTTGAAGAGGGGCCTATCAAGTTTAGGAAGCATTGATTCTTTAATATTAAAGGTGAATAAAGAAGCAATACAAAGATGGGTGACTTATAGCTATGATCGGATGATGTAATAAATAACCCATGGCCTAGTTCCATCATAAAGCTCGGAGTTCACTACATCACATGAAATATCATTACAGATGTAAAACTGCCAAAAATCACATCTGTTTAAGCCACCTTAAAACAAACCAGTTAATATATATTATTATATATATATATATATATATATATATATATATATATATATATATATATATATATATATATATATATATATATATAACGTAATTTCCATAATAAAGATGAACTATAACTGTAAAACAGAACCAAAAGGTGCACATCTCAGGATATTTGAAAATCAGTAGGATATTGTTGGTATTTTAATGATTATATTTTAGCTGTTTTTTACTGTGCAAATTTTGAATACCTTTGATTTTATTTCTTTAGAGTCTATAAACTCAGGTATTCTTGATGAGAATCACATAAGGAAGGTTGATATCAGGAAAGTGGTTCACACACTGAAACTATCTGGTCCTATCGAGGTTAGCCAAGTCATAAACTAAATTTTATAATAAATCTTGCAAAATGTCAATCTCAAGGCAGCCAATTAACATAAAAGTACTTACAGAACGACCAAAGTAGCCAACATTAGTTAAAATATACACTAGCTAGTTTTGCCAGATCTATTAATTATACAGATGTGAATGGAAAAAAGTAAATGGATTACCCATTTACCAAAAAGGTAGTAAAAAAGGAGATAGAAAATTATATGGCTGGTAGTTTGATATCATTGGTAGGAAGGATACTAAAAAGAGCTATAAAGAACAATAGTCAAAATCATTTGGAAAATTTTATTCTGATCTGAAGTTCCCAACATGGATTTAGATCAGGAAGGACTTGTTTAACTAACCTCTTAGATTGAAGATTTAAGCGAATTTGGGTCAGGATAGCAGCTGTATGTTCCATTGCCCTCACTAAAAAATGCGTGTGTACTCGTATCGGATCAAATCTTATACGTATATGCTTAGCTGTTGAAAACATGGGGATGATCTACAGAGGGAAGCTCTTGGTTGATTCACTCCTCAAATGGTAGCTGTTTGTACAGGTGTACTTATGCCCCGCCCATAATTAAGTCAGCTGTTTGGAGGGGACGCTTCTAGTTTGCGGTTTGCTGTAACCTCGTCAGCCCCGTCCAAGCGCAATCGTCGCATCGCACGCACACGCCGTTTCCCCGTTCGCGCTTTGCGTTTATTTGTTTTTATTGTTTGTTTGTTTATTTGTGCATGTAGGGAAACCAAGAATTGTACTTACTACTGTTAGGTTACTTTATATTCACTTTTAAAAATTTCCCCTTTCCCTTTTTTCACCCTTTATCTTCTACCCTCTTTTGTTAATTTCTACCCTTTTTCCCGTTGTGATGGTAGGTTACGCTGTTCTGTTGATTCTATGTGTATAGGAATTTGTCAACGTGCTGCCGCTGTCCTCCATATCTTATATTCTTTGAAAATTTTAAAGTTCATAGGGTAATAAGTAGAATTGATGTAAGGGTTAATTAATGAAATTTGACGTGATTATTAATTACAAATCTGTTTTATATTAACTGCCGAGAGAGAGAGAGAGATTAGTTCTAAAATCCCCAATAATAGTTATTTTTAAAATTTAAAGTTGGCAACCCCACTCCTCATTTTAAAATAGATTTTCGCTGAAAGTTGTGATCGCAAGACGCATTGTGTTTCATAGTATTTTTTAAATGTAAATTTCGTTAATTATAGTCGGGTTAGGCCGACTACACCTCTCTCTCCCTCACTGTCATATTCATCTTAATTCCCACTACCTTTAATCACCGTGTTAAATTGTTAAAAGTTAAGCTGAATAAAATTATATCAAATCTATTTTGCGTTTCGGCTTCCCATTACATTAAGCCGAAGCAGACACTTACTGCCGTGTTAGACAGGCATTGTATGAAGCTAAACCAAATTCAATATAGAAAAACCGTTAAAGTTTCGGATACAGTATAAGTTTGATATAACAAATATAATTATAAGTAAATAAAATCATGTTAATACAAATAAAAATAATTACAATAAAAGTCGAACTACTGCAGTAGTAACGGTGACCGCTAAAGTTAATATTATGACATCACGCGCGCGCACACACACACACACACACACACACACACACACACACACACACATATATATATTTTTTATTTATTTTTGTTTTAATTTTATTTTTTCTCATCTTTTTCTTACCCCACTAATCCACTCCAGTATCCCTCATTACCATCATCCTTCAACCCTTTTTTATTCCCTTTATCTCTTTCGACACCTATGCAAATAAACAGTGATGGCTAAAGTTTATAGCATGACGCATACGCACGCACACATATATATGATAATTATATTTATTATATTAATTTTTATATTATTTTTATTTATTTATTCCCTTATGACCATCCTCATTATCTTACACACTCCCCCTTATCAACCCATTATTTATTTACACAGCTGTGCTTAAATTTTCTCTTTCCCCCTTTTCTCTCTGTTACCCTTTCCCCTTTTCCCTTCGTTTACCCTTTCCCCCAATTTCCTTTCTTTTTTCCTTCACCTCGGTTTCCATTTCCTCACGTTTTCCCCTCCCCCTCCCCCATTTCCCCTCGTTTCCATGGCAACCACTCTGCATATTTGCGCCCATACTACTTGGCTGATAATCTCGAAGGCGAATAGCTTAAGCGTAGCACTTAATGTCGTGTCCTTTATCCTTTTATGCGCTGTAGAATGTTCCTGATTTTAGTTTCTTATTACAAGGAATAATTCCTGAATAATCTTCAAGTGAACGCAAAACCTAAATAAGGACCATCTCCATTTAAGCCACAGAAGGGAGTTAACTTGACATCAGAAAACATGTAAAATATAAAGCATACGATAAATTGCTGAAACTTTGTAAGGAGCTGGAAACATAATTTATATTACGACAAATTTTTTTTTAAACCACAAACTATATATATTATTTTTAGCGAAATAAATTTCAATAAATTTATGTCGTCTATGAAAGCTTCGTTAAATAATTCTATTAAGCCCTCGACGATATAAATCTGAGACAAAAAATTCACAAAAGAAGAAATATAATTATTTAGATGAAGAAATTATGGTAAATTTTAAGTGGACCAGAACGGATTTATGTGAAGGAGAAGAAAGAACAAATTTAGAAGTAAATGACTTCAAATTTAAAAACAAGAATAAAGAGAAGAACAACAAAGAAATAGGAAAATTTAATAATATATATATATATATAATATATATATATATATATATATATATATATATATATATATATATATATGTGTGTGTGTGTGTGTGTGTGTATTTATAAATAAATTTATAAAAAAATGTTCTAAGCTAAAAAAAAAAAAAAGGAAATAGACACAAAGACAATCGTAATAGGTATATAAAATATAAAAGTTTATTAACCTTAATTCAACTACATATTCAGTGTTAATCACCATTACACAAATGTTTGACATAATTTTGGAAATAGTTCAGCTGGGAAGTTGTTGATTACCTCATAGACTTTAGTTTTAGGTCTTCAAGTTCTTTGGCTTGGTAGAATAGATCCTGTCTTTTATGTAAACCGCACAAAAAATGTCAGGGCGTATGAGGTCATTTGAGTATGGGAGCCATTCCACCGGCTCATAAGTGAGATTAGTCGCCCGGCAAAAAAAGTTTCTTCGAACTAATGCGAGTTTCACAAGCAATGTGTGGAAACGCTCCATCCCACTGAAATCACTGTAAATCTGGGGTTCTATGGCTTTATTAGCTCTTGGTAAGTAATAGTTTATTGGTAATGGTATCGTCGTTTCCAGTTTCGTACAAATTAGGAAAGTTATTTCGTGTGAAATGGTGAAAGAACGGTTTTAATATACAATACTGTATTTATTAGTTATTAAGTAATGAAAGATTATAATATATATATATTATATTATTATATATATATATATATATATATATATATATATATGCGGAATAAAAAACCCCAATATGTTACCTTTCTGAAGAGGAAACCCCAATAATAAAATATATATCGATTATAAAATGTCGGGCAAATAAGGACATTTTTTGGCACACTATATATATATATATATATATATATATATATATATATATATATATATATTGAGAGAGAGGGGGAAGAGAAAGAAAGCGAGTGTTTCTTACCAAAGGTTATAGAGATCAAAGAAAATCATACGGTTCTTGCGACCCATATTCTTATACCGTATACGCACGCAAACATTCAAAGAGAAGACAAGATAGAAAAGGAAAGTTTCCTTTCGTCCCAATCACCCCCACCCACAAAAGCGGGTTTCAAAATTAAGAAAACGTTGAAAGGAAATTTTATAGGAAAATGCAGAAAAATTAAAACTCACGCAAAGGAAATATACTCAGTTTCAAAACAAAACTAAATTAATATTAAGAGAATTTATTTTGGATCTTATCTCAACCGGTTTTAAGCATATATATATATATTGCTTATATGTTAACGTTTACGATAGACATCGGGCGGTTGATGTAGTGTATTTAGATTTTCAAAAAGCGTTTGACACCGTGCCGCACAAAAGACTGATTGAAAAAACTAAGGCTCATGGAATCAGGGGTAGTAATAAATTGGCTAGAAGAATGGTTGCGAGGCAGGAAACAGAGGGTGGTCGTTGATGGAGCGGAGTCGTGTTGGGCTAATGTAGCGAGTGGCGTTCCTCAGGGTTCTGTATTGGGCCCCTTGCTTTTTCTTATATATATTAACGATTTAGATGTCGGCCTAGTCAGTACAGTTTCAAAGTTTGCGGATGACACGAAGCTGGGTGGTAGGGCGATTAATGACGAAGATAGAGGTAAAATTCAGGAAGATCTGAATAAAATCGTTGATTGGTCAGTCACATGGCAAATGAGATTTAACGTGGATAAGTGCAAAATTATGCATATAGGTTCGCGTATAGTATGTCAGGGAAAGATTTAACAAGCGTAGAGCAGGAAAAAGATTTAGGAGTTATAGTCACTGGTGATTTAAAAGTAGCGAAACAAAGTACAGCGGCGGTCAATAAGGCGAACAAAGTGTTAGGTTTTATAGCTCGAAATTTTGAGTACAAATCGCGCGATATTATAGTTCCTCTTTATAAATCATTAGTTAGACCCCATTTGGAGTACGCGGTCCAATTTTGGAATCCGCATATGCGCAAAGATATAGACAAATCGAAAGAGTTCAAAGACTAGCAACTAAGATGATTCCGTCTCTTAGGTCAAAGTCGTACGAGGATAGGCTTAAGGAGTTAAAATTGACTACACTCGAGACTAGGAGGTTAAGGGGTGATCTAATCCAGGTTTTCAAAATTATGAATGGGTTTGATAACGTAGATAGAGATAGCTTTTTCGAATATCTCAATATAATAGGACTAGAAATAACGGGTGTAAGTTGACAAGTAGAAGGTTCGAGACAGCAGTTGCGAAAAACTTTTTTACGCATAGAATAGTAAATAGCTGGAATAGTTTGCCGGTAGAAGTAATTAGTAGCACGTCTATAAACATGTTTAAGAATCGATTGGACGCGCATGTTGATAGAAAGGGTATAGTTTAAGGTAGTAAAATTAAGGCTTTGTGGGGATAGATCCCACAGCTCAACACAAGTGTTGTGGGATATAGGGAGGCAGCGTCTTGGGTTAGGGATACTCTCTGTCCTTACACACCCCATTTAAAGAGATTCCTCTGCCGAGCGGTGCCCCCCATAGTACTGTGACGTATTGAAAAACTCATGATCTTCACTTGCCCCACAAACACCTTTAAATGGGAGACCCATAATGGGTGCACACACATTTCTACATTACGGTACAGTCTTTACAGCCACACCTACACTTTTCCTCGTATGTGTATACACAATACACGATTACGAACACAGTTAGGTAGACCAGCCATGAGTGGATCCTAGGGTCTTTGTTGGTCTGAAACATTATAACATTATAACATTATATATATATATATATATATATATATATATAATATATATATATATATATATATTATATATATATATATATATATATATATATTATATATATTATTTGAAAATAAATTTGATTTCATGTGTTTACTACTTTGTGTGAAAAAGTATTGCCGCAAATACTTGTTTCTTTATCTTTTTCTAGTTTGCAGCTGTTATTTCGCGTACAAAGTTTGATACAGTATACGTTATCTGCGTCCTTCTAAGAAAAAATAATTTAATCCGCTATTCTATGTTCGTATTATTTGCGGTGGCCCTCGCCTGAACCTTTTGTAAACATTCTACTGTGTATCTTTCCTCAGGTATGAAAACCAAAGCTAGCTAGTGAATTATAAGATACATCTAATTAAGTTGTAAAGGAATACAATAATTTCCTTTACAGCCCATAATAATGAGTTTTCTTTTCCACTTCTATACATTGAAAATATAAAAATCAAAGTTTTCTACAACTGCACGTAACTTAGTGTCGTCCTAAAATTTTGATATAGTGCTAGTATGGTTAAAAATGATTAATAAAATTTAACACCTAATTACCTGTTTTTACCTTTCAATCAGTTTGCCACAAAGTTCGTCACACGTAAAACTAGCCACCCATCAGTTGTTGTTGTTGTTTAGCCGATCAGCCCGCCCTGATCGAGCAAGCCGGCGGCACGCAGGTAACCGATCGCCCTCTTCGGAGTGGACCAGAGGTTCAGCGCACAAGTGATGTTGTGTTGTGTTCGTTGTTGTGTTAGAGCGGTACAGTCTGTCATAATGTGTTCAATTGTTTGTGGTGTGCCCTGGCACAGGTGGCAGGTGTCGTCTATGGAGTTGTCTAGTCTGTGTTTATATGTGAGTAAGTTGGGGTGATGTCCACATCGGAATCGTGCTAAGTTAACTCGATCCGATCTGCTCAGGCTGATCTCTGACCTGTTAATGGGTGGCGGCTTCGCACCTAGGACCGCAATCGGACCGAGTCGTGTCAGTGCTTTGTGGGTTAGGTGTGTGTGTATGTGTTTTCTGTACTATGTGATGTCTGTGGGGCGTGGTATGGAATGGAGTATTTCGTTATAATGTCTCTCTGGTGTTACCTTAATGGTGCGAGGTGTCGGTGCGTGATTGTACATGTAGTGGCAAGGGTGTTGTGGGTTAGTTGTCGCTGCTGCCATGAATTGTGTTCCCCTCATGTCTAAATGTTCCCTAACTTTCAGTATTTTTGTTTCTGTGTGCAGGTGTTCTACAGTATTGGTGTTGTTTGAGTGCATCCTGTAATGATACGAAGTGCGTTGTTTTGTATTGTCTGTAAGGTGTTTATGTGTGTGTTTGAGATAATGGGTGCCCAGCATGGGCTAGCATAGTCCATAACTGAGCGAATGTATTGTTTGTATATGAGTGATGTTGTTTCCTGCTGGTGTCCAAAGTTTGAGCCTGTTAGTACCCTAAGCGTGTTAAGTCTTGACGTACATTTGTTTTTAATATCCTGAATGTGGTTTGCAAAAGATAATGATGTGTTGTATGTGACCCCAAGTATTTTGGTCCTGTGAGTGTGTGGAATGTTGATGTTGTTTAGTGTAAGCTGTGGAATTACCTGGTGTTCTTTGTGTTGCTTGTAAGCAAGGTGATGGTTGATTTTGTGGGCGCTACTTTGAGTCTATTGTGTGTGAGCCAGTCTTGTATACTGTTTATGTATGTTTGTAGGTTATTTGTAGCGGTGTCGATGTTGTTGTGGGTGGATGTTAGAATGATGTCATCTGCATATGATGATAAGGTAAGCTTGTTATCTATGGGTGTTGGAATGTCATGCATGTATAAGTTGAAGAGTGTTGGTGAGAGAACAGAGCCTTGAGGGACCCCGTTCAGAAAAAGCTTGTTTTTGGATGACTTGCCATTAAATGTGACATGTGAGTATCTTCCTGAAAGATAGTTGCTCAGCCACCTTTTGGTGTTATTGTGCAGGTTTGTGTTGAGTATTTTGTTTATGAGAGGGAAGCGTGGGATAGCATCAAATGCTTTACTAATGTCTATTGTTGCTAATAGTGTACGTTGAGCTGGTCGTCTGGAGTTGATGCCATCCATGATGTGCTGCGTGAGGTTAGTGAGAAATGTCATGGTTGAGTGGTGAGGTCTGAATCCATGTTGAGTAGGCGATAGTGGAATGTGTGGGTTGGTGATTTGTAAGATTAGTCTTTCTGTTACTTTGGAAGGTGTGCATAGTAAAGTAATGGGTCTATAGGAAGCTGGTTCTGTTGGATTTTTGTTTGGTTTGAGTAGTGTAATAATTTTACCTTGTTTCCATATGTCAGGAATAGTACAGTGTTGGTATGAATATGTGCTGATATTTGTGAGAGCTAGTATTCCTTGTGGGCCCAAGTGTTTAAGGTGTATGTTAGATATGTTGTCTGGTCAAGTAGCCTTCGAATTCTTAATGTTTTTGATGATCTTGGTGGTCTGGTCTGTATTGAAGGGTGTAATGGGTGTGTCGAGTCTGTAGGTTTTCTTGTTTCTGGCTGTTTGTCTGTCTGCGTGTTTCTGGTTGTTGTCTCTGTTTAAGTGACTTATCTTTGCGTAGTGATTAACTAGAATGTTAGCTTGTTGTGTGTATGTTGGGATATTATTTTGGCTGCGACAGATAGCCACGTGTGAGGTGTGAATGCCGCTGTTAGAGTGGGTAATGCTGTTTATAGTCTTGTATAGCCTGGATGTATCTGTGGAGTGGTTTAATGTTGTTATGAATTCCCTGAATGTTTCTTTTATACGACTCGGTTCTCCATGCAGATCTGCCTCTAATTTTACGATGTTTTGTGACTTTTTCCCTTATACAGGAAGGAGAGGCCAAGGGAAAACGCCCGCAAAAACGCCCCTTCCATAGAAGAAGAAAGTCAAAATCAAGGTTTAAGGTTTTCCAGATGCCTGGACACTCTGCGTTTGAAAGATTAGAGGTCATAGACAGGGGGAAAGATGTACTGAGGAAGATTCTTCTAGAGTTGACTGGTTGAGTAGATGAAAGATTGAAAATACCGATTAACCTTTACATTAGAGAGTTGGACAGAAAAGAAATGAATGTGTCGCAAAGTCTGATACTGCGTACTCTCCTTGAAGAAGGAGGCATGCAGTTAGAGAGTTCAGAAGAGCAGTGTTCGTTATAATAGCGATAGTAAAGAGAGTGTGAGCCAACACTGCGGCGAAAAGAGAGGGTTTGAAGACAGTCAGTAGGAGGCGGGAAATGATGAAACGAAAAGCCTTTGATTCCGTCCTGTCAAGTAAAGCTGTGTGGTAGGGTGGAGCGAAAAAATGAAAGTTAATTGTTTGAATTTTAACATTGCGGAAAAGCTGCCTCTTGGGCATTTTAGAAACCCTACAAAAGATTTTTGTTCACTGACAATATTTTGAGGTGCCTCAACAGCCTTGACTTTAGTTACCACAACCCGCTTAGGAGAGTTTTTGACTCACCCAAGCTCGAATGAAGAGTAGTGCGTTTGTTCGTAAAGACAGTGGGCGGAGCGATAGGAATAGGGATGATGTGATTAGTAGCTTTGGATACGTGGAGGGGATACCTCGCCTTCATCTCGGCCTGTTGATTAGTGTTGAAGTAGTTATTATGACAGTGAGCTTGTTTCATTTTCTCTGATTTTGAATGTTGTTTTGAATAATTATGCGAACGTGTTTCATTTTGTCTCAAGCGCAACGCAAATGCAGGGACGCCTTGTGTTTTTCTGCAATATTGTTAATCTCTATATACAATATCTTACCCTTGTGTGACATATCTTCCTGCAGAACAATATGGCTCAATCACTTCAGATGAAGACAAGGAAAAACGTGGACTGTCCTGTGTTCGGGGCGCCGAAAGAGCTGAATGATCGTTTACTCCCGACTTACGAAGATGTTATGAAGTTTTACCAATGGGTTAAGCACGACCTGAAGCTAAATGGTGTAGTCAAAGAACCTACAGTCAGCGAAATATCAGTAGTTGCAAAAAAGGTGGAGCAGTTGTGCCTTAAGGCTTCTATTCATGTGGTATCGCATGTTCGAATTTTGCAGATAATCCGAGCTTACCATGACAAATACCGAAATCTTACAAAGCCGTTCAAAGGCAGACAGTCCGATAGATCTGCTGCAGCAATTGCAAGTGCTGTTTTGCCGGATGTGAGTATAATTACAGAAAAAGATTCCTCTAAAGTCATAGATAGAAGCAAAGTTAGAAGGGAGAGGAAAAGAATTCGTGGCGAGCCGCAAAAGAAAAAAGTAGGAGAAGGCGTGAAGCTGCGAAGTCTGTATTTTGACCGGTGTAAGGAAAAACTGTCGTTCAAAAGAAGAAAGGACTGACGTATTACAGCAAAACCGTCACTGAAGCACATTTGACACTAGTACAGGAGCCAGGATCTAAATATATTAGCCATGTATCACCTGCACCCGGTTTTGCCGAAAGCATTAAACCATCAGTCTTGGACATTTTTAGAGAGAACGCAATAGATACTACAAATTTAGTAGCTGTTGGGTGCGATGGAACGGCTGTAAATACTGGACCAAAGGGTGGAGTTATTAGACTGTTAAATAGGATTTTGTGAAGCCTTTGCAGTGGTTGATGTGTCAGCTCCATGCAAACGAACTTCCACTACGCCATTTGCTGCAACATCTAGATCAGTGGTTCTTAACCAGGGGGGCGCGCCCCCCTAGAAACAGGAATTTCTCTAATTGTATTTGTTATTCTCTTAACGAGAGCATGGGCTAATATTGAGAAGTTATTGAGAATGTTATTTTGATTGAAGGGGGGCGTGGAGGGAAGGACCAATTCCTAGAGGGGGCATGGTAGTAAAAAGGTTAAGAACCACTGATCTAGATGGACACACTACAGGCCCTTATGGGTATTCGGGTCCCATTGACAAACAACTGGAAGCTTGTGAGAAACTTCCAGTAGTTGAGTTCGATAAGACTGAAGCTGATGTACCGACAGTCGACGTCACAAATCTAAATAGAAATCAAGAATATTTGCTGGAGATCTGCCGGGACGTAGCAAGCGGTAACTGTCCATTGAGTTTGTCCAAGAGGGATCCTGGTAGACTCGCATACTCAAGGTGGCTAACAAAAGCTAACCGACTTCTACGTTTATATGCTGGAAGTAAAGATCCATTAGCAAACCTTCGAACACTGGTAGCATATGTAATGAAAGTCTCGGCCCCAATGTGGTTTTACATCAAATCTAGTCCCTCGTGCAAAGAAGGAACGAAACACTTGTGGCGAACAATTCACTCCTCACGCTATCTCAGCAAGGCACTAAAATGTCGTCGACCCTGTGATACAGAGAAATACCTACTTTGCTACACTGAAAATGTTCTGTTGAGTTTGATTACAGACGAACGGAAGCCCCTCAGAAAAATGGGATTGCGGCGAATCCTGAAGGCGAGGAGTAAAAAAATGGAAGGACTTCGTCTGTTTACAGTCCCACCATTGAACTTTGATGCAGATGAATATACAGATCTCATCAGATGGCAGGAATGCAAAGTGATAGAACCACCTTGAATGCATGTTAAAGAGTGGGGAGACAACTGAAGTGGAGTTCCCGATATTCCCATGACACAGCCAGGCTGTCGAGAGATATGTGAAACTGATGCAGCGTCAGCTGCAATCTGTGGTGCAATTTCAAGGGATGGGTTTAAACGTTCAAGGCTGGAATCACGAAAAATAATGCCCTGTTTGAACACAAAAGCTGAATATGGGTCTTAAGCAAATTCATCAGAGTGATCAGTCATTTAGTGTCCATATGGTTGGGAGGTTGGGTTGGGCACGAGTGGAACTCGACATGCAGCCACCTCCTTGTGGTGAGTTCCTGGTTGTTTTGGTACAAAAAATCTGAAAATCTGTATCCAGAAAGCAAACGAGTATGTATTTTGTAATGTATTCCAACATTGAAATTTTAAAGCTACTGGGACACCACGATATTGTAAAAAAAAAAAAATTCAACTTAGCTGTTCAAGAGGCAACTTTTCCGCACTATTAAAAAATTAAATTAAAAAAGTTTTCCACCCAAGTTTCACTCCACCCGACTGTGTGGATTGACCCACCCTGCACATGACAAGCGTACTCCATACAGGGGCTGACAAGACCCCTGTACTAAGACAACAACTGAGGAGGAGGGGGGGAAGAAGAAACTGCAGAGCCGGAACAACGCACCTAACATCTTAGAAGCTGTTTTAAAAACAGAGTATATGTGATCTTTCCAGGAAAGTTCACGAGAAATGGAACACCAAAAATATTAAGAGGAGAGGAAGGATTCAGTTGTGTTTTGTTGAAGATAAGGGGATAGTCGTGTGGAAGATTGTGACGAGTAGACAGATGAAGAAACTGAGTCTTTGAGGCGCTGAAAGCCATAAGGTTTACTCTGCCCCAGCCAGAGATATTAGTCAGAGGTCAGGTGCACCATAGCCATCCTATGCGAATCCTGGAGTGACTGTTGAAAGGGGTACTTTGTGAAGCGAGTGGAGAAGTGAAGTATGGAATCATCGGCATACGAGTGGATAGGACAGGAAGTGCGACTTAATAGAAAATTGATAAATAAAAAGAAAAGAGTGGTGACAGGACAGAACCCTGAGAAACACCATTATTAATAACTTTAGGAGAAGAACAGTAGCCATCTACAACCGCAGCAATAGATCGGCCAGAAGGAAATCAGAGATGAAAGCACAAATAGAAGGATAGAAACTGAAGGAGCGCAGTTTGGAAATTAAAGATTTGTGCCTGACTTTATCAAAAAATTTTTATATTATAAAAATTTGTGAATCATGTTCACAGAACCATGACATTAATTTTAATGTTACTAAAACTAAAGTTATGTAATTCCATCCTAAAAACTCAAACCAAACAGCTGATATTATTTTCAAAATGAGAGACAAACCAGTAGACCAGGTACAAGAATTTAAGTATCTGGGTTAAACTATCACCAGCTCCTTGAGTGACGAATAGAAGGATAGAAACTGAAGGAGCGCAGTTTGGAAATTAAAGATTTATGCCTGACTTTATCAAAAAAAATTTATATTAGAAAAATTTGTGAATCATGTTCACAGAACCATGACATTAATTTTAATGTTACTAAAACTAAAGTTATGTAATTCCATCCTAAAAACTCAAACCAAACAGCTGATATTATTTTCAAAATGAGAGACAAACCAGTAGACCAGGTACAAGAATTTAAGTATCTGGGTTAAACTATCACCAGCTCCTTGAGTGACGACTCAGACACAAGGAAACAATATCGAAGTTACTGTGCTAGGAAAATATGATTATAAAGAACTTCAAATTCTGTACAAACGAAGCTAAAGACACTCTTTTTTTTCGTACTTTCTGCACTAATATTTATGATCAGCAACTCTGGATTAATTATAAAAAAGGCTCCTGCAGATTTGCTTTACAACAGATCCTATAGACTGCTACATAAGTTACCTCCAAGAAGCTCAACCTCTCAAATGTTCACTAACCGCACCGTTCCGAGCCTCCCTGAGGTAACAGGACGTATTTAATACAGTCTAATGCGAAGAATTAAAAACTCAGACAATCCAACTGTTCAAGCTAATCATCAGTCCTGCTTTATGTCTTCTAGACTGTGGACCTCTTGGTATGAAAGTGTTTGTCTATTGCTCCACTTAACTCCTGCATTAGTCATTCCATTACATGTACTTTTTATTTTTATGGATCAGTTATTACTAATTTTTATTATTTCTCGTTTCTTTACGTGCATTACTGTTATTTCTTTATTACCGTAGTCCTTTTTCGTTTTTGGTTTTTAAATTTATGGTTTAAAATAGTTGTATCGTTGATTACCTTGATGGATACTGTCCCCTTTTTTTTGGGGGGGGGGGGGGGGGGTACTGTCTCCTGCTAATAAACATTATTAGTGTCAATATCATTATCATTATCATTATCATATATATATATATATATATATATATATTGGTGGTGCAGTGGTTAGCGTCGCTGACTACGAATCCATCGGCCCCGGGTTCGAGACCCGACGGCAGCCGGCGCGCAGCAAAACCCAGCTGTTCAGCCTCCCACACAATAAAGAAAGTGGTTGGTATATAAATGGGTACCCTAGGTGGCCTAGTGGTTAAGACGCTGGGCTGCTGATGGGTCGTGGTTCGGATTCCACGTTAAACTGTAGATCTAAGGTGGAGTGAAAAGCTTGACCTTCGTCAGAATGAACAATTCGGGCGGAAGCTAATCAAAGGTATTGTCACTACGTGTACTTTTCAGTCATAATTTTTTTTAACTTTATTAATGACTGAGTTATCTTATCAATTATTATCTTCAAGAATATTTTATTATTTTATGGGATTTATATCCTGCCAAAAAAGCTTACCATTATCATTATCATTTTCATTATCATTATCATTATCATAAAATCTAAGTACCTCGAGAGCTTAAGTGTTAAGCTGTCTCTTCTGAATTTTGACTTTCCAGAGTTCCCATCATACTTCCAGTCTCTACCACTGAGGTATCATATGAAATCTTCCAGTGCTCTGAAACTAGACCCGGTCAGCGCCTCCTGCTACACTTCCTGTACATTGGCTCTTCCCTAACCTCGCAATGTAAAATCCTAGTTAACCCAACCAGTTCAAAGATAAAGAAAAAGTATAAAATTATATTAAAATCATACCTATTTCTGCTGTCAAAGAAACTGTTTAATTTTCTTGAATATATTATCCGAACTACTCAACTCTATTCCCGCAGAAAAATTATTTCAATTTTCTAAAATTTCAGGAGAGAATAGTTTTCCTAAATTGGATTAGAACCTTTAACCAGATTTTAAATCCATTATTTCTCGTCATATTCGCAATTTCTATTGTCAAACCTGTTTAAGATGTAAAAAAATTCAAGTAAATTTTCTTCTCAAACGTCTTTTTTAGTGCATACATACAGTGTATTTAATTCCTATCTTCATAAGGTTTGTTACGAATTGATGGAATAAGCTGTATTCCCTATTCCATATCGGTATCTTTACTCGCGTATGGTAATCCAAAAGTATATTGCATACTCATGTGTCGAATACCTTCTCACCCACAGTATAAATAAACACTATTATGACAACCTATGTATATAATTTTACATTTATTGACGTTAAACATTCAGTTGTTATGTCTACTACCTCATTTAGATCGTTCTGCAAGTTTTCCAACTCCTCTTAGTCTTGATTGTATAGTCGTTGCGACATCTTCGTTGTTATAGCTGCATTATAGATAGATTTGATACTGCATTAGTTACAATGTTCACTTCAGTAATCATTTGGTAAAGTTTCGCCTAGATTGTGTTGGTTTCATTTGAGTGTATAGTTAATAATTATTTATTACTGAAGGGTAGACCCTGGCTATTTCAAATTTTGGATTTATTAATTTCCTTTGTTATTGTATGTGTTGGCCCTACATTAGGGCGGAAACACTTATTCCTTTAGGAACTTATTTCTTCTGGTGAGTTGGCCCACGTTGTCTGGAGTTGTTTTAGCTCACATTGGAGAAACTCCACATATCGCTGCCTGCTCATCACCGGAGAATAATTGTCGGAATAACTACTGTACCACTTGTTTTGTAAATATTGTAAATATTAGTAATTAGTAGTAGTAGTAGTAGATTTGGATCACTTTAACATATTGCTTCCCAGTGTATATCACTTTAACATATTGCTTCCCAGTGTATATCACTTTAACATATTGCTTCCCAGTGTATATCACTTTAACATATTGCTTCCCAGTGTATATCACTTTAACATATTGCTTCCCAGTGTATATCACTTTAACATATTACTTCCCAGTGTATATCACTTTAACATATTGCTTCCCAGTGTATATCACTTTAACATATTGCTTCCCTGTGTATATCACTTTAACATATTGCTTCCCAGTGTATATCACTTTAACATATTGCTTCCCAGTGTATATCACTAACATATTGCTTCCCAGTGTATATCACTTTAACATATTGCTTCCCAGTGTATATCACTTTAACATATTGCTTCCCAGTGTATATCACCTTAGCATATTGCTTCCCAGTGTATATCACTTTAACATATTGCTTCCCAGTGTATATCACTTTAATATATTGCTTCTCAAACATAGACATTACACACCAATTAGTTACATTACAATAGTTTATAATATTTAGAGATTAGCTAATCGAGAAAATGTAAATTTATGGACAACTTAACTTATTATGCTTTGCCATATTTTGTGAATGTAAAATATTTGGATCACCTGAAGATCAGGGCCTCCAGCTTTCTTTAGTTAGCCTTATTATCACGACCTAACCTAGCCAATCGTTAGATCAACTGTACGCCCTTGACGATTGGTTAGGTTAGGTCGTGATAGTTTCGTTCGTTAGCCTAGATTACCAACCTCTTTCTAACCAACCAACCTTTTTCTTTTAACATATTGCTTCCCAGTGTTAATCACTTTAACATATTGCTTCCCAGGAGGGATCACTTTAACATATTGCTTCCCAGGAGGGATCACTTTACATATTGCTTCCCAGGAGGGATCACTTTAACATATTGCTTCCAGGAGGGATCACTTTAACATATTGCTTCCCAGGAGGGATCACTTTAACATATTGCTTCCCAGGAGGGATCACTTTAACATATTGCTTCCCAGGAGGGATCACTTTAACATATTGCTTCCCAGGAGGGATCACTTTAACATATTGCTTCCCAGGAGGGATCACTTTAACATATTGCTTCCCAGGAGGGATCACTTTAACATATTGCTTCCCAGGAGGGATCACTTTAACATATTGCTTCCCAGGAGGATCACTTTAACATATTGCTTCCCGAATGCTTTGGGAAGCAATATGTTAGTGATCCGTAGATTTTTCTTTCTTTGAAGTATTTATACTCTGGTCGTTCGGATTTAGTATTTTTATATTTTTTGCTGAGTTTTTGTTTAGTTTAGATTATAAATTTAGATTAGATTTAGTTTAAATTTTCAATTTATTTAGTGGATTACAGAACGGAGAGAGTCCGAACCATATCCTCCCTGTAAATTTACAAATCCTGAAAGGGTTAAGGTATATATGTGTGTGTGAGCAATACAGGCCACAAAACTACCTCCTGTGAAACTCCACAAATTTCAGTAAACCACCATAACTCTATTATTAGTACAGCACACCGCCTGTCTAGTTTAGTTCTTTACTTTTTATGCAATGGACGAACTGTGTTTTTCTATGTTGCTACTTAGAAATCTAAATACCGCTCCGTGTGGAGTCTGTGTAATTATTTTTTGTTTTTCATTACTGATGATGGAAAGAAAAGTGCCCGAAACTTCGCTAGAAATATATAATTTCTGTGCTTTTTTTTTTAAATCATCAGATGTCGGTTCGAACCGACTATGCTCTACGTGTGCCAAAGTTGGCGGCGGTGGTCATCGACGGGGACTGAATAAACTTTCCAGTATCATACTTACTATTTATTTTAAATAATTAATTTTTACACCAAACAAATTAATGCTTAAATATTTTTCAGTTATTTAAAATCTTAGTCTAAAGAGAAGAAGATCCTTTACAAGCTACGAATATAATGAATATAAGGTTTAGTTTAGAATATAATGAACCATATCTGCAGCTGTCGTTTTGTTGATGTGTGGAACTCTTTACCTTTTTCTTCATTCAAACATTTGTCAACACGCTAACTACTATTTTCGGGCCTTTTCCGAAATTTGGACTGTTCCCTATTTTTATGAAAATAAGATATTTAATGTAGATTTTTACGCTGATTTAAAAAAATGGAAGTCTTTTTTTGGAGAAATTATTTTAAAAGTTACACGGTGTTCTAGTTTACGTATATATATATTTTTGCTACCCGCACGAAGGGTAGAAAAAATAACTGAATGCCCGGTTAGGTCAACTGTACGCCCTTGACGATTGGTTAGGTTTAGTCGTGATATTTTCGTTAGTTTTAACGAAAATTTAAATCTTATTTTCAAAAAAATCGGAAACAGTCCAAATTTCGGAAAAGGTCCCTATTTTCTTTCATAAATTACATTGCGTCCAGTGTAAGAAACCGCTTGAGTGAGGAGATCAGTTCGGCATGCATCATGTTTAAACATACTAGATACGCACACAGGATCAAGACCTCAGCGAAAATAATGCAACACAAAAGGAGGAGATCAACGACACGTTACCTAGACGTAAGTTTGATTTCTGGCACTCACCATTGAAAAAGTTCGCCATCAATGTTTCTACTATTACATATTATACACCCGACTGCATAACTCCTGTCCTTCCCACCCCTAAACTAGGTATTAAAATTGAATAAGAATTTACTACATTTGGCGAAGTTTTTCTTTTCAAATATCAACTGAATAAATTTCTTCAAAGATTCAATTAATTAAAAAATCTTCATAAGTTTGAGTAACATACTCATGAATCTTATTTTACCTCTCGAATTTCGCGTCGTCGGTCATTTAATTCCTAAATTTTTTGCTTTCGGGTTTTTCTGAATTTCCAGCCTATTTCCAGTAATTTCCAGTATTCCCTGAATTTTAAGTTCTCGCTTATTCTGTAGTTAATAGTTTAAATTACTCGGTGTTAACTTTTATATTATTGCCTTCAGACCAATTGTAGATTCTGTTCATGTCCGTTTGTAAAGATTCTATATCAACTGTGTTCCTTATTTTTCTACTAATTTTTGTGTCGTCATTAAGGGATGTTACTTAGTATGATTATGAATAACAGTATATATATATATATATATATATATATATAATATATATATATATATATATATATATATATATATTATATATATATATTTATATATATATATGCTGCAAACTCACAAGGAAAAAGAAACGATTCCAAGGTCTTTCGTGTATTCAGAGCTACACCTCGTCAGGGAATTCCCTGACGAGGTGTAGCTCTGAATACACGAAAGGCCTTGGAATCGTTTTCCTTTTTCCTTGTAGGTTTGCAGCATTCATTCATTTCACGTGTTTAATTGTGAAATTCATCCCATATATAAATATTTTGGTCAGTGAAAACTGAGCTTCTCTCATAATATTTTAATATTTCGTGGAAAATTTAAACTCCTTTTACGGCACACCCTCTGGTAATCACTGGTCTAGATAATAATGGACATGTTGAAAATTGATATCTTGCATATGTTAATTCTTTGGTTTACTGTTTTTAATAAAGCTTCTTTTATTTGTTCAAAAGATCGTTTTTAACTACATTCAAATTCAAAGCCGCAAGAAACCCTTATGTATATATATATATATATATATATATATATATATATACATATAAATAAGAAGAAACTACGATATACACAAAACTTAGTAATATGAGAAACAGAACATCTTAAAGTTGAGCTTGGAACAACAGCGTGTATTCGTCCTGGAAACTTATGCGAAAACTGTATCCTTCAAACAGTGGCAGCGTGAATTTACTGAACGTTTTGGGGCAGGAAATGTTCCCACCAAACCTGGAATATGGAAGATTGTTCAGCGGTTCCTGAAAACAGGCAGTGTTATGGAGCAAAAGGGCAAACGAACATTATCCGTGGTTACGGAAGATGATCAACACGTTCAGAAATTACAATTTGCTCTTTATTTCCATTTCTGACGTAAATTATATGTTCGTATGTTTAAAACTAAAAAACTACAGTAAAAGTGCAATACAATCCTTTGATTTAAATATAAGGAAACTGTTACCCACGTAACGTCTGTAGAATAATGGTTTAAAGTGGGGGGGGGGACAATTATTTCGACTGGAGGGCTAATTTAAAAAGTTGGACTACAATCGCGGGCCAAATAGCCTTCATAATAATAGTTTGTAAATAATTACAGCTCAAAGTAACTCATCCAGTTTAGTATATATAAATATATTATATATATATATATATATATATATATATATATATATATATATATATATATATACACATACATACATACATATGACTGATGCAATCCACAAGGAAAAAGAAATTGTGAAATTCATTCCATATATATAGAATTATCTATAATTCTATACTATAAAAAGGCAGCCCTATCTGTCTGTAGACACCACGTATTTACTATTAAGCATTCTGAACATAGAAATAAATGCGCTTTGCCTTGTTTCAACTTCTTACTCAAGCGCGTTAAGATTTTCATTGCTGCGTTCTTTTCTCTAGTTTATTGACCGAATAATTGACCCAACAATTACTGAGGGTTTAATTATTCGGTTAATAAAACTATAGAAAAGAACGGAGCAATGAAAATCTTAAGCTTCACAAATCTTGATACAATGGGTTCCGATGTGAAGCTCAAGATTTTCATGGCTGCGTTTTCTATAGTTTTATTGACCGAAAATTATTGACTCCCCAGTAACTGGGGAGCCGCAATTCTTCAACAGAAGGACTTATTGACACCATATCATCGGCATAGACTAAGTTATTTATCCTTGTGTTATCTGTACAACATCCGACTGTTGCCTCATTAAGTGAAGCAATTATTGTAATCCATCAATATTCACATTAAGCAGCAGAGGAGAGAACAAGGAGCCTTACCTCATTCTGCAAGAGGAACCAAAACATTCGGATAGTACAGGGGTTCTTAACCTCTGGGTCGCGACCCCAACCTGGGTCATTAAATTGTCATTTATCATTTATTTATGTTATCCCAAATCATTTTACCATTATTATTTATTTTATCTATTACGAGTGAACTGTTTGAAGGCATGGGTCGCCGAGCTAGCCACGTGACCAGAATTTGGGTCGCGGCCTAAAAAGGTTAAGAACCCTGGGATAGTACATTGCCTCCCCTAACAGTAAAAGATTGGTGGGAATACCAAAATTTCAATAAATTGAATATGTACATGGAAACTTTCCTGTCTTCTAGTTTTTTAAATAAAATATTCTGGTTCACTCTATCATATGCCTTACTTATATCTAGGAAACAGCTATAAGTAGTTGAATTACTGTCAGTGTATTTAAATATAATTTCCTTCAATACATAGATATGGAGGAGGTCAGTTGAGTGGGACCTCGTAAAGCCAAGCTGATTAGATGTCCATAAGTAATCATTTAATCGGTGTAACAAGAGCTTCTCTAGGAGTTTTGAGAAGCAAGAAGCGACAGCGACAGCAACAGCCCTGTAATTATTGCTGGATAGAGAATGTCTATATATATATATATATATATATATTATATATATATATATATATGATGAGAGAAAGCTAATAAATGTCGTAGGGATGAAACAATAAATAATATGATGGCACTTTTATTTCAAGAGGGCGGTGTGTGCAAAAGTCTTTACTAAATAATTATATTTTATATTAAAAATATATGTATTCCAACTGGATCTTCATAAATTTGGTGGGAATGTTGTCACTATATTGATCTCTGGGATTTATCCAAACCAGCTGATTCCCACCTTTTCTGACCATAGGTCATTGTATTAACTCGTAAAGCAGTTTTTATGCAAAAATACTTATACATTCCTGAGGTATTCACACACACACACACACACACACACACACTGAATGTATCGAAAAAAATTTCTCGAACCACAAGCTAATTGTATTATCTCAAAATATTTTTATTATTAGTAGTGGTGTTCTAAAATCTTCGCTTTTCAACAGATCATGGTAAAATTTGGTGGGAATGTTCAGAAAAAAGTTCTTTTGCAGGATTGTCATTACAGCCAAATGCCATAAATTTTAAGCTCAGGGTATTCCATCAAAGTGCAAAACAACCGGCAAAAATCGCAAACAAATAAATCTTGAAATATTTTCCATACAGATTTTAGGTACGCTCCTCTATTTTCTGGAAAAAATATGGTACGGCTGTACTAAGCGCCATTTTATGACTCATTTCTTTTCTTAAGAGAGCTCGCACACAACCTACTGTGTTTTTTAATCATTGTTTATAGAACAATGTCTAATTTAACTATATATATTATATATATATATTATATATACAGTGCCCGCGAAAAGTATCCGATCACTCAAGAAAATACAATATTTTCCCTTGATATTCAGAGACACGTAATTCACTTTCTATTTGTTCTAGCGACATCTGGTAACTTTGAGGTTGCTCGCTGATATGAGAGCTATCCAACGCATTCTCAAATTAGTGTTCTGGTAGCCTTCGTTGCGGGTGGCTGTGTCTCAAATTTGTCAGATTTCACTGTTTGTGTAAATTTCTTGATTTTTTTTTTTTTTTACAGAAAGTGGTGTAAATAAAATTTTATATAATGTGTGCTAAAAAACAACTTAAGAGTGATTGTCGAGGTGCTATTGTTGCTTTGCATGCATGTGGGAAATCACAGAGACAGATAGCTAAGGAATTAAACATATCCCAAAGTACCGTTAATTTATGGGTTTCACGGGCTAAGAACAATGGTGGCCTAACCACGCCAGTCCCTAAAAAACGATCTGGCAGACCGAGAAAAACAAATTCGCGAACAGACAAACTTATGAAACGTTTAGTATTGAAAAACCCAACAATAACTGCGAAAGAAATAAAATTTAATATGAATAATTTGTTATCTGGTGTTTCTGAACGAACTATCCAGGAGCGGCTCCAAAAAGAACTCGGATTACCATCTCGCCATGCTGCTAAGAAACCGTTCATTAATGAAAAAATGCGTAAAAAACGTGTAGCATTTTGTAAAAAATACATTCATTGGACTGTTGATGACTGGAAGAAGGTTTTATTTAGCGATGAGTCGACATTTTTGACATTCAGAAGTTGTCCAAAAAAGGTTCGCCGGCCTATTGGCTCAAATAGGATGGACCCTAAATACACCCTAAAGACAATGAAACACCCTCCAAGTGTGATGGTTTGGGGTTGTTTCGGTTACTATGGGCGTGGAAACTTATATTTTCTTCCGAAGAACACAACTATGAATGGTGCACGGTATTTAGCAATGCTACAGGATAAACTTCCAATGGCAATGGCAATCCAAAGGACAAAAACATACATGCATGATGGTGCACCATGTCACAGGGCCAAAATAGTGACAAAATGGATTACTGACAATAAATTTGATATTTGGATTGGCCTGGTAATAGTCCAGATCTCAATCCGATAGAAATCTGTGGCTAATAATAAAAATAAGGTTGAATGCCACGACACTGGCTCAGTCGAAAAATTACAAGAGGCCATCAAAAAGGTATGGTGCAAGGAAATATCAGTGGAAGTTTGTCAAAACTTGATTAAATCCATGCCAAAACGTCTAGAACAAGTCATCCAAACCAAAGGACAGATGACAAAATACTAATATAAGGTTAGTATACATTTAAACATTGTTTTTTATGTAAAAAATACAAATTTCAAGGGTGATCGGATACTTTTCGCGGGCACTGTATATATATATATATATATACACACACACACACACATGAGTCAGATATTTTTAGAAAACTTTTAAAGGGCTCTAAAAGATAAACATAATTAATGGTAAAAGTATTCGTTTGCAAATCTATAAGCTTCAAGTGTACGTTATATATAATATATATATATATATATTTATATATATATATATATATATATGACTAGACACCCACACTACCGGTCAAAAGTTTAAGTACACCTACTAATTTCCAATGTTTTGCTGCTTATTCATGACAAACTTCAAATGTAAACTTAACAGGTACTAGAGATGAATTTGCTTACCTGGCTTTCATATTGTATGCTTCAGTGCATCTGGCCTATGCAGTGTGTTGTAATACAGAAGCTTCTTCAAATAATAGCCTTCAACATGTGCTAATTGACGTCTAGCATGCAATCTAAAATTAATGCCATTAGCTCTGCACAAAGATCCAAAAACATTTAAAAGTCTTTACTGCGCGTAGTGTGTTTCTTCAGGAGTATGTTAATACATGTGATCAGTTATTAACATGCGCTGCAGGTCTTACATATAAAATCCATGCAGAGGAGCTAACTGTGAAGTTTAAGGTATATTTCCTGTGTTTCAAAAAGCAAAAATGGGTGCCAAAGCTCAGTTAACAACAGAAAATAAGACAGTCGATTGTAACTTTGAGAAATGAGGGCCAATCACTGAGGCAAATTGCAAAAAAAAATAAGAGTTTCTGTGAATGCGGTTGCTTGTGCCATTAAACGGTATGAAGAAACTGGTCAAAATAAGGACAGAAAAGGTCAGGGCGACCAAAAACCACAACAGACTCAGACAAGTATATCCGAGTCACCAGTCCTGCGCAACAGACGCCTCACAGTACCTGAAATCAAAGCTCAGCTGAACAACTCCAGAAGTACAACAGTTTCAACATCAACTGTTCAGAGAAGACTAAGAGAGGCAGGATTAAAAGGACGAACTGCAGCAAAGAAACCAATGCTGAGACTCCAGAACAAAAAGAAAAGGCTAGTCTTGGCTAAAAAACACCAAAAATCGATTGTTGAGCGGTGGAAATTTGTCCTTTGGACGGACGAATCAAAGTTCGAAGTTTTTGGATCCAAACGCAGAGTATTTGTGCGGCGCAGAGCGGGTGAAAGAATGACACAGCAGTGTGTTGTGCCAACAGTGAAGCTCGGCGGAGAAAGTGTGATGGTCTGGGGATGTTTTGCAGGGGGGCAAGTTGGAGATCTCCACAAAGTCACTGGAACACTGAACCAACGTGGCTATCACAGCATTCTACAGCGCCATGCCATCCCATCTGGACTGAGACTAGTTGGCCAACAGTTCATAATGCAGCAATAACAAGATCCTAAACCACTTCCAAGCTGTGTCAAAATTACCTGAAGCAGAAAGAACGGCAACGTCAGCTCACAGTTATGGAATGGCCAGCACAGTCCCCGAATCTGAACACCATCGAGCTAGTGTGGGATGAACTGGATCGACGAGTGAAAGCCAAGCAGCCATCCAGTGTTCAGAAGCTCTGAAACTCTTACAAGAGTGCTGGCAGCAGCTTTCACCAGACTATCTTCTTTCTCTTGTTGAGGCGCATGCCTCGAATTTGTTCTGCTGTAATTGCTGCTAGAGGAGGCTATTTTGATGAATCTAAAATTTAGACTTTGCTTTTGGTAAATTGTCCTGATTTGTTGTTATTTAAGGTCCCATGTTTGTACTTATGAATTTGTGTCATGATAACTTAGTTATATAATGAGTGAATATATAATGAGTGAAAGCAATGTGTATGTTATAATAAATTACATAAATGCTGTTATGATTTAATATGCTTCATAATATAATTTTATCCTATGACAATTTTATAATATAATTTTATATTATATTTTGCATCTAATATATTTAATTTCACAGAATTAGATCAGTTTACTATAATTCTCAATGTACAGAAGTATATTGTAACCAGTGATGTCGGACTCGAGACAGTCTCGAAACTTTTTTCTGGTCTCGGGCTCGATCTCGGCCATGGTGGTTTCAATTACATCACTGGTTGTAATAAGAACATCGATTAAAAATCTTTGTTTACATTCAGTTAATTGCTTAAATAAAAGCGGGCAAAAAGGATGAATAATGTAAAAATACATTTTTTTTTTCATGGCGGTGAAATTTATATAATTATCATGTCCGAGTATGAGGTGAATAGCTTCACGGAGGTGCCCGATTTAAGTGAGTTGACAGAGGTATATGACTATCTAAATAAAGATATATAAAACATAATATAATTATACCCGTAAACTGGGCCGAGTGCTTTCCGACGAAGGGATCCTCAATCATTCTTACCAATTATCGTAGTTCATGGCTGGCACACGTATATAAAGTGTGTATGTATGTATACAGTAATTGTAAATACATAAAAATATATCAAAAGAAAAATGAACCGTAGACACACCGTGAATCGGTGGGTATACCTCATAAAGACTCCAAGCGCATTCGTGTATGAGTACAATGGGACCACTCTAAAATGGTTACATAGCATGCGCGTCATTACACCTAACATTATATATATAATGCAAACCCAGAGATTTGAGAGGATCGAGGCATGATAGAACAACGCCAGCTTGCATATGTTTTGTGTGTGTATATGCACTCATATTGTATGGATAACTTCTGTATTATTGCATGTATGCCGAAATGAATACATACACAATCACGTGTGTGTGTTTGTGTGTGTGTGTGAGTGAGTGTGTACTCGTGTTTGCAAAGACTAAATATATATATATATTAGGGTGATGCAAAATAACTTATCATTTCAAAAACTTGAAGACACCCTCTAATTTTATTTAATTTAGTGTAAAAACTGAACATAAAAATTTCAGCACAATTGAAGACATTTTAGAGGTTGCTACCATCCATTGAACATTTTGTATATTGTTATTTTTCAGTTTGTATTTATTGTACATTTATTTATTTTGCAGATTTCATCAAAAATGGTAGTCAGCAACATATAGCAGTCATAACAGACTCTGAACCTCTTTCCGTAAACCTTCTCATCCCTTTCATTGCTATAGACGCCGTGGCCGAACATTCTAGAATCATTTCTTTGCTGTGACGTCACTGTGGCGGCCGCGTCAGTGTAAGTGCGGCGTCACTGACTCAGTATCTTTGCTGCCTTCGCTGAGAGTGGTTGTATAGCAGTTGCTGAGTTGCACTCATGGAGCGGCATACGCGTCACAAAACAGTTGTTTGGCTCATAGGACATCCTATAGAGTCCTTCAAAGAAAACCCAGTTTCCATCTAAAAGGGAAACATTAGCATTGTTTATGAACTACAAGATCAATAAAAAGCAACAGGTGAAAACAGCGGCTTTGTTGACTGCTAGAGATGTTATGGATGTGTGGGAAAAGGCACGCATCCCAACAGTGTTGAAATGTCATGTCGTGGAGAGAGTAAAGAAACTTTCAACGAGTGGGAGAAACTAAAGAAGAACAGAAATAATAAGAAGAAGCAATCACCTGCACTACTTCAAAAACAAGAGAGCTGGCAAAATGACTTGCAAGATCTGTTTGACATTGCACATGCAAGTGCTCTTGACATGATAAAGATAGATGAAGATCGTGAGTTTTTGATGCTGCAACGACAAAAAGGAAGAAAAGGCAAAATGTCTGGAGTGGATAAAGTTTTTTCACAAATGGAAGAGATTGCTAGAGAAAAGGAAACATTGCTTGAAAAGAAAAGAAAGAGGGAAACAGCCGTTTTCGAAGCAGCAGTGCTCTCAAGTTCAAGTCCTTCAAGTTTGAATGAAGATAGTTCAAAATCAGAAGAAGAATTTGTTGCTGACCCTCAGCAGCCATCAACTTCGAGACAAAGTAGATCAAAGTCTAAGAGTGCAAAGCTTATGGATTCTTCAATGCTTGTATCTCTTGATGCTGCAAAAGTAAGTGATAGAGCTGCTTCGGAATCTTGATCCCAACAATCAATGCTCTTGGGCAAAACCCTGAAGAATACAGTGTTAGCTATTCATCGATACGGAGAGCAAGACAAAGGAACCGCAAGACAATGGCAGAAAATTTGAAGCAGGATTTCGAAACAAATTGCCCTCTCCAAATACATTGGGACGGCAAACTACTGGAAGATATTACTGGTCATGAAAATGTTGATCGACTGCCAGTTCTAATTTCCGGCCAAGGAGTTGATCAGCTTCTTGGTATTCCCAAACTTGCCAGAGGAACTGGTCAAAACATTGCAGATGCTGTCCATCAGTTAGTATTGGAGTGGAATATATCTGACCAAGTGAAGGGCATGTGTTTTGACACCACTGCCTCCAACACAGGTTCTAAGAGTGGTGCTTGTATGTTACTAGAGCAAAGATTGGATAAAGATATGCTGTGGCTGGCTTGCCGACATCATATTTTCGAAATAGTGTTAGAAGCTGCAGTTTCTGTCTCCTTGCCATCTTCTAGTGGCCCTGACATACAACTGTTTAAGAGATTCAAAGCAAAGTGGTGGAAATTGACAAGAACAATTACCAAACAGCAACAGATGACCCTAACATTGCAGAGAAAATCTCAGATGCTGAAGAACTCATTCAATTTGCTCAAGCTCAGCTTGATGAACAGCAGCCTCGTGATGACTACAAGGAATTGCTCGAGCTAACGCTCATTTTCATCGGTAGTGCCCCCAAGTCAGGAATCAGCTTTAAAGCACCCGGAGCTTATCACAGAGCACGATGGATGGGCAAGCTAATTTACTGCATTAAAATTTGGATGTTTAAATCTCAGTTTAAACTAACTGAGAGAGAGGAAAAGGACTGAGAGATGTTTGCTGCTTTTCAGCTGCGATATACATCAGATCGTGGTACCTGGCACCCATACCCTCATGCGCCCCCCGTTCAGATTTGCATTTTGTGCAAAGTCTGCAGCTCTACAAGCAAAAGGATGACAAAATTGCAAGTGCTGCACTCAATAAGTTTTTGAGACATTTGTGGTACCTCTCTGAGGAGCTTGTGGCGCTTGCATTTTTTGATTCAGCTGTTTCGCATGAGACAAAAAACAAAATGAAGCATGCTCTGCAGAAACCAGTTGACTCAAAACCGAGCAAACGAGCATCAATAAATCCTGAATCAGCTGGGCAGAAACAACTGCAGGATTTCGTTACTGCGAACACAAAAAGATTCTTTGAAATCCTAGAGGTGCCTTGCACTTTTCTTGAAAAAGATGCTGAAGAATGGAATGATGATGAAAGTTATGCGAATGCAAGAGATATCGCATATGGACTCAAAGTGGTAAACGACATTGCGGAAAGAGGTGTACGACTGATGGAGGAATACAACAAACTGATAACCAATGATGAAGAGCAGAAACAATACCTTCTTCAAATTGTTAAAAGTTACAGGTCGTCACTCTCAAACAAAAACAAGAAAACATTACTCTTGCTTCACAAAAAACGAAAATAAACATACATAAGTGGTTATGATATGCCTACTGGGGAAACTTCCACATAAAAAAAAGTTAACGCGCTATACGCTGTACCTCAGAGGGTGGTGCGGAAATCAGCGTGCCTATTATTTACTATTTTATGAGCTCACTACGTACTATAGTCTAGAATGTCATCGTTTTTTTTCAAACTAGGTTAACTAGGTACATATCAAACCGGCTCCGGCGAAATATCAACAAAACAATATTTTTGAGCACAAACTGATATACATTTATTTTTAAAGCTTGGTAGCAACCTCTAATTTTCTCTTTTTCAACCCCAAATTTCGCATACAATGCTTTCTTAGGAATATGAATAAAATAGGAGGGTGTCTCCCTGAAAATTGAAAAAAAAAAAATTTGACCCCTTTTTTGCATCACCCTAATATATATATATATATATCCCTTTCAACCTTTCCTCATTTCACGAAGGTCAAGCTTGTCACTCCTCTTTCTTCTATATATATTTATATATATATTAACGAATTCACAAAAAAAAACTTCTGTATTATTTAATATATAGTGTGATAATTAGAAAAGAACACTCGCGTCTTTTTTCCTCATTACGACGCTTCTACCACTTATCCCTTTTCTGTGCAAATACTACGTCATCCCCTGTGTACGTATGTAAATGTATACAATCATGTGCGTACTATTTACACTATATATATATATATATATATACACACACACGAAGTATTGTATTACAGTATGCTTCGCAGATGACACAAAGATATGTAAGGAAATATTGAACGAAGGTGACATAAGAAAATTACAAAACGACATTGAAACATTATTCCAGTGGGCAGAAGACAACAATATGAAGTTCAACGAAGAAAAATTCCAACTTCTAAGATATGGTAATAACAAGGAGCTACAGAAAAAAGGGTACACAACTCTGCAAGCCAAACAGATAACACCAAATTCACAAGTCAGGGATCTTGGAGTAATAATGTCGTCGGATGCAGAATTCAGAGAGCATTATAACATCAAAATTACAACGGCTAGAAAAATAATGGGAATCATCTGGAGGAGCTTCCGCAGCAGAAAAGCAAACATCATGCTCAAATTATGGAAGAGTCTAGTCCTACCAATAATTGAGTATTGCTCAGTACTCACAAGCCCATACAGAAAACGAGACATTGCGAACATTGAAGCTATACAAAGGACTTTTACGTCTAGGATAGAGGAAACGGAAGGTGAAGATTACTGGTCTCGATTACAATCCCTGGAACTCTACTCTCTCGAAAAAAGGCGCGAGCGGTACACAATAATATACATATGGGAAATACTTGAGGGCTCTGTCCCTAACCTTAGAAATTAAATAGAAACAAACTGGAATGAGAGAAGAGGTAGATTTTGTACGGTCCCAGCTGCGGTGGGACAAGGGGCCATGAAAACGAGGATGAAAAATATCCTCAGAATACGAGGCCCAAAGCTTTTCAATGTTTTACCAAAGGAAGTGACGAATCTCCAGCACACCGACCTGAATAACTTCAAAAACCAGCTGGACAGATTTCTGTGCAAAGTCCCTGACCAGCCAATCGTGGCTGGCTACGAGGGCAGGAGGAGATCAGACAGCAATTCCTTCCTTCATCAAATCCCGCAAATGAGGCGGGATGCTGCAGAGGGTCGACCATAGGTCGATCCTGAACCGTCGTTCAAACTCACCTAAAGTAAATATATATATATATATATATATATATATATATATATATATATATATATATATATAGGTTACTTAAGTCGTGTTACTTGAACAAAATTGAATTGTAGTATATGGATTTCAGATTTCAAACTACATTTCAGCTTTTCATTGAAAACGACTAATCTAACCTAACCAGACCCAACCTAACCTTGCGTAACCCAACCGGGCATAACGTAACCTAACGTAATCCAACTTAACCGAACCTGAACTAAATTAAAGTAACATTTTAGTATCGACATTATACATGTCGACATTGTGCAGCTCGACCTTATGCATGTCGATCTTGTGCAGATCGACATTGTTCCACTACCCGCTTTAGTCAACGAAGATGATGATAACTAAATATGTGCAATGACTGAAATGAAGCGTTTTCGTCGGTAGGATTAAAATTTATAATAATTGACAAAGAAAATTGCAGCAAGAACTATAATTAAGACGAGACTATAAACGCAAATAAACACAGACTAAAACCGATTAAAGACAAATATATTTTCGTCGACGACTATAATATTTTCGTTTTCAACTCAGTCTTGCAATGAAGTTTTAATGAATTCAAAAGAAGATCATTTTGTCGTATGATACGTTTTGAATTCAAAATCGACCTCTTTTCAGATCGTTAAGGAAGAATTTTAAAATATAAACTCGAAATGAGAAGTATGAAGGCGCTAAAATATAAACTTGAAATGAGAAGTATGAAGGGGCTGAAATATAAACTCGAAATGAGAAGTATGAAGGGGCTGAACTATAAACTCGAAATGAGAAGTATGAAGGGGCTGAAATATAAACTTGAAATGAGAAGTATGAAGGCGCTGAAATATAAACTCGAAATGAGAAGTATGAAGGGACTGAAATATAAACTTGAAATGAGAAGTATGAAGGGGCTGAAATATAAACTTGAAATGAGAAGTATGAAGGCGCTGAACTATAAATACCTTCTTTATTACTACAACCATTCTGGCTTCATTTGTCTCAAAGATTTTGCTCTCGATATATTGACGATGTCAGCTTGTCAAGCGTTTACTGAACGAATATTTAGTAATACTGGACATCTCTCAGTTGGCTTCAGAACGAAAGCTAAGAAGTCCTTGGAGAGAACTGTTTTTCTTAACCCTTAAACCCTACCAGGGTTACTGGTGTACTTCAGTACCCCGGGTACTGCTAGAGGAACTTTTATAATGGGTAGGGATTAAGGGTTAAAGTAAACACTTAAAAAATGAAAACCGGAGTACAGTATATAAATTTACGACGCTGAATTTAAGTAAAAAAATAAAATTGTTTATTCTCTATTTGAAACGAGGTGATTTTCATTTTTATTTTCATTTAAATGTTTATTAATGGATCTTTTCCGTTTCAGGTACTGTTTCCGATTTTGTTGAAAATAAGATATTTAATGTAGGTCAACTGAATGCCCGGTTAGGTCAACTGTACTCCCTTGATGATTGGTTAGGTTAAGTCGTGATATTTTCGTTAGTTTTTACGAAAATATCATAACTTAACCTAACCAATCGTCAAGGGCATACAGTTGACCTAACCGGGTATTCAATTAACTTAACCAGGCATTATATCCCATACAAAATTACAATAACAAACATAGTCTTTTTTCGGAGAAATGAGCGGTTCAAAAGCTAACATTTTTTATATCAGCGTGAAAATCTACATTAAATATTTTATTTTCAACAAAATCGGAAGCAGTACATAAAACGGAAAAGATCCTTATTAATACACATTTTATTTTCCACAAAATTGTACATTTAACCGAGGAAGACAAAAATAATCCAGTCAACAACACTTATCAAAGGAATTGTAAATTATACTAGTAATAAACTGATGCTAACTATAATATATACTAGATATTTTGTTTAATTTAAACAAGAGAGACGGAAAGTTTATTGAGTACTATTATTTCATAGTAGAAACTAAATAAAGAAAAAAATCCGACTAAAACTGAAGAGCAGTGAGGCTATAACTGATAATGATAACATCGCATACAGAAATGATATGCGTCTTTCTTCTATATGATCATAAAATAAAATATTTACAGTACATTTACAGTACAGAACGTTTACGTCGTGGAATTATACATGCGTTGTCTTTTCCGCCGTACGTGAAGTTTTTCCTGATTTCTCAGTTACTCTTTCTTCCCACCTCATTTTTCCTCTCACCCCGTTTTTAATTTTCATTCTTTTTTCACTCAGTGCCACTCTCTTCCCAGACCACCCTAACCTACTACCCTACCTCTAACACTGCGTATGCACGTATATACGTACTCACACACGTGTGCACTCAATGTCCCTTTTTAATGCATGAAAGAGGGCCCAAGGACGAACGCCCGCAAAAACGCTTCCCCCATAATAGAAGAAGAAAAGAGCTGAAATCAAGATCCACTAATTTCAAGATGTCTGGACACTGTATTTGAAAGGTTGGAGGTCAGAGACGGGAAAAGATGGATTAAAGAAGGTTGTTCCAGAGTTGATTATTTGAGTAGATGAAAGATTGAGGATATCGATTTAATCTTGCTTTAGAGAGTTGGACAGTAAAGGGATAAGAATGTGTCGAAAGTCTGGTTCGGAAGAGCAGTGTCCATTATAATAGCGATAATAAAGAGAGAGTGAGGCAACATTGCGACGAAGAGAGGGATTGGTGACAGTCAGTAAGAGGCGGAGAAATGGTGGGACAAAAAGCCTTTGGTTCCACCCGCTCAAATAGAGCTCTGTGGGTTGAGCCACCTAACACATGAGAAGCATGAGAAAAGGAAACACCAAGAATGTTAAGAGAAGAGAAAGGATTGAGTTGTGTATTGTTGAAGATAAGGGGACAGTCGTGTGGAAAAGTGTGACGAAGAGACAGATGAAGGAACCGAGTTTTTGAGGCATTGCACAAGGTTTTTTCTCACCCAGTTAGAGATAACAGAAAGATTAGAGGTCAGGTGCCCCAAAGCCGCCTCATGCGAAGCATGGAGTGACTGTTGAAAGGGACACTTTATGAAGCGGGTGAAGTGAAGGGTGGAATCATCGGCATAGGTGTGAATAGGACAGGAAATGCGACTTAATAGATCATTGATAAATAAAAGAATAGGTGTCGGGTTTCAATCCGGAGGAACACCACTATTAATAGCTTTATGAGAAGAACAGTGGCCATCTACAACCGCAGTTATAGATCGGCCAGAAAGGAAATCAGAGAGGAAGGGTTCAGATAGAAGGATAGACACCGAAGGAGGGCAGTTTAGAAATTAAGGATTTCTGTCAGACTTTATTAAAAGCTTTTGATATGTCTAGCGCAATGCAAAGGTTTTACCAAAATACTGTAACACCCCTTCCCGTTAGGTAGCGAGGTTAAGCGATGTTGAGTCTGCTTAATAACTGGATAGGTGGTCATCCTCCGTGTTCAAGTGATGTAGCAACCCGCGGTTCGGATTCCGCGTGAAGCTGTAGGTCCTCTCCATTCCATTATCTTTGCCGTTACAAAGGAAGTCAAACAACCCCTAAACATTAATAATAATAATGATAATAATAATAATATTATTATTAATTTATTTTAGTTTAACTTAAAAATTAAACTTTCCTTAAGATTTTATCCAGCTTATAACAAAATGCAATAACTCAAGTTAAGTCTTCTTTAGATAAGGGATAACGCATGTTTAAACTTAGAGCTGAAAATTATGTCGAATTTCTATTTTGAAGATGCAACAAAAAGAGCAATTATGCGCATCATAACTGTTCAGCCTTTACGCCTTTACGCCGTATACCTATTTACAATCAGTGGCGGATTATCACTGAGGCTATTGAGGCTGAAGCCTCAGGCTCCCATGCTTGAGGGGCCCCCCCAATCAACTGAGTTTCGATGATATAATTCGAGATTTTGCAAACTTCTTTGATTAAATATGACAGAGTACACAAACTGACAAATTCCCTGTTTTATTTTATGTTTTATAGGCCGTAAAGTAAAGTTTGCTTAATACTGTTTGGTTTTGGCAAACGGCAAAATACACTGTTTCAAGGTTCTTTCAAGTTTGTTTCTCAATTAGCCTGAGCACCGTACATATAATTCTTGTAAATGTACTATGTACTGTACATGTACATGTATTGTTAATAAAAAGCTATAGAAAAGGTCCCCCATATCCTTCATTGCCCAGGGGCCCCGAGGTGTCTTAATCCGCCTCTGTTTACAATTATAACATTTAACAATTTTAAACAATTTTGAATGTCATGTAATCATAAAGTAATACTTTTATACCACTTTTCAAATGACTTTTCAAATTTTTAGATGACTTTTAACAACTTAAAAACCTGAAATAAAAAAAAAAGTCCAAAAAAGGAGGAAAAATAAGGAAAACTTTTGGACACTTCCAAACAACTCATCGAAACTTCTAAATGAAATTTCACACTGGAATCGCATACTGATAAAAGCTGTTACACCCATTAATTTACCTTTTGATATATGGCTTCATGCGTACTTTACGAGTTTCGAGTACGGTCATCACAAAAAGTCTTCAGCTGATACTGAAATAATTGTTATTAATTACTGTTTCAACTTATCAATTTATTACTGCTAGTCGTTATCAACTTTGGTAGTCATAAATTTTTGTAGACGCACAATATATTTTGGGATTTTTGTTTAACTGTTTCGAATCTTTGAATATTTGAATAAATTATTTTCTTTGTTGATTTGCTTACATTGCTGAGTTTTTAAGTAACTAAAAACAAATAAATTATGGTGATTTTTCACATAATTTACACACACACACACACACACACACACACACCTATATATATATATATATATATATATATACACACACACTTCGGTGGTTTAGTGAATAACATGGCTGATGACGAACCCATCGGCCCCGGGTTCACTTCCCAACGAGGGCAGGCAGCGTGCAGCTCACTCAGCTGTTCGTCCTTCCTTAAAAAGAATTGGTTGGTAGATAAATGGGTACCGGTGTAGTGTTTAAGACATTGGGCTGCTGATTCAGAGGTCATGAAGTCGAGTCCGGACGAGGCCTTTGCAATTTCTGACTTCTTGGTAGGTCGTGGTTCGGATTCATTATTAAGCTCTAGGTCTAAGATGGGGCAGCAAGTTTGATCTTCATCAAAATGAACAATTTGGGCAGAAACAAAACTAAGATTTAACTAAACTAAGGTGTATATATATATATATATAGTTGCTTGTACCCTGTGGTGAATGGACGTGCTGTTTTGTTTTGCTCTCTCTATTTAACACCCAAATTAGAAGGGAATAATCTACTTGGCGGTTTATTCTGTTTGCACCCGAAAGTGTATAAAGTATCAGTGAATCCGTGCATATAAATTATAAAGTGAAATTCACTAAAATTAAGAAAGTGCAATACAGTTTACATAATTTATCACCAGTTTTAACGTATATATTCAAAACGAAATACGGTTGGCATTCGAGAAAGTTTGAAACAAAGCAGGAAAAAGGTCATAAAACGCAAAGGTCAGAAAACCCTCGAAATACCCTCGACCATCGAAAGGAAAGAAAGAAATAAAAATAAATAAAAAATAAAGAATTTGTGTGGGTATTTCTTTTACTAATTAAGGAATAGCATGGATATGGGTCCAAATTCTCACTTAATCTGTAATTTGTGCAATGTAACAACGGAAAGCTAGCGATTAGATGTGATTTCTGCCAACGATTACTTTAACTGCATGAATTGGAATGATAGGGAAATAACTCTTGTCTCGAACGCGAAACACGTCGTGGGGATCAAATTTCTATGTGGCGCATGTACACAGACCGTAAATTCTTTCGCGGTCTTTAAAGAAATGGAGATAGCAGACTCGAAAGTTACAAAAGAAGAATGAAATAATGGGGACATGTGTCCGAATGGTCCCAACGAAAAACGGGTGGATGAGAAGAGAAGGACGAAATAACGGATAACAGACAGATAATAACGAACAACAATTTAATAACAAATAACGATATAAACAATATAATACGGAAGGAAGACATAGATGAAAGAAAGAAATAAGTAAAAGTGCGAAGTAGACAAACGGTCCAACGAGCGAAATGATAAAAAGATAATAACTAAAAACGTAGAAAATAAACAGCCAAAGAAAAATAATGATAATGCCAAAACTAAGAACTTGGAAAATAATAAGAAAGAAAGCAGAAGCGTAGAAAATATCGTATGCAAATACTACGCGAAAGGAAACTGCAGATATCGGGATGGGCAATGCATATATGCACATCCCACATTATGCAAAATGCATTACACAAGTGGATATTGCAAGTTTGATAAGAAATGCATGTTCCACCATCTTACGGTCTGCAACACTTATGAAAGATATGGGAGTTGCAAATACGAAAAAAAATGCCGATACCACCACCCTCAAAGGAACGCAACGAGGAACAGAAAAAACGAACATCAAAGAAGAGTGGAAATTTTTTAGACGCAGCCAACACATTTCAGCTGCTAAATACTCTCCAGCAATTACAAAACCAGCTGACAAATATAAATATAGAAATCCGAGAGCCGGACAGAAGGTACGAACAAAGACACTTCATGCGTTATCGGGACAACAGGTACCGACAAAGATAAAAAGAGGTAAATTCTCGGAGGACCACAAGGCAACGAAACCGGCACCCCCATTGGAAAACAAAGCGGAACCACCTGTATGCGAAAAAGAAGAGAAAAAATAAAAATAATCCTAGCCAACATACAGGGCCTTAAATCAAACCAGTCCACGAACAAAGTTGCATACCTGAAAGGACTCATGCAAGAAGCCGGAGCAGACTTTGCATGCCTCACGGAAACTCATCTAAAGGACTGCCAGGCGAACTGTGAAAATTGTGAGTCCTGTATTGACAAAAAAGAAATACAAATTGACAACTATAACATCCTCCGAGCCGACAGAACAGTGAGACGTAAAGGAGGATGTGCTATTTACACACGCGAAAGGCACATAGCAGAAATGCTATAAGTACCTCAAACAACTACGTAGAATGTGTAGCAGCAAAAATTGAAAAATTAAATATGGTACTAATTGTAATGTACAGACCCCCAAACACGCCAACCTCAAAATTTTCAGATTCCATTACAGAGGTAAGAAACTTAGTAAAAGATCTACACTCTCCAACCCCAAATATTTTTCTCTGTGGTGATTTTAATTTCCCATTCATGAAATATAAAAGGATAGGAAAAAATATATGTATCCACCAGGACAAGGGGGGCACACGAGAAGACCAGGAGCAGGTAAAAATGCTACTAGCTTTAGCTGATGAATTTATGTTAACGCAAGAAATAACAGAAAACACAAGAAAAAACAACTGCCTAGATTTGGTATTCACAAACAACAGTAATCTAATTGATAATGTAGAAATATCCCCAACTATGATATCGGACCACAACATCATTGATATAACAACTAATATAAAGGCAACAGGAAAGGAAAGAACACGCACAACAGAAAGAAGCAAATTCGAAATTTTCAATTTTCACTCCAAAGCTATAAACTGGGAAGATGTGATATCCAGCATGGAAGTAATAGATTGGAAAAGCATTTTCGAGGCCAAGACAAAGGAGGAGATGCTAATGAGTTAGAGGAAAAGACGTTAGAAATTGTGGAAAAACATGTCCCAAAGATACAACAAAGAGGAAAGAGAAGCAGGTTCGAAAGACAAAAGAGGGCATTGTTTCGAAAGAGAAAAAGAGTGACTGTAAAATTAAGTAAATTGTAAAGATAACAACATCAGAAAAATATTAAATGATAAACTGCAAAGTATCGATGTCGTCATACAGGAACTAATCGAGAAGCATACAGAAAAAGAAGACGACGCTATAGAAGCGATAAAGGCTAACTCAAAGTACTTTTATAATTTCGCAAAAAGAAAGTCGAAAAACGACGCGACTATCGGACCTTTAAAAAATGAGAACAGTGCTTTATCTGATGATCTAACAGAAGTATCTGAAATATTAAGAGCTCAGTACGAATCATCTTTCAGTATCCCAAAAACTGACAAATTGATATGCGATAGAAACGCGTTCTTTGAAAAAGAACCACAAGGGGAAAGTATAACGGATTTCGACTTTACGACGTATGATATTACACAAGCCAGAGGGGGAACTAAAAACACACTCAGCGGTAGGACCGGATAAATGAAATGCCACACTGATCAAAAACTGCAAGAATGCAATCGCTAAACCCCTATACTGGATATGGAGACGATCACTAGACACGGGAGAAATACCGGGCATACTGAAGAGTGCGAACATAGTCCCAATATATATATATAGGAGGAGATCGATCCGAGGCCAAAAACTATACGCTAGTATCGCTTACATCCCATCTCACTAAAATATTCGAAAGAATAGTTAGACAGAAAATCTATGACTTTTTTGGGAAAATCAGAAAAAATTCAATGATAACCAACATGGGTTTCAGTCAGGCAGATCATGCCTATCACAACTAATGGAACACTACAACATTATTGATTCACTTGAAAGTAATGAAAACTGTGATGTACTATACACAGACTTTGCTAAAGCGTTCGACAAGTGTGACCACGGAATCATAATACATAAACTGAAATATATGGGAATAACAGGAAAAGTAGGGAAATGGATATATAATTTCCTTAGTGAGCGGCGGCAAGTCGTTACAGTACAAGGAGTATCTTCATCAGAATCAGAGGTCCTCAGCTCAGTACCACAAGGAACAGTATTAGCTCCACTACTCTTCATAATCATGCTAACTGACATAAATGAGGACGTTACCAGAGGCAGCACAGTAACATCCTTTGCCGATGACACAAAGATCAGTAGAAAAATAAGAAACCCAGAAGACATAGGATCTCTACAAACCGGCATGAACAGAATCTACAAGTGGACGGAAGACAACAATATGAAGTTTAATACCGAGAAATTTCAGCTATTACGGTATGGAAAGAGAGGACCTAAAATCCATGGAATATTATACCCCAACTGGACAGGAAATTCAGAGAAATTCCAGAGCAAAAGATTTAGGGGTTGTAATGACAGATGATGCGAAATTTGAAACACAAAATAAGATAGCAGTAAACAGAGCAAAGAGAATAACGGGACAGATATTGAGAACCTTTAAACGAAGGGATAGGAATGTAATGATTCTTCTACTGAAAACCCTGATCATACCCAAATTGGAATACTGCTCGGTCCTAACATCCCCATATAAAAAAAGAAGATATCAGACAGCTGGAAGGGATCCAGAGAAGCTTCACAGCCAAGATCAATGGGTGCAAAGAATTAAATTACTGGGAAAGGTTACGCGAACTAGATCTATATTCACTGAAAAGGAGAAGAGAGAGATACACCATTATTTACACTTGGAAAATAATGGAGAAACTAGTCACTAATCTTACTCTGAACCCTATAACTCCCCAAACAACGGTGGAAAGTAGAAACGGTAGACTGTGTTGTATTCCCAAATTGAAGGCAAGACAGGGAACATCCTTAACCCTGAAAGAAAATAGTTTTGTAGTGAGAGGACCAAGCCTGTTTAATCAGCTGCCCAAAGACCTAAGAAACACGAAGGGAGTTGCAGTGGACATCTTCAAAAGAAGACTAGACGCCTGGTTCAGAACAATCCCCGATGAGCCGGGCGTACCTGGATATGAGGTGGAGAGCGCAAGAATCCAACTCACTACTTCACCAGGCCAACACGAGAGGAGGGGCGACAAGCTTGACCTCCGCGAAATGAGAAATCATCGCGCGAAACCTCTGTAAGGTTGTAAGGTGAGGTGTATATATATATATATATATATATATATATATATATATATATATATATATATACACACTTGGTAACTTGATAGTAGTTCCATGCATTGGTCTCTCTTCACACGAAGGTCAAACTGTTGGCCCCACCTCTAGGCCTGGCCTAGTGGAGGAACGAGTTGCTCTCTTGCGATCTCCATCGTGTTCCCGGCTCATGCTATACCGTCCTGATCCAGGCGTCTAGTTTTATTTTGAAGACTTCAACTTTGACACCAGTCATGTTCCTGAAGTCCTTTGGAAGCTGGTTGAAAAGTCTTAGCCTCCTGAAAGCCATGCTATTTCCATTCAGAGATGAGGATGTCCCTTGTCTGGCTTTAAGTTCTTTAAGTTTGTGAACACTACATATTCTACCTTTCCTATTTTCTAGTATTATTTGGGGGGTTACTGGGTTCAGTTTGAGGTTAGGTACCAGTTTTCTATTATTTTCCATGTGTAAATTATGGTGTATCTCTCTTTACTTCTTCCCGGCGAATACAGATTTAATTTATGAAGTCTTTCCCTGTAGTTGAGTTATTTGCAGCCATCAATCTTGGCTGTTTTTTTATTTTTTTAAAATTTCTTCTATTTTATTAAATTCTTCTTTTTTTTATGTGGGGACGTCAAAACTGAGCAGTATTCAGGTTTGGTACGAGCAGTATTTTTGGCAGGGAAATCATCACTTTCTTGTCCCTTATTTTAAAGGTTCTCGATAACGTCCTGTAACTCTTTTTCCTTTGTCTATCGCTATCTAATTTTGTGTTTCAAATTTCGTATCGTCGGACATTATAACCCCTACATCTGTTGCTTTCGTGCTTTTCTGAATTTCTTTTCTATCTTTTCTATATGCTGTCTGATTTAGATCTTCATTTCTTCCATATCTCAAGAGCTGAAATTTCTCGGTGTTAAATTTCATGTTATTGTCTTCTGACCATCTGTATATCTTGTTTGTGTCCGTCTGTCGGGCCTCCACCTTTTCTGAATTTCTAATTTTTCTGATGATATTTGCAGCAAAGGATGTTACTATACTGTTGTTGGTTACTTCATTGTCTATGTCTGTTAGCATGATAATGAATAGAAATGGGCCCAATACTGTTTTATGTGGTACTAAGTTGCGTACTTCCGATTCTGATGATTAATTTGAATTTTTACGACTTGCTGACGTTCTCTGAGGAAGCTGTAGATCCATTTTTCCAATCTGCCTGTTATTCTCATATGTTTCATTTTATACAGTATTATAAGATTACCATGATCATATTTGTCGAACGCGGGTATATTTTTTTGTGACTGTACAGTAGGGAGATTAAAAAAAAATGAAAATTAAAAATATATTTTTCATGACATTTGCCCATATTCCACTACCACAAATGATGTTGGAAATAAAAAACTAGATCGATTCGTGCATATTTAGAGGTGGCGCAACTCGAAGACTTAAATATCACTATACAGGGTGTTCCAGAAGTTTGGACTCATATTGAAAAATAGACATTATATTTTTAAAGTGAAACAAACACATTTCTAATGTCAGCTTTTACATATTTCAGGAAAGAAAATTCCCTCATGGCTCAGTATACCAATCAAGAGAAGGTGGAACTGGTATCGCTGCATGTTTCCGGAAAAAGCCAGATGGAGGCATGTTCATGAAATAACCGACATGCCTCCCTCTGGCTTTTTCCAGAAACATGTAGCAATACCAGTTCCACCTTCTCTTGATTGGTATACTGAGCCATGAGGGTATTTTCTTTCCTAAAATATGTAAAACTGACATTAGAAATGTGTTTGTTTCATTTAAAAAATATAATGTCTACTTTCCCCATGAGTCCAGACTTCTGGGACACCCTGAACATTATGGGGTGGCAAATTTCTTCAAATTTGCGCCACCCTTAAATATTGATGGATTTAGCTCAAAATCCGATCCGAGGTCTTTTTCTATATAAAGAATGAGAAAATGCATAACTTATTTGCGCATTTTCATTTTTTACCATATATGTGTGGACCACTCTAATGAACAGCTGGGTGAGCTGAGCGGCGCCTGCCGTCTCCGGGAATTGAACCCGGGACCGGTGGATTCGTAGTCAGCCATGTTAACCACTACACCATCGATGTCGTTCCTTATGCATTTTCTCATTCCTTATACAAAAAGACCTCGGACCGGATATTGAGCTAAATCCATCAATATTTAAGGGCGTCGCAAGTTTGAAGAAATTTGTCACCCCATAATGTATAATGACACTTAAGTCTTCGAGTTGCATCACCTCTAAATATGCGGGAATCGATCCAGTTTTTTATTTCCAACATCGTTAATGGTAATGGAACATGGGCAAATGTCATGAAAAATGTATTTTTCATTTTCATTTTTTTTGGACCACCCTATTGTACAGTTATTGTTTGTAAACAAAGGAATCCAATGTACGTTCAGCATAAAAATCTTTAACAGTAAAGACTGAAGTAAAAAGATAATTTAAGGTTAAAGCTATCTTCTTTTAATTATTTCTTAAGTTACCTTGCGTGTTTTTTCACATATTTTAGAACTTAGCACGTGTTTCACTTCATGAGGTAAAGTCCATTTCATAAAAAGTACAGGGTGTCTCAAAAGTCACTATCTATTTTGAAAAATAATGGGAATTACGAAAAACTGGTTTAAGACATGAAAAATATATTTATTTCAAAGTAAGTGCCACAAAGAATTAGTGCTATTTATTTATCTGTCTCCACATGGCGACCATCAGTGTCTCTACAGAGCTCAAAGCGATAAGTTGTTTCCCGGAACACACTTTCCAGCATTTGAGGTGTTATTTTCTTTTCTGAACTGCATCGGTAATACGATTTCGAAGTTCGGCTACATCACTAATTCTTCTACCAGTGTACACCTTAGACTTAATGAAACCCCAGGCGAAAAAATCTAATGGTGTTAAATCGGGTGAACGTGCTGCACATGGTTGTGTTCCTCCACGACCAATCCAGCGATCGGGGAAGCGTCTGTCAAGATAATCACGTACAATTATTGCATAATGGCACGGTGCTCCATCCTGCTGAAAAACTACTGTGTCAAGAATGCCATCTGTAAGAAGTTGAGGTTCGAGGAATTGTTCAAGCATGTCAAGATAATAAACCAATTAACTTTTTTTAAATACACAAATTTGCACCAGAAGTACATATCTTTATGCCAGCATAGCATTTTTTAAAAAACATCTAATGTCACCGAAATAGATAGTGACTTTTGAGACACCCTGTATAATTTTCTAACTTTGAAGCATGTTGTGAGGCAAAAAGTACATACTCCAAGAATTTGTGGGTGATGCTAAACATTTGGCCACGACTCTCTCTCTCTCTCTCTCTCTCTCTCTCTCTCTCTCTCTATATATATATATATATATATATATATATATATATATTATATATATATATATAAAATTTAGGGTGATTCAAATATGGGGGCAAAAATTTTTTTTTATATTTTAATGTGTTCAACCCTTTAAATGGTTCATTTCAGCATAAAAACAACTATCCTAAAATATTTTAGCAAATTTTTAATTTTTAGGGGTTGTTACCAGCAATTAAAAATTGACAGAACGACTCAAATTGTCAAATTTTTCCACACCACCCAGAGGGTACAGTACAAGGCGCATTGCTTTTTTTTAATGTGGAAAGCTCCCCCGTAGGTCCTACCATAACCACAAGCATGCATAATTAAACTAGCATGATATTTGAGACATTAGCTGTCCTTACTTCATCAATGTTTC
>JAJOZX010000430.1:532500-595000 GCA_023014485.1 Bathynomus jamesi | reverse complement strand
AGCATTTAAAGTACGCTAATGATGTGATCAGTCTTCATATCTCATTACTGTTCTCAGCCATGCTTGCTCACAGTTATATTCCTGCAGAGTTTATGAGGGTTTTTATCACACCCTTTGTCAAAATTAATATGGGGACATTCTATCTAACGATAACTACAGGCTTGTTGCTGTTGCCTCCTGCTTCTCAAAATTACTCGAGAAACTTTTGCTACGCCGACTAAATGATTATTTATTGACGTCTCTTAATCAGTTTGGTTGTAAAGGGTCCCAATCAACTGACCTATATATTTATGTTTTGAAGGAGACTATTTAGATATACTGTCAGTAATTCATCTATTTATAGTTGGTTTTTGAATATAAGAAAAGCATATGAGAGAGTAAATCACACTATTCTATTAAAACAATTAGAAGACAGGAATGTCCCACCATATGTTTTAAATTTATTGAAATTTTGGTACATACAACAAACTCTTACTGTCAGACGGGGCAGTGTATTGTCCGAATGTTTTAGCTCCTTATGCAGAGTTAGATAAGACGCCTTACTCTCTCCTCTCCTGTTTAAGATATATATATATATATATATATATATATATATATACACACACACACACACACACACATATACTGTATATTGATGGATTAATTACTTCTTTTAATGAGGCAAGATTGGGATATTGTATAGATGACATAAAGATAAACAACTTGGTCTATGTCGATGATATAGTGCTAATAAGCCCTTCGGTGAAAGGTCTGGATCATTTTATATCATATTCACAAAACCATGACATAAATTTTGATGTTACTAAAACTAAGGTAATGCAATTCCATCCTGAAAGCTCAAACCAAACAGCTATTATATTATTATTTTCAAAATGAGAGACAAACCAATATAGCAGGTACAAGAATTTAAGTATCTAGGTCAAACTATCACCAGCTCCTTGAATGACGACTCAAACACAAGGAAACAATATCGAAGTTAGTGTGCTAAAGGAAACATGATTACAAGGAACTTCAAATTCTGTACGAACGAAGCTAAAGACACTCTTTTTTTCCTACTTTTCTGCACTAATATTAATTTTATAATCAGCAACTCTGGATTAATTATAAAAAGGCTCCTGCAGATTTGCTTTGCAACAGATCCTATAGATTGCTACAGGAAACACCAAGAAGCTCAGACTCTCAAATGTTCGCTAACTGCAACGTTCCGAGCCTCCCTGAGGCAACAAGAAGTGCTTAATACAGTCTAATGCGAAAAATTAAAAAAACAGACAATCCAACTGCTCAAGCTATTCATCAGTCCTGCTTTATGTCTTCTAGAGCAGTTGTTCCCAACCTGGGGTCCCCGGACCCCTAGGGGTCCGCGAAGGTAGTACTGGGGGTCCGTGAGCTTTCAATATTTCGAGAGGCTCCAATGGAAATCGTACATTTACCCACGATAAGGGCGCTTAGGCTAAAATTTCGTTTCCTTACTCTTGGCTGGAATTATTAATACTTTTTTTAATACGCTTTATTTTAATTGCATACTCTCTTATATGTCCTTTATTTGATAGTGAAAAATGGGAAAACGAGTTAATTATTAGTTAATAAAAACAGTTTGTTTGGTAGACGGAATCTTTCAAACACATGGGGTCCGTTGGAAAAAAATAAAAATAAAAGGGGTTCTTTGTGGTGAAAAGGTTGGGAACCACTGTTCTAGAGTCTAGAGTCTAGACTGTGGACCTCTTGGTATGAAAGTGCTCGTCTATAGCTCCATTTAACTCCTACATTAGCCATTCCATTACATGTACTTTTATTTTTATGAATCTGTTATTACTGATTTTTATTATTTCTCGTTTCTTTACGTGTATTATCGTTATTTCTTTATTACCGTAATCCTTTTCCTTTTTGCTTTTATTAAATTTACTGTTTAATTACAGTAAGTGTATCGTTCATTACTTTGATAGATACTGTACCTTTTTTTTTTTTAGGCGGGGGATCTGTCTCCTGCTAATAAACATTATTATTCCCATTATCATTATCATTATGATTACCATATATATATATATATATATATAATATATACACACAAACTCAGAATGGTCCCCTGAGAAACTTATATGTTAAACACAGACCGTGCATGGAACAAGGAACTCTTCTGGGAAAATTAAATCCACTATAGTCCGAGTAAGTAATGGTAAATGACAAATACCATAGTTTTTCTTTTTCATGATGCTAGCCCGACGTGGGCAACGGGTCTCTCGCAAAGAGGTCCCATATTTATGGGACCTCTTTGCGAGAGACCCGTTGCCCACGTCGGCTAGCATCATGAAAAAGAAAAACTATGTGTCATTTACCATTACTTATTCGGACTACAGTATAGTGGATTTAATTTTCCCAGAAGAGTTCCTTGTTCCATGCACGGTCTGTGTTTAACATATATATATATATATATATATATATATATATATATATATATATATATATATTATATATATATGTTGGTATTGTCATTACGTATACTTTTTTCTTCTTTTTGTGGTCTTAGCAATAGGTAGTTTTTATTATTACTTCTTTCGTTACGTGTCTTAGTTTTAGTTCTCCTTTTAGGCATAATTTTAGTTTTTAAAATTCATTATTGTTTGATTTATCTTATCGTTTATTACCTTCAAGAATATTGTACTATTTCATGGGATTTATATCCTGCGAATAAAGCTTATTATTATCATTATCATCATATACTGAAACGGGAATAATTAACTTAAGTTTTTATATCATATATATAATTTTTTAGTTTTTACACTTCCCTTATTCTTTTGTAGGGACTTTTAGTAAAAGAAAAGAAAAAAAACCATTCCAAATTAAGCTGCCTTATGCAATTGTTAATATATGACTGGAAAAGAGTTATGTTGGACGAAGCGGTTCTCTTGATTTATACGGGGATCGTAAATTTTTCTCCTTCAAAACGTACAGCTTTCTAATCCTTTTTTAACTCCATAAAATTATATATATATATATATATATATTATATATATATTATATATATATATATATATATATATATATATATCGTTAACCTCGTTGATGTTCCGTGTGTTGGTCTTTCTTCACACGAAGTCAAGCTGGTGGTACCGCCTCTAGGCCTGGCTTGGTGGAGGAGCGAGTTGCTCTCTTGCGATCTCCACCGCACATAGCCAGGTACACCCGGCTCATCTGGTACCGTCCTGAGCTAGGCATCTAGTCTTCTTTTGAAGACTTCAACTTTGACCCCTGTAACGTTTCTGAGGTCCTTTGGAAGCTGGTTAAAAAGTCTTGGGGCCCCTGACAACCGAGCTATTTTCCTCCAATGTTGACGAAGTCCCTTGTCGGGTCCTTAATTTGGGAACACTACACATTCTGCCTTTCCTATTTTCCAGCATTGTTTAGTTTGAGGTTTGATACCAGTTTTTCGATCATTTTCCATATGTAGATTATGGTGTACCTCGCTCTTCTTCTTTCCAGGGAGTACAGATTTAGTTTACGTAGTCTTTCCCAGTAGTTGAATTCTTTCCAGCCATCAATCTTAGCTGTGAAATGTCTCCGAGTTTCTTCTAGTTTATTAGTTTCTTCCTTTTTATATGGGGACGTCAAGACTGAGCAGTATTCAAGTTTTGGCATGATCAGTGTTTTTAGCAGGAATCTTTCCCTTCTTTTGAACGTTCTTAGTACCTGTCCCGGGTCCCGCGACTCTTTTTGCTTTGTTTATCGCTATCTGATTTTGTGTTTCGAATTTCGCATCGTTGGTATTACCCCCAAATCGATCGCTTTTGTGCTTCTCCTAATTTCCTGTCTATCTGGAGCATAATATGCCGTCTGTATATTAAGTTCCTCATTTCTACCATATCTCAAGAGTTGAAATTTCTTAGTGTTAAATGTCATGTTGTTGTCTTCTGACCATTTGTATATTTTGTTCGTGTCTCTCTGCAAGACCTCCACCTCATTTGTATCACTGATTTTCCTGCTGATCTTTTATATATATACTAGCTGAATTACCCGGCGTTGCACGGGTGAAAATTTAGATTTGAAATGTATAGATCAGTATTTTTTTCAGCAAATTATTCAGTAAGTAGACAAAAGCTGTGATGCGAGAAATAAAAAAACATTTAATCAAACAAAGCTTTATTTGAAATTAGAATTTACAATACTTCTTTATATACAACATTGCATGTTTTTCCAAAAGGAGAATATACATAAAGATTGTTAGCTGTTCCTACTCTAGAGCATCCTACATACAGTTGACCATGAGAGAAGCAGTCTTCTTGTAATTGTAGCCCAACAACTTTCACTGTTTGTCCCTGTGATTTGTTGATCGACATGGCAAAACTTAATCTTACTGGAAATTGTAAGCGCCTAAACTGAAACTGCATCTCTGATGTTATTAGAGGTATCCTAGGAATAAAAGTATCTTCACCCTTGCCACAACCAGTTTGAATTTGTGCTTCAATGACATGAGGCTGTAATGCCTTTATTATTAATCTGGTACCATTGCAGAGCTTAGGCTGATCTAAATTTCGTAGAAACATTATAGGAGCTCCAACTTTAAGTTGTTAGTTGGTGAGGAGGCAATCCTGGAAATTCCAAAGAATTTAGAAACTCCGTTGGATAGTTGACAACTTCATTTTGATCGATAACTGTATCAATTGATTTGTAAATATAAGGATCCCCTGGAATATTTTGGAGTAGTTGTTGGTTGATAGAATTAACTGTCACATTTTTCGGTGCCAATATTGCTCTTTCAACAGCCAAGTAAAGTCTTTGTGGTGCTAACTAAAGTTAGTAAATACTTTTTCTGTTAATTCATTAACACTTTGGACCACTGCGCTGATTGTAGATATAATGACTTTGTTGTCAGAGTCCACAGGCACTTTTCCTTCGCCAAGCTGTAGCAAGTTCTGAGCAAATAGACCTGAATTGCTATCACATAAATTCTTGCTCGCATGTTAGTTGTAAGCTTCAAGGTTTTAACATTGTGCCACAAACAGGAAGATTTAAGGCATGCTCGAATTTCATCAGCTTTTGTTCCCTTAGGTATAACTGGCCGAGTCTGGCGAAAATCTCCTGATAAGACAACAGTTACACCGCTCATCAATGTCTTCTGGTTTCTCACATCTTGTAGAGTTTTGTTCAGGGCCTCCAAGGCTTTTTTTATGGGCCATTGTACATTCATCCCAGACTATAAGTTCACATCTTTTAAAAACCTCTCCCATGCCAGAATTTTTAGTAATTTTACAAACAGCTTCATCATTAGTAGCTAAATCCAAAGGAAGTTTGAATGCAGAATGAGCTGTGCGACCTCCAGGCAACAGTGTAGCAGCTATACCAGAAGATGCTACTGCTACAGCAATTTTATTTTGCTTGCGAACTTTGGCCAGTAATAAATTTGTGAAAATGTTTATCCAGTACCACCAGGAGCATCCAAAAAGTAGATGCCTCCATTCTGCTGAGAGATACTATTCATTATAGTTGAATAAGCAGTTCTCTGATCAGGCAACAACTTGGGCTCATTTTCATTTACATATTCAGTTAAGTAGTTGATATCATATGATGTTTCTCTTATAAGCTCTGTAGCTAAATTGTTGACTTCTGTTCTATTGGTTCGTGGGAGGCCAAATGAAGGTATTTGTTGTCCATCCATTGATGCTATTTTATCTTCTATGTCAATTAGGCTCTGTTGTAGATTTCATCTGTGTAAACAACGTCAATATGCGGGTTGGCAAGTTGTGCTTGGTGCTTATAATCTTGTGCCAAATCATCTTTGTATTTGTTCCATAATTCTAAAGGGTTGCCCACATCACAGGTTTTTAGCAGAATTGCAAATAAATCTCTTAGCCGCTTTGGGGATTGGTATATGGCTGCTTTCTTTAAGGTGGCATCCCATTGACTATCATCTTCTAGCATTCACGTTTGTAGCATGCCTCTCTAAATGTCGCACAAACATGACCATCAACTGTTCTATGATCATTAAAAGATCTAGGCCCTTTAACTTCATGCAGCAACATTCTTAAAAGAAACACTCATGCTGGTGGGATGAACAGTGTAACTCTGCCTAAGCACTGTCAAATCTTACATCTGGATGACCTTCAACTTCGCTTCCTCTCTTTCTTCTACTCCATTTTTTGTTGTTCCATGTGTAAATAAGATGGTAACTGGCGATACATAAAGTTTGAGCAAACACATCTTCTTGACATAGTTTAAAAAAGCTGTAAGAGTAGTATCTCTAGGCGCAAGAGCTTGATGGGCAGCTGTTTCATTAGTAAAATAAACTCTGTCCATTTTCTAAATGAACTGCTAGTTGCTGTACTGCAGGATATCTTCCATGAAGGGAAGCTAAAAATTCTCCAAAGGCTTCATTGCTGCTTAGTACGACCTTGTTGATAGTTAGTCACTTCATCAGGTACATTTGTTGTTGTAGAGCAAACTAGCTGCATCGGATCCCTTGTTAACATATTGCACACATACTTTGAAGATTGACAGAATTACAAAATTCTACTTAATATGAGCATTAAAAGTTTTAGTCAAGAGAGGGCAGTAAGGAACTATCCATCTATTATCAATTTCATTTCGTTTAATTCTCGTTGTAAAGCCTCCATCATCAGGTTTTCTTCTGCGATATGAAGGATAACCATCTTCTCCTGTTTGAGTGTCTTTTAAAAATGGTTTTGGGTAACGTTCGTACATTTATTTTCTTTCATGCAAGGTGAATTGAAATTTAGAGAAAACATGGACCATGCACCATTTGAGTTTGAACTATTTCAAAGAGGTTTTGTCTGTGTTAGGGTCCGGAAGTTCAGCTGAGATAACAGAATCAATTTGATTAGCTTGAATTTTGTTGGTCAGCCAATCAAAATATGGCATGAGGCAATCCTCTTTTTTGCCATTCAACAGTGTAACATGTGGATCTAACTGGGCCAAAAATGTTGGATTTTGTCATTAAATCCATCAGTTTTAATAATTTTAAGCGAAACACTCTGGCTGTGATGTCATGTCTGTGAATGTATGTTTGTCCAGGTAGTAACTCATCCTGAATTTCCTTCCATTTAGCATTGCATATAAATGTTATAAATAGGTCAGGTCGACCATAAGTGCGAACATATGTCATTGCATCTTGAGTTTTTTCATGCATGTAACGTGGGCTGCCTGTAAAAGTTGACGGAAGAATGCAAAGTTGGCCAAGCTCTCCTCCAGCTACATCATTGTTGATGCCATCTCTTAGATGTATATATGAATCCATCTTAATTCTCTCTGATGAGTTCTAATGAACATAATCTTTTCTGCTTCTATTTTTGCATACATATCACAGCAAATTGATGAAAAAGGTTTCTAGCCAACAGAAGATGATTTAGTGAATTACTGTGAACCATAAATCTGTAAGCATAGAAGTCCATGCAGGAAACTGTTTTGCTAGAATGTACACCTGCTGGAGAATTCCAAAGTGATATCCATCTTCTCCATAGACAAAGAGTAAAGGATATTGCAAAGCATCATAAGATCTATGGGTTTCATTGATGAATTGCAGAGTATTGTCTCGACTTTTAAGCACAATGTCTCTTTTGTCATGTTCTTAACCAGTAATGAATCACAGCAACTTCATTGCATTCTGGGAGATTAAATCGTCTAGCATGTTCAGTAGGAGGTCTCTTGTCGGCATCAATGATGATTTTGTATTCTGTAGCAGGTACATTTTCTAGAGCATATTTAAAACTTTGAATGTAATTATTGAAGCATGAAGCATGTCTTGAAGTTCAACAATTAGTTCCAATCTTGTTGCTGGGTTTTCTATTGTATCTATTTTGTGCTTGATGTTGCAAATCTTCAACAAGTACGGTACAATTGAAGATACCTTGGTTCTTCATGAGGTAATGTTTGTAGTGAACCTATTCTGTGATATATTTGACCTTGAACTTTAATGTAGGCATGAATCCTCCTTCAATAATGATATTAGCTCCAAATGAGGTCATTTGAAATACAGAATTGTATGCTTGAATATTTTGTAAGAAGTGTTTAGATTCAGATGTAGTGCCTGTAAGTAGTTTTTTCAAAGGTTCTGGAGGTTCCGAAAGCGCAGGTAATTGAACTTTTCCATTAGTACAACACATTCCTGGTGATTCTTTATCCCACTTTTTAGCACCAAACTTATCACATATTTTAGACATTGATCCAATAATAACCACTTTGTCAGATGCATAATTAATTGTGTGGATTATATAGTTAAAAGCACTTAAATTCCACTGCCAAGCATTGAATGCTCGAGATGGTGTTTGAGCTTGTCTTGTTCTTGAGCCTGAAGTCGTACATCATGTTGCTCCTCTTTCTTGCTCTCTGTAAGTTATTTGTCTTAATTGTTGTGCTTGAAGTCTGATTTGACGTTGTTCAGAAGTTTCTTGTTGTCTATATCCAGCTTGCTTGATGATTCTGCCTGAACTCTGGCTTGGTGCTGTTCAACAGTTTCTTGCTGTCTTTGAGTAGCCTGCTTTTCAGCTTGAGCTCGAAGTCTAGCTTTACGTTGTTCCAAAGTCTCTTCCTGTATTTGAGCAGCCTGTCTTGCAGCTTGTGCTTGAAGTCTTTGATTGCGTTCTTCTTCTGTTTCAGCTGCTCTTTGTGCTTGAATTCTTTTAGCGGCAGAAGACTTTCCATATAAAGGGCGTTTCTTGGGTGGCATAATCACCTGTATCACTAAACAATAATTTGCAATTCACAAAGTTACTAAATCACTTATGAAACCATTTAGCACTGTCCTGGAAAATTTGCTCCGCTGGAATATTTGCTCCGCAAAGTTTACGAATGCCAGATTTTCACTAAATTCTTTAAAAATTTCTATTTTATGTTGCTCCGATGGAATATTTGCTCCGCAAAGTTACGAATGCCAGATTTTCACTAAATTCTTTAAAATTTCTATTTTATGTTTTGTATGTTTATTAAAAAAAAATTTATTACAAAAAAAATGACGCAATAATCATTAATTGTCATTTCGTTATTAAATACTACATCAAATACAAAATAAATAGCACCATTAGATTCCTTGAAATCTGGTTATTATGAAGTTATTTTAAAATTTGTAAGTTCAACCGTTTGGTTTTCTATAGCGAACAACTAAACAAAAAACAAACTTCCTCTTTTATATATTATAGAAGACTAGCTGATTACCCGGCGTTGCACGGGTGAAAATTTAGATTTGAAATGTATAGATCAGTATTTTTTTCAGCAAATTATCAGTAAGTAGACAAAAGCTGTGATGCGAGAAATAAAAAAACATTTAATCAAACAAAGCTTTATTTGAAATTAGAATTTACAATACTTCTTTATATACAACATTGCATGTTTTTCCAAAAGGAGAGTATACATAAAGATTGTTAGCTGTTCCTACTCTAGAGCATCCTACATACAGTTGACCATGAGAGAAGCAGTCTTCTTGTAATTGTAGCCCAACAACTTTCACTGTTTGTCCCTGTGATTTGTTGATCGACATGGCAAAATAATCTTACTGGAAATTGTAAGCGCCTAAACTGAAACTGCATCTCTGATGTTATTAGAGGTATCCTAGGAATAAAAGTATCTTCACCCTTGCCACAACCAGTTTGAATTTGTGCTTCAATGACATGAGGCTGTAATGCTTTATTATTAATCTGGTACCATTGCAGAGCTTAGGCTGATCTAAATTTCGTAGAAGCATTATAGGAGCTCCAACTTTAAGTTGTTAGTGGTGAGGAGGCAATCCTGGAAATTCCAAAGAATTAGAAACTCCGTTGGATAGTTGACAACTTCATTTTGATCGATAACTGTATCAATTGATTTGTAAATATAAGGATCCCCTGGAATATTTGGAGTAGTTGTTGGTTGATAGAATTAACTGTCACATTTTTCGGTGCCAATATTGCTCTTTCAAACAGCCAAGTAAAGTCTTTGTGGTGCTAACTAAAGTTAGTAAATACTTTTTCTGTTAATTCATTAACACTTTGGACCACTGCGCTGATTGTAGATATAATGACTTTGTTGTCAGAGTCCACAGGAACTTTTCCTTCGCCAAGCTGTAGCAAGTTCTGAGCAAATAGACCTGAATTGCTATCACCATAAATTCTTGCTCGCATGTTAGTTGTAAGCTTCAAGGTTTTAACATTGTGCACAAACAGGAAGATTTAAGGCATGCTCGAATTTCATCAGCTTTTGTTCCTTAGGTATAACTGGCCGAGTCTGGCGAAAATCTCCTGATAAGACAACAGTTACACCGCCCATCAATGTCTTCTGGTTTCTCACATCTTGTAGAGTTTTGTTCAGGGCCTCCAATGCTTTTTATGGGCCATTGTACATTCATCCCAGACTATAAGTTCACATCTTTTAAAAACCTCTCCCATGCCAGAATTTTAGTAATTTTACAAACAGCTTCATCATTAGTAGCTAAATCCAAAGGAAGTTTGAATGCAGAATGAGCTGTGCGACCTCCAGGCAACAGTGTAGCAGCTATACCAGAAGATGCTACTGCTACAGCAATTTTATTTTGCTTGCGAACTTTGGCCAGTAATAAATTTGTGAAAATGTTTATCCAGTACCACCAGGAGCATCCAAAAAGTAGATGCCTCCATTCTGCTGAGAGATACTATTCATATAGTTGAATAAGCAGTTCTCTGATCAGGCAACAACTTGGGCTCATTTTCATTTACATATTCAGTTAAGTAGTTGATATCATATGATGTTTCTCTTATAAGCTCTGTAGCTAAATTGTTGACTTCTGTTCTATTGGTTCGTGGGAGGCCAAATGAAGGTATTTGTTGTCCATCCATTGATGCTATTTTATCTTCTATGTCAATTAAGGCTCTGTTGTAGATTTCATCTGTGTAAACAACGTCAATATGCGGGTTGGCAAGTTGTGCTTGGTGCTTATAATCTTGTGCCAAATCATCTTTGTATTTGTTCCATAATTCTAAAGGGTTGCCCACATCACAGGTTTTTAGCAGAATTGCAAATAATCTCTTAGCCGCTTTGGGGATTGGTATATGGCTGCTTCTCTTAAGGTGGCATCCCATTGACTATCATCTTCTAGCATTCCACGTTTGTAGCATGCCTCTCTAAATGTCGCACAAACATGACCATCAACTTTCTATGATCATTAAAAGATCTAGGCCCTTTAACTTCATGCGCAACATTCTTAAAAAGAACACTCATGCTGGCTGGGATGAACAGTGTAAACTCTGCCTAAAGCACTGTCAAATCTTACATCTGGATGACCTTCAACTTCGCTTCCTCTCTTTCTTCTACTCCATTTTTTGTTGTTCCATGTGTAATAAGATGGTAACTGGCGATACAATAAAGTTTGAGCAAACACATCTCTTGACATAGTTTAAAAAAAGCTGTAAGAGTAGTATCTCTAGGAGCAAGAGCTTGATGGCAGCTGTTTCATTAGTAAAATAACTCTGTCCATTTTCTAAATGAACTGCTAGTTGCTGTACTGCAGGATATTTCCTGAAAGGGAAAGCTAAAAATTCTCCAAAAGGCTTCATTGCTGCTTAAGTAACGACCTTGTTGATAGTTAGTCACTTCATCAGGTACATTTTGTTGTTGTAGAGCAAACATAGCTGCATCGGATCCCTTGTTAACATACTTGCACACATACTTGATAGACTTGACAGAATTACAAAATTCTACATTAATATGAGCATTAAAAGTTTTAGTCAAGAGAGGGCAGTAAGGAACTATCCATCTATTATCAATTTCATTTCGTTTAATTCTCGTTGTAAAGCCTCCATCATCAGGTTTTCTTCTGCGATATGAAGGATAACCATCTCTCCTGTTTGAGTGTCTTTTAAAAATGGTTTTGGGTAACGTTTCGTACATTGTATTTTCTTTCATGCAAGGTGAATTGAAATTTAGAGAACCACATGGACCATGCACCATTTGAGTTTGAACTATTTCAAAGAGGTTTTTGTCTGTGTTAGGGTCCGGAAGTTCAGCTGAGATAACAGAATCAATTTGATTAGCTTGAATTTTGTTGGTCAGCCAAATCAAAATATGAGCATGAGGCAATCCTCTTTTTTGCCATTCAACAGTGTACATGTGGCATCTAACTGGGCCAAAAATGTTGGATTTTGTCATTAAATCCATCAGTTTTAATAATTTTAAGCGAAACACTCTGGCTGTGAGGTCATGTCTGTGAATGTATGTTTGTCCAGGTAGTAACTCATCCTGAATTTCCTTCCATTTAGCATTGCATATAAATGTTATAAATAGGTCAGGTCGACCATAAGTGCGAACATATGTCATTGCATCTTGAGTTTTTTTCATGCATGTAACGTGGGCTGCCTGTAAAAGTTGACGGAAGAATGCAAAGTTGGCCAAGCTCTCCTCCAGCTACATCATTGTTGATGCCATCTCTTAGATGATATATGAATCACATCTTAATTCTCTCTGATGAGTTCTAATGTAACATAATCTTCTGCTTCTATTTTTGCATACATATCAACAGCAAATTGATGAAAAAGGTTTCTAGCCAACAGAAGATGATTTAGTGAATTACTGTGAACCATAAATCTGTAAGCATAGAAGTCCATGCAGGAACTGTTTTGCTAGAATGTACACCTGCTTGGAGAATTCCAAAGTGATATCCATCTTCTCCATAGACAAAGAGTAAAGGATATTGCAAAGCATCATAAGATCTATGGGTTTCATTGATGAATTGCAGAGTATTGTCTCGACTTTTAAGCACAATGTCTCCTTTTGTCATGTTCTTAACCAGTAATGATCACAGCAACTTCATTGCATTCTGGGAGATTAAATCGTTCTAGCATGTTCAGTAGGAGGTCCTTGTCGGCATCAATGATGATTTGTATTCTGTAGCAGGTACATTTTCTAGAGCATATTTAAAACTTTGAATGTAATTATTTGAAGCATGAAGCATGTCTTGAAGTTCAACAATTAGTTCCAATCTTGTTGCTGGGTTTCTATTGTATCTATTTGTGCTTGATGTTGCAAATCTTCAACAAAGTACGGTACAATTGAAGATACCTTGGTTTTCTGAGGTAATGTTTGTAGTGAACCTATTCTGTGATATATTTGACCTGAACTTTAAATGTAGGCATGAATCTCCTTCAATAATGATTAGCTCCAAATGAGGTCATTTGAAATACAGAATTGTAGCTTGAAATTTGTGTAAGAAGTGTTTAGATTCAGTGTAGTGCCTGTAAGTAGAGTTTTTCAAAGGTTCTGGAGGTTCCGAAAGCGCAGGTAATTGAACTTTTCCATTAGTACAACACATTCCTGGTGTTCTTTATCCCCACTTTTAGCACCAAACTTATCACATATTTTAGACATTGATCAATAATAACCACTTTGTCAGATGCATAATTATATTGTGGATTATATAGTTAAAAGCACTTAAATTCCACTGCCAAGCATTGAATGCTCGAGATGGTGTTTGAGCTGTCTTGTTCTTTGAGCCTGAAGTCGTACATCATGTGCTCCTCTGTTTCTTGCTCTCTGTAAGTATTTGTCTTAATTGTTTGTGCTTGAAGTCTGATTTGACGTTGTTCAGAAGTTTCGTGTTGTCCTATATCCAGCTTGCTTTGATGATTCTGCCGAACTCTGGCTTGGTGCTGTTCAACAGTTTCTTGCTGTCTTTGAGTAGCCTGCTTTTCAGCTTGAGCTCGAAGTCTAGCTTTACGTTGTTCCAAAGTCTCTTCTGTATTTGAGCAGCCTGTCTTGCAGCTTGTGCTTGAAGTCTTTGATTGCGTTCTTCTTCTGTTTCAGCTGCTCTTTGTGCTTGAATTCTTTTAGCGGCAGAAGACTTTCCATATAAAGGCGTTTTTCTTGGGTGGCATAATCACCTGTATCACTAAACAATAATTTGCAATTCACAAAAGTTACTAAATCACTTATGAAACCATTTAGCACTGTCCTGGAAAATTTGCTCCGCTGGAATATTTGCTCCGCAAAGTTTACGAATGCCAGATTTTCACTAAATTCTTTAAAAATTCTATTTTATGTTGCTCGATGGAATATTTGCTCCGCAAAGTTACGAATGCCAGATTTTCACTAAATTCTTTAAAAATTTCTATTTTATGTTTTGTATGTTTATTAAAAAAAAATTTATTACAAAAAAAATGACGCAATAATCATTAATTGTCAATTTCGTTATTAAATATACATCAAATACAAAATAAATAGCACATTAGATTCCTTGTAAAAATCTGGTTATATGAAGTTATTTTAAAATTTGTAAGTTCAAACCGTTTGGTTTTCTATAGCGAACAACTAAACAAATAAACAAACTTCTCTTTTATATATATAGAAGACTAGCTGAATTACCCGGCGTTGCACGGGTGAAAATTTAGATTTGAAATGTATAGATCAGTATTTTTTTCAGCAAATTATTCAGTAAGTAGACAAAAGCTGTGATGCGAGAAATAAAAAAACATTTAATCAAACAAAGCTTTATTGAAATTAGAATTTACATACTCTTTATATACAACATTGCATGTTTTTCCAAAGGAGAGTATACATAAAGATTGTTAGCTGTTCCTACTCTAGAGCATCCTACATACAGTTGACCATGAGAGAAGCAGTCTTCTGTAATTGTAGCCCAACAACTTTCACTGTTGTCCTGTGATTTGTTGATCGACATGGCAAAACTTTAATCTTACTGGAAATTGTAAGCGCCTAAACTGAAACTGCATCTCTGATTTATTAGAGGTATCCTAGGAATAAAAGTATCTTCACCCTTGCCACAACCAGTTTTGAATTTGTGCTTCAATGACATGAGGCTGTAATGCCTTTATTATTAATCTGGTACCATTGCAGAGCTTAGGCTGATCTAAATTTCGTAGAAGCATTATAGGAGCTCCAACTTTAAGTTGTTAGTTGGTGAGGAGGCAATCCTGGAAATTCCAAAGAATTTAGAACCGTGGATAGTTGACAACTTCATTTTGATCGATAACTGTATCAATTGATTTGTAAATATAAGGATCCCCTGGAATATTTTGAGTGTTGTTGGTTGATAGAATTAACTGGTCACATTTTCGGTGCCAATATTGCTCTTTCAAACAGCCAAGTAAGTCTTTGTGGTGCTAACTAAAGTTAGTAAATACTTTTCTGTTAATTCATTAACACTTTGGACCACTGCGCTGATTGTATATAATGACTTTGTTGTCAGAGTCCACAGGAACTTTTCCTTCGCCAAGCTGTAGCAAGTTCTGAGCAAATAGACCTGAATTGCTATCACCATAAATTCTTGCTCGCATGTTAGTTGTAAGCTTCAAGGTTTTAACATTGTGCCACAAACAGGAAGATTTAAGGCATGCTCGAATTTCATCAGCTTTTGTTCCCTTAGGTATAACTGGCGAGTCTGGCGAAAATCTCCTGATAAGAAACAGTTACACCGCCCATCAATGTCTTCTGGTTTCTCACATCTTGTAGAGTTTTGTTCAGGGCCTCCAATGCTTTTTATGGGCCATTGTACATTCATCCCAGACTATAAGTTCACATCTTTTAAAAACCTCTCCCATGCCAGAATTTTTAGTAATTTTACAAACAGCTTCATCATTAGTAGCTAAATCCAAAGGAAGTTTGAATGCAGAATGAGCTGTGCGACCTCCAGGCAACAGTGTAGCAGCTATACCAGAAGATGCTACTGCTACAGCAATTTTATTTTGCTTGCGAACTTTGGCCAGTAATAAATTTGGTGAAAATGTTATCCAGTACCACCAGGAGCATCCAAAAAGTAGATGCCTCCATTCTGCTGAGAGATACTATTCATTATAGTTGAATAAGCAGTTCTCTGATCAGGCAACAACTTGGGCTCATTTTCATTTACATATCAGTTAAGTAGTTGATATCATATGATGTTTCTCTTATAAGCTCTGTAGCTAAATTGTTGACTTCTGTTCTATTGGTTCGTGGGAGGCCAAATGAAGGTATGTTGTCCATCCATTGATGCTATTTTTATCTTCTATGTCAATTAAGGCTCTGTTGAGATTTCATCTGTGTAAACAACGTCAATATGCGGGTTGGCAAGTTGTGCTTGGTGCTTATAATCTTGTGCCAAATCATCTTTGTATTTGTTCCATAATTCTAAAGGGTTTGCCCACATCACAGGTTTTTAGCAGAATTGCAAATAAATCTCTTAGCCGCTTTGGGGATTGGTATATGGCTGCTCTCTTAAGGTGGCATCCCATTGACTATCATCTTCTAGCATTCCACGTTTGTAGCATGCCTCTCTAAATGTCGCACAAACATGACCATCAACTGTTCTATGATCATTAAAAGATCTAGGCCCTTTAACTTCATGCAGCACATTCTAAAAAGAAACACTCATGCTGGCTGGGATGAACAGTGTTAAACTCTGCCTAAAGCACTGTCAAATCTTACATCTGGATGACCTTCAACTTCGCTTCCTCTCTTTCTTCTACTCCATTTTTTGTGTTCCATGTGTAATAAGATGGTAACTGGCGATACAATAAAGTTTGAGCAAACACATCTTCTTGACATAGTTTAAAAAAAGCTGTAAGAGTAGTATCTCTAGGAGCAAGAGCTTGATGGGCAGCTGTTTCATTAGTAAAATAAACTCTGTCCATTTTCTAAATGAACTGCTAGTTGCTGTACTGCAGGATATCTTCCATGAAAGGGAAAGCTAAAAATTCTCCAAAAGGCTTCATTGCTGCTTAAGTAACGACCTTGTTGATAGTTGTCACTTCATCAGGTACATTTTGTTGTTGTAGAGCAAACATAGCTGCATCGGATCCTTGTTAACATACTTGCACACATATTGATAGACTTGACAGAATTACAAAATTCTACATTAATATGAGCATTAAAGTTTAGTCAAGAGAGGGCAGTAAGGAACTATCCATCTATTATCAATTTCATTCGTTTAATTCTCGTTGTAAAGCCTCCATCATCAGGTTTTCTTCTGCGATATGAAGGATAACCATCTTCTCCTGTTTGAGTGTCTTTTAAAAATGGTTTTGGGTAACGTTTCGTACATTTATTTTCTTTCATGCAAGGTGAATTGAAATTTAGAGAACCACATGGACCATGCACCATTTGAGTTTGAACTATTTCAAAGAGGTTTTTGTCTGTGTTAGGGTCCGGAAGTTCAGCTGAGATAACAGAATCAATTTGATTAGCTGAATTTGTTGGTCAGCCAAATCAAAATATGAGCATGAGGCAATCCTCTTTTTTGCCATTCAACAGTGTACATGTGGCATCTAACTGGGCCAAAAATGTGGATTTTGTCATTAAATCCATCAGTTTTAATAATTTTAAGCGAAACACTCTGGCTGTGAGGTCATGTCTGTGAATGTATGTTTGTCCAGGTAGTAACTCATCCTGAATTTCCTCCATTTAGCATTGCATATAAATGTTATAAATAGGTCAGGTCGACCATAAGTGCGAACATATGTCATTGCATCTTGAGTTTTTTCATGCATGTAACGTGGGCTGCCTGTAAAAGTTGACGGAGAATGCAAAGTTGGCCAAGCTTCCTCCAGCTACATCATTGTTGATGCCATCTCTTAGATGTATATATGAATAACATCTTAATTCTCTCTGATGAGTTCTAATGTAACATAATCTTTCTGCTTCTATTTTTGCATACATATCAACAGAAATTGATGAAAAGGTTTCTAGCCAACAGAAGATGATTTAGTGAATTACTGTGAACCATAAATCTGTAAGCATAGAAGTCCATGCAGGAAACTGTTTTGCTAGAATGTACACCTGCTTGGAGAATTCCAAGTGATATCCATCTTCTCCATAGACAAAGAGTAAAGGATATTGCAAAGCATCATAAGATCTATGGGTTTCATTGATGAATTGCAGAGTATTGTCTCGACTTTAAGCACAATGTCTCTTTTGTCATGTTCTTAACCAGTAATGATCACAGCAACTTCATTGCATTCTGGGAGATTAAATCGTCTAGCATGTTCAGTAGGAGGTCTCTTGTCGGCATCAATGATGATTTTGTATTCTGTAGCAGGTACATTTTCTAGAGCATATTTAAAACTTTGAATGTATTATTTGAAGCATGAAGCATGTCTTGAAGTTCAACAATTAGTTCCAATCTTGTTGCTGGGTTTCTATTTATATATTTGTGCTTGATGTTGCAAATCTTCAACAAAGTACGGTACAATTGAGATACCTTGGTTCTTCATGAGGTAATGTTTGTAGTGAACCTATTCTGTGATATATTTGACCTTGAACTTTAAATGTAGGCATGAATCCTCCTTCAATAATGATATTAGCTCCAAATGAGGTCATTTGAAATACAGAATTGTATGCTTGAATATTTTGTAAGAAGTGTTTAGATTCAGATGTAGTGCCTGTAAGTAGAGTTTTTCAAAGGTTCTGGAGGTTCCGAAAGCGCAGGTAATTGAACTTTTCCATTAGTACAACACATTCCTGGTGATTCTTTATCCCACTTTTTAGCACCAAACTTATCACATATTTTAGACATTGATCCAATAATAACCACTTTGTCAGATGCATAATTATATTGTGGATTATATAGTTAAAAGCACTTAAATTCCACTGCCAAGCATTGAATGCTCGAGATGGTGTTTGAGCTTGTCTTGTTCTTTGAGCCTGAAGTCGTACATCATGTTGCTCCTCTGTTTCTTGCTCTCTGTAAGTTATTTGTCTTAATTGTTGTGCTTGAAGTCTGATTTGACGTTGTTCAGAAGTTTCTTGTTGTCTATATCCAGCTTGCTTTGATGATTCTGCCTGAACTCTGGCTTGGTGCTGTTCAACAGTTTCTTGCTGTCTTTGAGTAGCCTGCTTTTCAGCTTGAGCTCGAAGTCTAGCTTTACGTTGTTCCAAAGTCTCTTCCTGTATTTGAGCAGCCTGTCTTGCAGCTTGTGCTTGAAGTCTTTGATTGCGTTCTTCTTCTGTTTCAGCTGCTCTTTGTGCTTGAATTCTTTTAGCGGCAGAAAGACTTTCCATATAAAGGGCGTTTCTTGGGTGGCATAATCACCTGTATCACTAAACAATAATTTGCAATTCACAAAGTTACTAAATCACTTATGAAACCATTTAGCACTGTCCTGGAAATTTGCTCCGCTGGAATATTTGCTCCGCAAAGTTTACGAATGCCAGATTTTCACTAAATTCTTTAAAAATTTCTATTTTATGTTGCTCCGATGGAATATTTGCTCCGCAAAGTTTACGAATGCCAGATTTTCACTAAATTCTTTAAAAATTTCTATTTTATGTTTTGTATGTTTATTAAAAAAAAATTTATTACAAAAAAAATGACGCAATAATCATTAATTGTCAATTTCGTTATTAAATACTACATCAAATACAAAATAAATAGCACCATTAGATTCCTTGTAAAAATCTGGTTATTATGAAGTTATTTTAAAATTTGTAAGTTCAACCGTTTGGTTTTCTATAGCGAACAACTAAACAAATAAACAAACTTCCTCTTTTATATATATAGAAGACTAGCTGAATTACCCGGCGTTGCACGGGTGAAAATTTAGATTTGAAATGTATAGATCAGTATTTTTTTCAGCAAATTATTCAGTAAGTAGACAAAAGCTGTGATGCGAGAAATAAAAAAACATTTAATCAAACAAAGCTTTATTTGAAATTAGAATTTACAATACTTCTTTATATACAACATTGCATGTTTTTCCAAAAGGAGAGTATACATAAAGATTGTTAGCTGTTCCTACTCTAGAGCATCCTACATACAGTTGACCATGAGAGAAGCAGTCTTCTTGTAATTGTAGCCCAACAACTTTCACTGTTTGTCCCTGTGATTTGTTGATCGACATGGCAAAACTTAATCTTACTGGAAATTGTAAGCGCCTAAACTGAAACTGCATCTCTGATGTTATTAGAGGTATCCTAGGAATAAAAGTATCTTCACCCTTGCCACAACCAGTTTGAATTTGTGCTTCAATGACATGAGGCTGTAATGCCTTTATTATTAATCTGGTACCATTGCAGAGCTTAGGCTGATCTAAATTCGTAGAAGCATTATAGGAGCTCCAACTTTAAGTTGTTAGTTGGTGAGGAGGCAATCCTGGAAATTCCAAAGAATTTAGAAACTCCGTTGGATAGTTGACAACTTCATTTTGATCGATAACTGTATCAATTGATTTGTAAATATAAGGATCCCCTGGAATATTTTGGAGTAGTTGTTGGTTGATAGAATTAACTGTCACATTTTTCGGTGCCAATATTGCTCTTTCAAACAGCCAAGTAAAGTCTTTGTGGTGCTAACTAAAGTTAGTAAATACTTTTTCTGTTAATTCATTAACACTTTGGACCACTGCGCTGATTGTAGATATAATGACTTTGTTGTCAGAGTCCACAGGAACTTTTCCTTCGCCAAGCTGTAGCAAGTTCTGAGCAAATAGACCTGAATTGCTATCACCATAAATTCTTGCTCGCATGTTAGTTGTAAGCTTCAAGGTTTTAACATTGTGCCACAAACAGGAAGATTTAAGGCATGCTCGAATTTCATCAGCTTTTGTTCCCTTAGGTATAACTGGCCGAGTCTGGCGAAAATCTCCTGATAAGACAACAGTTACACCGCCCATCAATGTCTTCTGGTTTCTCACATCTTGTAGAGTTTTGTTCAGGGCCTCCAATGCTTTTTTATGGGCCATTGTACATTCATCCCAGACTATAAGTTCACATCTTTTAAAAACCTCTCCCATGCCAGAATTTTTAGTAATTTTACAAACAGCTTCATCATAGTAGCTAAATCCAAAGGAAGTTTGAATGCAGAATGAGCTGTGCGACCTCCAGGCAACAGTGTAGCAGCTATACCAGAAGATGCTACTGCTACAGCAATTTTATTTTGCTTGCGAACTTTGGCCAGTAATAAATTGTGAAAATGTTTATCCAGTACCACCAGGAGCATCCAAAAAGTAGATGCCTCCATTCTGCTGAGAGATACTATTCATTATAGTTGAATAAGCAGTTCTCTGATCAGGCAACAACTTGGGCTCATTTTCATTTACATATTCAGTTAAGTAGTTGATATCATATGATGTTTCTCTTATAAGCTCTGTAGCTAAATTGTTGACTTCTGTTCTATTGGTTCGTGGGAGGCCAAATGAAGGTATTTGTTGTCCATCCATTGATGCTATTTTATCTTCTATGTCAATTAAGGCTCTGTTGTAGATTTCATCTGTGTAAACAACGTCAATATGCGGGTTGGCAAGTTGTGCTTGGTGCTTATAATCTTGTGCCAAATCATCTTTGTATTTGTTCCATAATTCTAAAGGGTTGCCCACATCACAGGTTTTTAGCAGAATTGCAAATAAATCTCTTAGCCGCTTTGGGGATTGGTATATGGCTGCTTCTCTTAAGGTGGCATCCCATTGACTATCATCTTCTAGCATTCCACGTTTGTAGCATGCCTCTCTAAATGTCGCACAAACATGACCATCAACTGTTCTATGATCATTAAAAGATCTAGGCCCTTTAACTTCATGCAGCAACATTCTTAAAAAGAAACACTCATGCTGGCTGGATGAACAGTGTAAACTCTGCCTAAAGCACTGTCAAATCTTACATCTGGATGACCTTCAACTTCGCTTCCTCTCTTTCTTCTACTCCATTTTTTGTTGTTCCATGTGTAATAAGATGGTAACTGGCGATACAATAAAGTTTGAGCAAACACATCTTCTTGACATAGTTTAAAAAAAGCTGTAAGAGTAGTATCTCTAGGAGCAAGAGCTTGATGGCAGCTGTTTCATTAGTAAAATAAACTCTGTCCATTTTCTAAATGAACTGCTAGTTGCTGTACTGCAGGATATCTTCCATGAAAGGGAAAGCTAAAAATTCTCCAAAAGGCTTCATTGCTGCTTAAGTAACGACCTTGTTGATAGTTAGTCACTTCATCAGGTACATTTTGTTGTTGTAGAGCAAACATAGCTGCATCGGATCCCTTGTTAACATACTTGCACACATACTTGATAGACTTGACAGAATTACAAAATTCTACATTAATATGAGCATTAAAAGTTTTAGTCAAGAGAGGGCAGTAAGGAACTATCCATCTATTATCAATTTCATTTCGTTTAATTCTCGTTGTAAAGCCTCCATCATCAGGTTTTCTTCTGCGATATGAAGGATAACCATCTTCTCCTGTTTGAGTGTCTTTTAAAAATGGTTTTGGGTAACGTTTCGTACATTTATTTTCTTTCATGCAAGGTGAATTGAAATTTAGAGAACCACATGGACCATGCACCATTTGAGTTTGAACTATTTCAAAGAGGTTTTTGTCTGTGTTAGGGTCCGGAAGTTCAGCTGAGATAACAGAATCAATTTGATTAGCTTGAATTTTGTTGGTCAGCCAAATCAAAATATGAGCATGAGGCAATCCTCTTTTTTGCCATTCAACAGTGTACATGTGGCATCTAACTGGGCCAAAAATGTTGGATTTTGTCATTAAATCCATCAGTTTTAATAATTTTAAGCGAAACACTCTGGCTGTGAGGTCATGTCTGTGAATGTATGTTTGTCCAGGTAGTAACTCATCCTGAATTTCCTTCCATTTAGCATTGCATATAAATGTTATAAATAGGTCAGGTCGACCATAAGTGCGAACATATGTCATTGCATCTTGAGTTTTTTCATGCATGTAACGTGGGCTGCCTGTAAAAGTTGACGGAAGAATGCAAAGTTGGCCAAGCTCTCCTCCAGCTACATCATTGTTGATGCCATCTCTTAGATGTATATATGAATCACATCTTAATTCTCTCTGATGAGTTCTAATGTAACATAATCTTTCTGCTTCTATTTTTGCATACATATCAACAGCAAATTGATGAAAAAGGTTTCTAGCCAACAGAAGATGATTTAGTGAATTACTGTGAACCATAAATCTGTAAGCATAGAAGTCCATGCAGGAAACTGTTTTGCTAGAATGTACACCTGCTTGGAGAATTCCAAAGTGATATCCATCTTCTCCATAGACAAAGAGTAAAGGATATTGCAAAGCATCATAAGATCTATGGGTTTCATTGATGAATTGCAGAGTATTGTCTCGACTTTTAAGCACAATGTCTCTTTTGTCATGTTCTTAACCAGTAATGATCACAGCAACTTCATTGCATTCTGGGAGATTAAATCGTCTAGCATGTTCAGTAGGAGGTCTCTTGTCGGCATCAATGATGATTTTGTATTCTGTAGCAGGTACATTTTCTAGAGCATATTTAAAACTTTGAATGTAATTATTTGAAGCATGAAGCATGTCTTGAAGTTCAACAATTAGTTCCAATCTTGTTGCTGGGTTTCTATTGTATCTATTTTGTGCTTGATGTTGCAAATCTTCAACAAAGTACGGTACAATTGAAGATACCTTGGTTCTTCATGAGGTAATGTTTGTAGTGAACCTATTCTGTGATATATTTGACCTTGAACTTTAAATGTAGGCATGAATCCTCCTTCAATAATGATATTAGCTCCAAATGAGGTCATTTGAAATACAGAATTGTATGCTTGAATATTTTGTAAGAAGTGTTTAGATTCAGATGTAGTGCCTGTAAGTAGAGTTTTTCAAAGGTTCTGGAGGTTCCGAAAGCGCAGGTAATTGAACTTTTCCATTAGTACAACACATTCCTGGTGATTCTTTATCCCACTTTTTAGCACCAAACTTATCACATATTTTAGACATTGATCCAATAATAACCACTTTGTCAGATGCATAATTTATTGTGGATTATATAGTTAAAAGCACTTAAATTCCACTGCCAAGCATTGAATGCTCGAGATGGTGTTTGAGCTTGTCTTGTTCTTTGAGCCTGAAGTCGTACATCATGTTGCTCCTCTGTTTCTTGCTCTCTGTAAGTTATTTGTCTTAATTGTTGTGCTTGAAGTCTGATTTGACGTTGTTCAGAAGTTTCTTGTTGTCTATATCCAGCTTGCTTTGATGATTCTGCCTGAACTCTGGCTTGGTGCTGTTCAACAGTTTCTTGCTGTCTTTGAGTAGCCTGCTTTTCAGCTTGAGCTCGAAGTCTAGCTTTACGTTGTTCCAAAGTCTCTTCCTGTATTTGAGCAGCCTGTCTTGCAGCTTGTGCTTGAAGTCTTTGATTGCGTTCTTCTTCTGTTTCAGCTGCTCTTTGTGCTTGAATTCTTTTAGCGGCAGAAGACTTTCCATATAAAGGGCGTTTCTTGGGTGGCATAATCACCTGTATCACTAAACAATAATTTGCAATTCACAAAGTTACTAAATCACTTATGAAACCATTTAGCACTGTCCTGGAAAATTTGCTCCGCTGGAATATTTGCTCCGCAAAGTTTACGAATGCCAGATTTCACTAAATTCTTTAAAAATTTCTATTTTATGTTGCTCCGATGGAATATTTGCTCCGCAAAGTTTACGAATGCCAGATTTTCACTAAATTCTTTAAAAATTTCTATTTTATGTTTTGTATGTTTATTAAAAAAAATTTATTACAAAAAAAATGACGCAATAATCATTAATTGTCAATTTCGTTATTAAATACTACATCAAATACAAAATAAATAGCACCATTAGATTCCTTGTAAAAAACTGGTTATTATGAAGTTATTTTAAATTTGTAAGTTCAACCGTTTGGTTTTCTATAGCGAACAACTAAACAAATAAACAAACTTCCTCTTTTATATATATAAGAAGATATATATATATATATATATATATATATTAATATATATATATGATTGAAAACAGTAGCTACAGTAAATAGACTCGAGTGGCAAAACTCATCGATGGAATACCAGAAAGTGTGTCAGCTTTACTATAATTCAATAAATCTCATTATTTATTGACTTTTATTATCAAATAAAAAACTACAGAAAAAACAATATGTCTATTTACTTTTGTTAACTCTCTCTCTCTCTCTCTCTCCCTCTCTCTCTCTCTCTCTCTCTCTCTCTCTCTCTATATATATATATATATATATATATATATATATATATATATATATATATATAAAGGGATACTTTGAAAACATCTTCCATTTGTTTATGGGTATATGACTCTTAATCAAACTCGTTTTGGCTCTCCTTTTTATGACTTTTACCTGAGGAAAAGCAATAAAAAAGACCTTAAACAAGGTTGTATAACGCGTGGTTTTCTGCTCGAGATTTCCTTATAATCTCTTAATCAAGAAAAGGGTCCACAATGCAAATTCTTCTCCGTCACAAAAATGGTAACCGTGATTTGCGTAAGAAGAGAAATTCTACACCTTATAAATCTTTTGAACGGTACACAGAGCGTCTCGTGGTATCCGCCCGGCAGCGCTGAGACTCCGCTGAGTCGTGGGTTCGAACCCCAGTGCTGTCTATAGCTGGGCGGTTGTATTTTCTGTATTTTACGTCAGGACGAAACAGCGGGATGGCCACCTCCCATTAATTTACTCGGGCTAAGCTAGCCGAGGCTCGAGCCCCTATCTACCACTTCCTTGAGAAATATGGAACATGGATGTTATCTTTCTGAACGATACCCGAAGTCTGTTTCGAGGGGATTTTTTCTGTTTTATTATCTAGTTTAGTCTAGAATTTAAATTTGTTAATTGGATGTTTTAACTTCCGCACCAGCAGTCACGGTCAGAGGGAACTTATAGCTTAACGTGGAATCTGAACCCCAAGTCGTTACATCATCTTTATTCATTCGAGCCTGTAATTATTGCTGGACAGAATATCTCCACACTTATTTTCGACTAGGGGCAAGATATATACCTTCATGAACTCTGCTGGGATATAGCTATGAGCAAGCATGGATGATAGGAGCAATGATATACGCAAACATACTACGTCATTGGCATATTTTAAGTGCTCATTCGATAGGTCATCTACCCCTGACGCAGAATCAGTCTTTAACTCTTTAATTAACCTCTTTACTTCAGAAACTGATATCAAAGTATTTTCCCTTGTCCCTCCCACAGGCGTTTCGCTGCAATCTATCTTAAGATTATCCTTACTCACACTGTTAAGAATGTTAGAGTAGTGGTTTTTCCACAGCTTTGCAATTTCATACTGACCCCCTACTTCTACACATATTCATGTATACTGGTCCTAATCTGGGTCTGCCATGAAAACACCACAAATCATAAGCGTCTTTCGATTCCCTCTTCAGGGGGGCAATAAAATCATTCCATCCAGGAATAATCTTTGTATGGCAGTTGTGAGTTTCAATCAGGGGGCTTCCTGCTCCTCTGAACAAGGATACTATCTTACTATAATACCTATCTATGAGTTTACAGTGAGAATCATTTGAGCAAGGATTACTACAGACAAGATGCAAAATTTCTAAATTATTAAAGAGGTGACCTGTTCTGTCTTTGTATTCTATTCTCTGTTGCATATTAACATTAGACCAATGAACGCGATTGTTCTTACCTATTGAGTTCTTGTTATGTCGTGTTGCGCATAAAAATATATGCGCATAAAAATATATACCTTTGGTAACCTTTGATTTGCTTCCGCCCGAATTGTTCATTCTGACGAAGGTCAAGCTTGTCACTCCACTTTAGACCTACAGTTTAACGTGGAATCCGAACCACGCCCCACCAGCAGCACAGCGTCTTAACCACTAGGCGACACAGGGTACCCATTTATCTACCAACCACTTTCTTTATTGTGTGAAGAAGGGATTCCTATGCTCGCGCTTCCAGATACTACCCGTCGATCCTCGCTGCGCTTGGACCGGAAAATTTCAAATGAATATCTAACATCTGTTGCATATTTTCTTTTTAATTCTGTAACGCAAAACTTATATAACTCCCGTTCTATATATTTTTGGTTAGTTAAGCCTGCAAAAATTATATAACTCCCAAAGAATCCACGAGAGCTATTTTTCATCAATATTTTAATAAAATATCAAAAATATTAGTCCTACAGTCGAACCAATACTACCCTAACATCCACTATTTAAAACATGTATATATATATATATATATATATATATATATATATACTGCGAGTTTAGGCTTAATAGGCTTTGTGAGGAATCCTGTAGCTTAAACAAGAGCATTATCCTATAGTTACCCCTACACAGGGAACACTCGGATGCAAACAAACTTTCTGTTTGATGAACTTGTGTCTAATTTATATTGTTTCTCAAAATTTGATGCAAAGCAGTTAACAGAGGAATTCTGCAAGTTCATCAAACTAATGAATCTGTAGTTAGCATTTCGTCAGAAAGAGTGAATTTCGAGAAAGCTTTTTGGACTTTTTTTATAACACAAATATATATATATAATGATCTTAAAAAATTAGTTGAAATCCAAAAAAACTTCACTTTTTTCTACGTGAAAGTCACACTATAATAATAAAAACCCACTCTAATAGACAGAGTTTATTTCCACAACAGTTTCGATGCCCACTGGCATCCTCTTCGGGTGGATACAGAAAAAAGAAGAGGATGCCAGTGGCCATCGAAACTGTTGTGGAAATAAACTGTCTATTAGAGTGGGTTTTTATTATCATAGTTGAAATCCGTTGAATACAAGATGTTTTATCGTAAGCCATATACAAAAAAGCTTTAAAAGAGTCCGTTTGTCCGTTCGTTTTCTCATTGTATCAGTTGCTCGGAGACATTAGCACCGGACCTTTAAAGAGTTACCCTTCCATTAGAAAAAGTTTAATCTGGGGAGTTTTAACAACTCTTTGCGCTTATTTATTACAATTCTAAACAACTCTTGGACAAATCACTTTCTCAATTGAAGATTAATACTTTTTTCCCCCGATTTCTTTCGACACAAGGGTAAAGAGATTCGATAGCATAGTTCCTATTTTTTTTTTATCCACCTATTTCACATAACATACCACTGATGATTGAAAATACTCGATATCCTATTTATTAATATCTTTACTCAGTTTTCTGTGCACACTTTACATCCTCTGTCTTGTATTTTCTCAGTTAACTGGATTACAACAGATTCACGAAGTCTACATTCAACGGTTCTCTTTCTGTTTCCAGAATACAAATCACTTTAATCTCCAAGTAATATCTCTCTAACATTTTCTTCTCCGAGCTCAGAGACTATTCTTGATCTTTTCGTTATGTTGAGAATTAAAATATTGTCATTTTAATATATATATATATATATATATATATATATATATATATATATACACTAGGGCACTCAATATATTTTGCCCCACCCTTTTTTCTTAGCTAGATAATAGGCAATGGGGCTGAAATGTCTTTTGGGCCGTAAGTTTGAACTTTCTGTGCTTCATATAACCGGATTTTTCCAGTTTGAACCTCCCCTCCTTGTATAAAACTGCTTTTAAATGTCCTTGTATAAAACCGATGGTTAACGCAGTTTCGAAAATGGCGTCTGACAGTGATGTGCGTTGTGAACAGAGAGCTGTTATCGAGTTCTTAACCGCAAAGAAGGAAACAGTTGGAAATATTCACAAACGTCTACAAAACGTTTAAGGAGATGCTGTTGTTGATCGAAGCACAGTCGGACGCTGGACTAAACGTGTGAGATCATCGGAGAGAGGGAGAGCCAGCATCGATGATGAACCACGCAACGGTCGCCCGGCATCGGCTGTTACATCTCACACTGTGCAACGTGCTAACACCATCATTCGATGAAATCGGTGCGTCACATAACAAGGAGCTATCACTAGAGCTAGGAATTAGTGAAGGAAGTGTGAATACGATAATTCGGCAACTAGGATACTCAAAAGTGCGTTCACGGTTTGTTCCTCGCCAACTGACTGAAGATCACAAAGCCCAAAGAAGAGAAATTGCTTCAGAGTCGTTGGTTCGATACGAGAGAGAAGGGGATGACTTCCTTTCACGAATTGTGACTGGGGATGAGACTTTGGTACACCACTTTGAACCTGAAACAAAACGCCAATCCATGGAGTGGCATCACGCAGACTCCTCAAGCAAGAAAAAGTTCAAAATGGATCCCTCTGCAGGAAAGGTTATGGCCACCATCTTCTGGGACATGAAAGGGGTGATTCTGGTGGACATTATGAAGAAAGGACAAACAATCAACGCGGAGGCATATATTGCTAGCCTACAGAGACTCCAGAGACGTATAAAGCAAGTTCGACCGGAGAGAAAACTGGAAGACGTCCTTCTTTTGCACGATAATGCAACACCACACAACAGTTTGCAAACAAGAGAGGCCATCACAAAAATGCGCTTCACTGTGTTACCCCACCCTCCATACAGCCCGGATCTGGCGCCTTCAGACTTCAATTTGTTTGGGCCAATGAAGGATGCTATTCGTGGAAGAAAGTTTCAGAGTGACGATGAGGTTGTTGAGGAGGTTGAGGTGGCTCCAGCGGAAGCCAGCGGACTTTTACCAGCAAGGAATAAAGGCCCTTGTTTCGAGGTGGAGGAAAGCCGTAGAAAAGGATGGAGACTATGTGGAAAAATAAAAACTTGCAAAAAAGGTATGTAACTACCTGTGTACAAAATTTCTGGAACTTACAAGTAAACTTGGAAAGAAAAAAAAAAGGTGGCGCAAAATATATTGAGTGGCCCTCGTAGATTCGTTAACCTAATGAACCCGTAGTTAGCACTAGGTCGAAAAGAGTAAATTTTGAGAAAACTATCAGGATTTCTTATGGCATGCATACATATCCAATGATCTCATAAATATAGTTAAAATCCGTTGAATACAAAACGTGTTATCTTAAGCAGGGTTGTAAAATTCCCCGAAAGTTTGAGAATGATAAATTTCTGCTAGGAATTTTCGAGAACTTTGGGAAATTTGGAGAATTTTCAAAAACTTTAATTTTCATAAAACAAATAGCTGCGTACTCTTGAATGAAGGAAACTCTGTTTTATTTAATTATTTGAAAAAATGTGGAATAATGTAGCCAATTCTAATTTGCAATTCCAATTTTAAGGCATTTTTAGAAAATTTGAAAAATTTTATATGATTAACTTAGTTTTTATAATCTAAGTAAGCACTTGACGAGTTTGGTGGAAATTGGCCAGAAAATAAAAAGGTTACCATCATTGCTCCTACGTTCAGAAAGAGACATCCGGGAGATCTTGTTTCCGTCCAGAACGACACCCGATCTCCACATGTCCTGAAAATTTGGTGCAAATCATTTGAGAGGGGAACTTTCCAAAACTCCAAATAATAAAAAAAAACTTAAACAATGTACAGTTGTACATCCCTTTTGAGGATTTATAATAAATCGGAAGTGTTTTTGGGTTCACAGTGTATGTTAAAACACTTCCCAAAGAATCAGGATGTTAAATATTTCAAACTATGATAATACAGGAGAATAACGAAAAGGGTGATACGTAAAATAAGGCTGAAAACATTGTGGTTTTTCATAAGAAAAGTAGATAATATAAATATGATGTTAAAGACATAGTAAAGAAGTATATAACCAAAACACTATTACAAAACTATAATATATTATTATAACAATCATACTACTAAAATTAATAGTACAATTTTGAGTTATAATAAGAAACTAGAAAAATGGGTAAGCATAAAAAATATGTCGATTAACTGGATTGACCACAGAGAGTGTTATGTCCGCATATGCTTCACTTATTCCAAATAGCTCTCTTCCATAACGCAAGCGACTGGATTCGAAGTATATATATATATATATATATATGAAAATTATTTCACGAAAGTAACACGTGAAAAATATTTATGATGAATAAAACCACGAAGGAAAGGAAAGCGCTTGAGCACCATTTTGTGTTTCCTTTCCTTCGTGGTTTTATTCATCATCAATATATATATATATATATATATATATATACACCTTTCAAAGGTTCCGTGCGATGATTCCTCATTTCACGAAGGTCAAGCTTGTCGCCCCTCCTTTCGAGTTGGCCTGTAAAAGTAGTGAGTTGGTTTCTTGTATTCTCCACCTCACATAGCCAGGTACGCCCGGCTCATCGGGGATTGTTCTGAGCCAGGCGTCTAATCTTCTTTTGAAGATGTTCACTGAAACACCATTCGTGTTCCTTAGGTCTTTGGGCAGCTGATTAAACAGTCTTGGTCCTCTCACAACAAAACTATTTTCTTTCAGGGTTAAGGATGTTTCCTGTCTCGCCTTTAATTTGGGAACACGACACAGTCTACCTTTTCTACTTTCCACCGTTGTTTGGGGAGTTACAGGGTTCAGAGTAAGATTAGGGACTAGTTTCTCCATTATTTTCCAAGTGTAAATAATGGTGTATCTCTCTCTTCTCATTAGTGGTGGACCGGATATCCGCGTCATTTTTAACATCCGCATCCGCACTTCTGACTGCGGTTGTTATGCGGATATTACCTCTAATAAATTATGCAATTTACAATTAAATTAGCTTATGAAGTAGCTTATAAGGCCCAGTCATGCATATTTCATGTAAAGTATTAATTAATTATTAGTGAACAAACAAATATATAAACCTCAAAATATAAGTACCTGGTAACACAGAAAATTGAATGAAACTTGTTTCATTGAATTTTCTGTGGCTGAAACTCTTGAGAAAGTTATTATTTTTATCATAATGAAAACATTAATATTAATTTTAATTCTTATGCATTGCCTGCCATAATAGTAATATCACGAAATTTGAAAAACTATGTCATATATTCATAATTCTATATTATATTGATAGATTAACTAAATATCCGCATCCGCGTATATCGAAATAAAAAATCCGCATCCACCACTAATATATATATATATATATATATATATATATATAATATATATATATATATATATATTATATATATATTATATATATATATATATATATGCTGATAGTCGAATATATTAACCGAAAGTAATGCAAGATACCCAACATAGATTACTTATGTTCTTTCGTGTAACTGTCAGACTCCAAAATAATTTTGGCAGCTTCAAATGGGATATTTGAATTTTCCACTTTGCGAGGAAATTATGAAGATGTACGCAATCCCTCGCTGATGTTTACGTGACATTCACAATTTCTTTTTATTCAACATCATGTCGTTAATTCGATTCTGTTCATTGTTAGTTGATTGTTTCCTCCAAAAATTTTCTCCTTTGAAGAAGTTACGGCAATAACGTCGTTATAACAAAATATTTAAAAATTAAATTCGAAAGAGTTATAAAAATTGAGAACATGTTGACATGTAATTAAGTAATGACAGATGAAGCAGACACACTGTAAAAAGAGTTTCATGTCAAAACCCATTTCCAAACATGTAGTGTGTGTGTGCACACTACATGTGTTTTGTACGTACTTGTAGGAGGTGGCTACGGTTAGGTTACGTTTTGGTATTTTCACTCTTGTTATTGCAATTTTATAATTTTTTTTATCTTTCTCCCATTTAATTCACGTTCAGATATATATATATATATATATATACTCGCATTATCTAAATTATTCAGCTATAAATATAGAGACATCGTGAAATCACAGTGAAGGGTGCGGGTATTCTCCAGGGTTGACGTCCTTTCCCGGGGTGACCCACCAATGTAATTGATCTGTAGTGGCTGTTCCGGTGACCCGTCCATTATATTGTTCGTGGGTGGGTGTGTCGATATTAATACGCGTCTGGTAGCGCGTACATGAAGATGTTTTCTAAACCAATTTTACTTCCTGTTTTATAATAACGAGCGTATCTCTGTCACTAATGTTAAAACGACAATTATGACCTTCACTCTTATTATAAAACAACAAAGTTTTAATAATTAATCTTAAGCTTCACATATTCACACCTTCACACCTTCACATATTCACACCTTAAGCTTCACACCGTTCAACAAAGATTCTGTTCCTCTGGTAGTGTTGGATGTTCCTTATTGATTTTTTAGTGCTGATTTTGAAAATAATAGTGACATTTTTTCATCACCCACAGGTTTTGAGAAAATTATCATTTTTATTTTACAAAAACATGAAAATAAGGCTTACTGAGTGGTAATATTACAGACTCACCTAAAATTTCTTGCTTGATGATTTACCCTTATATGATACATCTTTGGCTTCCCTGATGAGTATCCAACAGTAATCTGCAAGTATACTAGGATTCCACTTGCTTTGATACCGGTTTTCTATCGTAGAGATATCTGGGTGGAATCGCTGTCCGTGTCTAATGGAACACTACAACAACATTATTGATGCACTTGAAAGTAATGAAAACTATGATGTACTATACACAGACTTTGCTAAAGCGTTTAACAATGTGACCATGGAATCATAACACAGGTCAACAAAAAAAAATTTTTTTTTCGTTGCCAAGGAAATTCGTACGAATTTAGGGTATTTTGGGGTTGCTGAATTCCAAAATGAAAGTAGTTTTTCTGATTTGGCTCTAGTTCTTGAGATAATGAATACCCTCAATTAATAGGAAACGTAACCATAACGCGTGCATATGGGAAACTACCGGAACATTCTAGATGGTGAGACCGAATAAAATGCCATTATGTATTTCATGTGTTTACTTTTGTATGATTTGAGACAATTTCAATGCGATTTGTAAGTAGGCTCCGCCTGAACATTAAATTTTTGCATTTTTACGTGTTTCAATGGGGTACCAATTATCTCATAAATTAGAGCCAATCTAGCAAAACCGATGTCATATTCGGAATCAGCACCACAAAGTTACCCCAAAATCACTCTAATATGATTGGCAATAAAATGAGTGTTGACCAGTGTAATACATAAACTGAAATATATAGGAATAACAGGAAAAGTAGAGAATGGATATATAATTTCCTTAGTGAGCGGCGGCAAGTCGTTACAGTACAAGGAGTATCTTCATCAGAATCAGAGGTCCTCAACTTACTATCACAAGAAACAGTATTAGCTCCACTACTCTTCACAATCATGCTAACTGACATAGATGAGGACGTTACCAGAGACAGCACAGTAACATCCTTTGCGGATGACACAAAGATCAGTAGAAAAATAAGAAACCCAGAAGATATAGGATCTCTACAAACCGACATAAACAGAATCTACAAGTGGACGGAAGACAACAATATGAAGTTTAATACCGAGAAATTTCAGCTGTTACGGTACGGAAAAAGAGAAGACCTAAAATCCATGGAATATTATTCCCCAAATGGACAGAAAATTCAGAGAAATTCTAGAGCAAAAGATTTAGGGGTTGTAATGACAGGTGCGACAGATGCGACAGATGCGAAATTTGAAACACAAAATAAGATAGCCGTAAACAGAGGAAAGAGAATAACGGGACAGATATTGAGAACCTTTAAACGAAGGGATAGGAATGTAATGATTCCTCTACTAAAAACCCTGATCATACCCAAATTGGAATACTGCTCGGTCTTAACATCCCCATATAAAAAAGAAGACATTAGACAGCTGGAAGGGATCGAAAGAAGCTTCAGAGCCAAGATCAACGGGTGCAAAGAACTAAATTAATGGGAAAGGTTACGCGAACTAGACCTATATTCACTGGAAAGGAGAAGAGAGAGATACACCATTATTTACACTTGGAAAATAATGGAGAAACTAGTCCCCAATCTTACTCTGAACCCTATAACTCCCCAAACAACGGTGGAAAGTAGAAACGGTAGACTGTGTCGTATTCCAAAATTAAAGGCAAGACAAGGTCCTTAACCCTGAAAAAAAGTAGTTTTGTGGGGGTACCAAGCCTGTTTAATCAGCTGCCCAAAGACCTAAGAAACACGAAGGGAGTTGCAGTGGACATCTTCAAAAAGATTAGACGCCTGGCTCAGAACAATCCCCGATGAGCCGGGCGTACCTGGCTATGTGAGGTGGAGAGCACAAGAAACCAACTCACTACTTCACCAAGGCAATTCGAGAGGAGGGGCGACAAGCTTGACCTTCGCGAAATGAGGAATCATCGCGCGGAACCTTTGTAAGGTTGTAAGGTAAGGTGTGTATATATATATCAGTGATGTAGTCGAGACCACCAAGTCCGAGACTGAGACCGAGACCGAGACCTGATCCTGTAAGACCAGGATCGAGACCGAGATCAAAGGTTCGAGATCGAGATCTACCTTCCGAGATCGAGACCCTTAAAATTCGAGACCGAGATCGAGACCAAGCTAACCTAAAAAAATCCAGACCCACACCCCCCCGCAAGCCAAACGTGGCAACTCAAAACAGGGTGACTGATTAGTGAATACCTAGAGTCCCTTACTTTTACAAACTTTCATAAACATTCTGAATTGTGTCTGTTCAACCAAGCCGCCATCATGAGTATGCCAATAACATATATTTTTCATTACGGTCTCGAGAGGTCTCGAAAGGTCTCGGGGAGAAAAACCGAGACCGCGTCTGTCGAGACCGAGATCGAGACCGAGATCTAAATAGCGGAGACCGAGATCGAGATCGAGATCTGCAAATTTGGGTCTCGAGATCGGTCTCGAGACCGATCTCGATCTCGAGACCTACATCACTGATATATATATATATAATATATATATATATATATATATCGGGTGGTCCGAAAAAAATGACGCATTTTTTAAAAATTAATATCTCAGTAACCCCCTTCCTTATCATGACAATTTTTATATGCAAGATACTTTCAAACTTCTTTTTTTGAATGCAAGAAACGGAATTCTGATATCTTTTATAGTTTTCTCGCAATTAACAAAAGTAACAACATGGGTCAAAAAACAAAAATCGCAATATAATATCCGTTTTTTATACGATATCATTTTTATACGATATCATGCGATATTTTTGCAAGTTATTACAAAACTCTACAGGAATGAACAAGTCAAATTGTGGATATTTTTATTTTTTAACAATTCGTCAGTACCCTTAATGATGTTGTCAGAGGAAGATCGTATTCTCATTAAAAATTGTTACTGTGAAAAAGGATGGAAGACTGGAAGGTTATTGCAAGAGTTTCCCGGCAAAAAGTGGAAAAGGCGTGCAGTGGAAAGACTCTTAAAGAAGATTCGCGAATCGGGAAGTACTGCCAGAAAACCAGGAAGCGGTAGACCTAAAACAGCTTCGGTTCCAGAAAATGTGGATTACATCAACGATAAAATCTGCTCTCAAGAAGATAAACCAAGAAGTCATTTGTCACAAAGAACAATTGCTAAACATTTGAATATTGGAAAGACTTCTGTACACCGAATAATTAAAGCACAAAACTAAAAGCCTTCAAAAGAATAGTATCTTCTAGAAAAAGTGATACTGTTAAGGATAAAAGAAAAACAAGGTGCAGAAAGTTACTTGATAATTTCTCTGTCGCTGATATTAAAAAGATAGTCTTCACGGATGAAAAAGATTTCACTCTAGAAATTCCGCGAAACCGTCAAAATGATGTTGTCTACGGGCGTGGTAAAAAGTGTGACATTTCAATAAACAGATTGTATCCTGAAACGTCAAGATTCTCCAAAAAGGTTATGATATCTGCAGGGGTCTCTTGGAATGGCAAGACAGATGTTCATTTTATTGAAACTGAAAAGACAAAGGTGAATTCTGCAAATTACATTGAACTTTTAAGAACAAAATTGTTGCCGGATTGTCGTCGCCTGTATCAAGAAAATGATTTCATATTTCAACAAGATGGAGCACCGTCGCATACAAGCTACGCCCACAGTCGTTTCTGATTAGCAATACACCAAAATTAATAACGAAAAATGAGTGGCCACCACAAAGCCCAGATTGTAATCCTATGGACTACTCAATTTGGGAGTTACTAAAAGAGAAGGTTTACCGAGGTCGACGAGAAAAATTCACCGAATCAGAATTAAAAAGTAAAATACTTGAATCTTGGCAAGAAATTGGCATTAATGAAGTAAGAAGTATTATTTTTGTTTGGAAGAAAAGACTTAGATTAGTGTGTCAACAGAGTGGTGGTCCAATCGATCATTTACTGTAAATTAATTAGTTAAATTTCTGATTAAATTTTTCCTTTCTCATGATATTCGTTTTTTTTACCCATGTTGTTACTTTTGTTAATTGCGAGAAAACTATAAAAGATATCAGAATTCCGTTTCTTGCATTCAAAAAAAGAAGTTTGAAAGTATCTTGCAAATAAAAATTGTCATGATAAGGAAGGGGGTTACTGAGATATTAATTTTTAAAAAATGCGTCATTTTTTTCGGACCACCCGATATATAAGTTTATTTTTAGGCCATACCTTTTGGGACACCCTGTATGTATATATATATATATATATATATATATATGTGTGTGTGTGTGTGTGTATATATATATATATATATATATATATATATATATTGGTGTAATGGTTAGCGTCGCTGACTACGAATCCATCGGCCCCGGGTTCGAGACCCGACGGCAGCCGGCGCGCAGCAAAACCCAGCTGTTCATCCTTCCCCACAATAAAGAAAGTGGTTGGTAGATAAATGGGTACCCTAGGTGGCCTAGTGGTTAATACGCTGGGCTGATGATGGGTGGGGCGTGGTTCGGATTCCACGTTAAACTGTAGGTCTGAATGAACAATTCGGGCGGAAGCTAACCAAGGGTTAACCAAAGGTTTTATATATATATATATATATATATATATATATATATATATATATATATATATATATATATATATATATTATTATTTCACTGTTCAAGACACTCTTTGGACTAAGGTATAGCTAAGTGGAAGCGAGATGAAAAGTTCATAATTTTTTCACATAGAGCATCATTCTGCCCATACGCCCATTTCAGGATACGAGCAACTCGCAACAGCATTGCCAATCAAATAGGCAGGGGTGAGCGGTGCAGCCGCCCAGGGCACCGACATATCGGGGGCGCCAAATTGTTGGTTTTAGAGCTGCCACGTAGAATGAAATTTGGATTTTGAATTAATTATGTATTGTGTATTATGTATTGTTTATGTATTAAATAATTATGTATTTTTATCGTAATCAATTTGTATATGTTCCGAATTTAATGGGGTGGGGTGCATAAGAATATTCAAATCTGTATTTGTTTTCGTGCAATTTATATCACCTGATAATATATTTTCGACTGAATGTTATCTACCTTCGCGTCAAATTTGTACTTTATTTTCTATTTTAACGCCATCATTTAATCTACCCACGCACTTTAAAATACTATTAAGCCTCCTTTAAATTATTCTCTTTACTTAACCTTTTGTTAGGTATAATAAAATAGATTTAAAAGTCATCATCAAATTTTCAATTACATTTTAAAATTAAGATAGAGATAAATCTAAATTATGATATACTGACAAAACGTTTAAATCAATTTTGTGTAGTTTTGGAAATTACCTAATTCAATATTTATCCCATTCCGCTCCTTTTTTCAATAACAGCTTCCAGTATTCGAGGTATAGATTCTACTAAACTTTATGCCAGACTTGGCGTCCTTATTCCTCCCATTACTTGTCTTACATAATGAAAAAATTCACGGAATAGCTTTTTTGTCGCATTTCTCTGCGATTTCAATATTTTAATTCTTAACACAACGAAAAGATCAAAAATGGTCTCTGAACTCGGAGAGGATGACGTTATTGAGATATTACTTGGAGATTAAAGCGATTTGTATTCTGGAAAGAGAACGAGAATCACTGAATGTGGATTTGGTGAACCTGTTGTAATCCAGTTAACTGAGAAAATACAAGACAAGATGTGAGCCATACACAGATAACTGGGTAAAGATATTAATAAAGAGGCTATCGAATGTTTTCAATCATCAGTGGTGTTATGTGAAATAGATGAATAAAGAAGGTAGCAACTATGCTATCGAATTTCGTATCTAGCTTTGTATCGAAGCAGATCGAGAAAATAAAGGATATTGATTTGTCCAGTACAATTTGTCTGGTATTTGTATAGTATTATAATAAACACGGGGAAGGAATCTTTGAAACTTCCGAAATTAAACTTTTTCTGATGGAGGGGTAACTCATATCTGGGGGTTTTCAATAGGATTTGTATCACATCCTTTGCTGGGATAGTCCATCAGGTCTGTTTATACTTGTAGATGCTCAGCAAAGAATTTCCTAGTTCTCCTGACAATATGAATAAGATTATGCATGAATAAGATTCTGTCAGGATATGGGAAGGTCATAGCAATAACAGTTGGGAGCATTACCTCTTCCAGTATTTCAACATACTTTTCAGCATTATACCGTCCTTCAGTGTCTGCGACCTCCCAAACTCTAAAGTAGTTCATCCATTCCCATACATGAAGAACGCTGTTAGGAACAGTAACGATGTTTTCTCGGTTGCATCGGGTGTTGTTTAACTGCCAATAGTGAAGGAGCCCATCCATGATTATTGGACGAGAATATTTTCTTATCTGTATCATTCTGCTCTCGGAGTCCATATCTTTATTTTCCTAGAAAAGCCTTTGGCAGCGATAATTCTTTAGAAATTAATATCTTCTTTATGAAGACTTTTCCTGGTCGTGTTTGCCACAGATTTAGGTACAGTCTCTAATGGTAACTGTATTAGTAAATTGATTCCTCTTACTAACTCCACAATCTTTGCCTTTTCTCAATTGTTTCTCTTCTCCCCGTTCTTGGACGATCCTTTTACCGTAGGTTTCGATATAAAAGAAATAGAAAGCTGGTCATGAACTTAGCCACATTTAACTTTTCATTATTCAACTGTAAAGCTGAATTAGAAAAGCAATACCACAACTACAAAGGAATTTTAAAACATTCATTAAAAAAAACTTGACGAATGCAGTTATAATTCCTCTCTACAAAGAATTAAACATTACTTATTTGCATTTATAATTCTGCTTTGCGAGCATCTTCTTATTATAAATTTCCTTTTGAAAAATCTGTTCTATTACCTTTAAAGGAAGTTAAAAAAGATCGTGTGATACTCATGTTTTCAATTCAAGTGATATTTCACTCGTATACATACTTCTAACGCTTACATAAATCTACACATTAATACGTATATGTACATATACGTATATACACATGTAAACATACATCGATCGCCTTTAAGTTAAATCTTACGATTCAGCAAGCCACGAAGCAGGATTCAGCAAACTGAATTGTGTGCTGCAGGAACATGCAGCTTAAAAGTTTATTTAGGCCTGTACCTATAGGGTCTTAGTCATATTTATATAATGCCATTATAAAACTTAACTAATTTAAAGCATATATATATATATATATATATATATATATATATAGAGAGAGAGAGAGAAGAGAGAGAGAGAGAGAGAGACAGACAGACAGACATTAAAAATGTTCTTATTTATAAGAGAAAATGTTTTAAAGTAATATTTCCGGGGTTTTCAAACTCTGTAAAGATCTTAGAGCATTATAAAGATTTAAGAGGGAAATTGTATTCATCGGATTTATCAAACGAAATACTACTACTACTACTACTACACTACTACTACTACTACTACTACTACTAATAATAATAATAATAATAATAATAATAATAATAATAATTAGATTTCTGCACCGTAGAAAAATAAAAAATCCGTTAAAAAAATTTACTAACTGTAACTGGTGAGGGAATTGCTTTACCGCTTTCGAAATTTTGGTTTACGATAAAATTTGTGTTTCTAAACCTAAATAAATAAAAACTCTTAAATAAGATCATTCGAACGCTTAAAACCATCCTTTTTATAGTCACTGACTCATTTCTAATCCGACCCCAGTACAGTAAAGACGCGTCCCCCAAAAAATCGTTCCCTTTCGCTTTGATTTCATCCGGATAAGCGAAAAAATGAATAATGAACAATTTGTTTCTTTTATTATATATATAAAATAAAATAAGTGGGAAACATTTTAATAGGGATGAATAAAAGAAGTAGTTAAATGCTCAATAGTAGTGAAAAAGCTTTTTAGTTAGAGTTTTCCATTTCCAAGAAAAATTATGTTAGAAAAAGCTTGAAAAGTGTATCCATCCCTTCCTCTTTAAGTTCAAAATAGCTAAAATGAAAAGTATAGAAAAAAGAATTATTGTTAAACTGTTCAAATTATGTTTTTGAGAGAAGAAAAGTATTTTAAAATATTATTAATTAGTTTAGTTTAATATAAAGGGGCTTAATTGAATATTGCTAAAATTATATATTAGCATATTTTATTAGTAGCATTAAAATTATTAGTATTAGTACTAGATAACCGGTTATCTTGGTTTTTGGAGGGCAATATTTTTGAATATACAAGTAAAAACGAGGGTTGGGAAAACAGTGACTAAGAATTTGTCTTATTTTTTAAGCCATTTGTAGAATGCGGCGAGGATGTTTTTTACGAAAGAGGCCTATATATATATATAATATAATATCACTGACTATTTGTCTTAAAAAAAGGTACATAATCATTGAAATATAATATTTTCGAAAATATAAATATTTAGGCCTTTTTCGTAAAAAAAAATCCTCACCGCATTCTACAAATAGTTTAAAAAATAAGAAAAATTCTTAGTCACTGTTCCCCCAAACCCCGTTTTTACTTAACTTATTTACTCAAAAATATTCCCCCTCCAAAAACCTAGATTTTGAGGGGAAAAAAATCAACAAGAAAAAATATTTCAGTTTTAGAAAGAAAATCCCAAGAAAAATGAAGGGAAAATTTAGTCGAAATATATACTTAAGCTTAGAAAAATAGATTCGAAGGCAAACCGAAATCAAAATAAGGCAATAAGATTCTCTCAATAAGTGGCTTAAAGAAACACACTCCATATTTGAAATCCTTTCCTTGAATTTAAAATATTTTAATGGTATTAGTTTGTGGCATTTGAATAAATGGATTCATAGTGCAGATCATTGAAAACTTAAAGTGTGTGATTTTGGTGCTGTTTTTAATATACATACGTTCTCTCTCTCTCTCTCTCTCTCTCTCTCTCTCTCTCTCTCTCTCTCTCTCTCTCTCTCCCTGTCTGTCTCTGTCTATCTGTGTGTATGTGTGTCCTGTTATGTACAGTATATATGCATATATGTATACACACACACGCTCACACACACACACACACACACACACACACACAGAAAAGCATATACACACACAGAATTACAAAGTTACAGGCTAACAAAGACTTTAAGATCCACTCTAGATTAGCTCAAGAAAGTAGAGGAAAATAGAAGAAAAAAACAAATGAAAATAAAGCATACTAAAAATTGATACGACTGACACGACTACACTTATAGACGTATAAAGCGTTCACACAGGAATACTAGTAATATACTCATAAAATATAAAACAAACAAGGCTGCCCTTCCTCCGCCAGCCAATACTGACAGAAAACTGTTGTGAAAGAATATCTATAGGAAAGTAGGAAAAAGTATAATGAAACGAATAGCTTCAGGGTTTATTTACACCATGCGTACACTTATCTCGTGTAGCTAATTACGCATTAGAGGACAGTGGAAAATAAAGGATAGCATGAAACACTGATTAATCCACACGATGCATTGTTTTTAAGGATGTTTAAAATTTATTTATTATATGCAAAAAGTCAACATTTCATCGCTGTATCATTTTCCCGATGAATGCCAAAGCCATCGTGCTCAGAAACTTACCTTTACAGATTAATTAATTGATTACATTGCCATCTTTCGCACTGGAATTACCTACGCGAGGAGCACTGACCCAGAGGCACCTCCAACCGGTCAACACAATCAGTAGGTCTTAGATGTCCAATACTTGTGTTCCAAAGCATATTTTCTTCTCTTCTCTTTATTTCCATTCCTTAAAAATGTCTTTTTTGCTGCAACATGTCCTTTAAGACCTCTGAGTTAAGCTTCCTTCGTACAGTAGAGGGATCAACTGAGACACCTGTTGTTTTTTCGAGATCTGCTGCAAGTGAAGTGCTGGATTTGCGTCTGTCTCGAAGGGAAATAATCTTTAGATATTGTAGATCAGATGAAGAAAGTTTAGAGGGCCTCCCTGATCTAGGACGATCAGCTGGGGTCCCATTTGATCTGCGACGAGCCAAGATTTTTTGCACACCAGTTTTGGAAGCACCTGTAGATTCACTTATTTTTCTTTGACTCAGTCCCTCACCATGCAGATGCATTATTTTATATCTAATCTCATCAGAAATTGTACGTTTCGCCATTTCTTAAATCTGTGAAGGAAACAAACAACATGAATTAGGATTATAATGAGAAAAGTTTTGGATAAATGAAAGTGAAAATGAAAAGGTTTATTGGCAGACTATAGTCTATATGACAAATATTATTAATACAATGACAGTTCATATACTAAGGATAGAAATATATACAATTGATTAGAAATAATACTGCACTGTCGAAGTTAAGTGGAGCTACAGACAGACGTTTTCGTACCAAGAAGTCCATAGCTTAGAGCAGCGCTGTCCAACTTGCGGCCCGCGGAATGGACGTTTGCCAAATTTCATTTCTGAATTTTCTTCCCTATTTTGTAATTTCTAGTAGGGAGAACAACATTCAGCGGGTTCTTAAGTCGTATTAACCAACAGTGTATGATTATAGGCAACATCTTGGCCGCGCTTTATAGAAGTTGGACAGCACTGGCTTAGAGGATAAATGGCAGGACTCATGAATAGCTTGGATGATCGGGTTGGTTGATTTTTTAATTCTTTGCATTAAACTGTGTTGAGCACGTCTTCTTACCTCCGGGAAGCTCGGGACATTACGGGTAGCAAACATTTGCAAAGCTGAGCATCTCGGGGGTAATTTATGTAAGAGTCTAAAAGACCTGTTGTTGTACAGCAAATTTAGGGTTCTGCCAGAACCTTTTTTATAATTCACCCAGAGTTGCTGACCGTATATATTACTGCAGAAAGCACGAAAGAGTCTTTAGCTTCACTTGTACAGAAACGAAAGTTTCTTATGGTCATATTCGCTTTAGCACACAGGCTTCGAGATTGTTTTCTTATATCCGAGTCATCACTCAAGGAGCTGGTAATAGTTTGACCCAAATACTTAAACTCTTGTACTTCCTCAATTACTTCACCATTCATTTTAAACCTTATATCAGCTGGCTGATTACGATAATTTGTTTTTCAGAATTTAAGTGAATATGTCAGTACTTTTAATTGTAAATACTGATATAACAGTAGCTTCGGAGCATTTACTGCAGATCCATCATTAATAGTTCGCTAGATCTTTAAACACATGCGTTATAAGTAATATAATGAATCAACCCTCAAGTCCAATTTATGCAGACTAGAGGGTCATCCAGCTTATAGAACTTTATACACTTAAGTAATAACTTAGTTATACGTTAATATGAACCAGAGGTTGAGTTAATATGTATTTTAGTATCAAAACCAATTTTCATATGACAGATTATCTAAAGTTTTCAGATCGACAGTGGTCGCTGACCTTTGCACGGTATAATATATATATATATATATATATATTATATATATATATATATATATTATATAATATATATATATATATATATATATATAATATACACAGGGCGTCCCAAAAAAATGTATACACACTTTAACAGCTGATAGCTCAATTGATGTTTCTTTCTTTCCAAGTTAAACCCATTAGAATTAATAATGGCAGTCAGACTAAGCTTTGAACAAAGGAAATTCATTCTAAAATGCTACTGGAAGTGTGAAAACGCAGTTGAAGTGCAAAGACAGTTTAGGAGGGAGTTTCAAACAGATCCACCAACGCGACTTACCATCACTCGAATTAGAGATAAGTTTGAAGCCGATGGAACTGTTCAGAATGTCCACAAGAAGCGTTCCGGAAGACCACGGACATCGACAAGCCCCACAAAGCAAGAAAGAGTACTGGAAACGTATCACCAAAGTCCAAGAAAATCTGTGCGGCAAGCGAGTCGTGAGGTAGGAATTTCAGAATCGTCTGTCCAACGCATTTTGAAGCGCTGTCAATGGAAAAGTTACATTCCAAGATTAGTCCATGCTATTAATGAAGGTGATCCGGACCGAAGAGTGGAGTATTGCGAGTGGTACTTGGCACGATGTGGATGTGGATTGGACGAAGGGGTTTCGTAGAATACCCTCCGCGTTCACCAGACCTCACACCACTAGACTTTTTTTTATGGGGATACTTAAAAGACAAAGTCTACGCTATAAAACCTGCAACAGTCGCTGAATTGAGAGCAGCCATTGAACGAGAATGCACACAAATACCAAACGAAATGTTTCGTGATGTTTGCGATTCCATTGCTTCGCGTTATCAGCAGTGCCTGGACCAGAACGGACGTCAGTTTGAAAACAGGCGTTGACAAAACAATTAAATAATGTCTGTAGATTCTATTACATTTTGAAAATGAAATGTATTTTAATAAACACTGCCTTTATAAGTATTTAAAGTGTGTATACATTTTTTTGGGACGCCCTGTATATATATATATATATATATATCTATATATATGAATGAATTTCACAATTAAACATGTGAAAGAAATGAATGATGGAAACCCACAGGTAAAAAAGGGTTTGCATCATATATACTCGTGTATATATATACACACACCTTACCTTACCTTATGAACCTTATGTTGTTTCGTGAATTGGTCTCTCTTCACACGGAGGTCAAGCTGGTGGCCCCGCCTCTAGGTCTGGCCAGGCACGCCCGGCTCATCTGGTACTGTCCTGAGCCAGGCATCCAGTCTTTTCTTGAAGACTTCAACTTTGACCCCCGTTACGTTTCTGAGGTCCTTAGGAAGCTGGTTAAAAAGTCTTGGCCCCCTGACAACCAAGCTATTTTCCTTCAGGGTTGAGGAGGTCCCTTGTCGGGCCTTTAATTTGGGAACACTACACATTCTGCCTTTCCTATTTTTCAGTGTTGTTTGAATGGTAATTGGGTTTAGTTTTAGGTTTGGTACCAGTTTTTCGATCATTTTCCATATGTAGATTATGATGTACCTCTCTCTTCTTCTTTCCAGTGAGTACAGATTTAGTTTACGTAGTCTTTCCCAGTAGTTGAGTTCTTTGCAGCCATCAATCTTGGCTGTGAAATGCCTTTGCGTTTCTTCTAGTTTATTAGTTTCTTCCTTTTTATATGAGGACGTCAAAACTGAGCAGTATTCAAGTTTTGGTATAATCAGTGTTTTTATCAGGGGAATCATTACTGTCCTGTCCCTTCTCTTGAACGTTCTTAGTACCTGTCCGGCGACTCTTTTTGCTTTATTTATCGTTATCTGATTTTGTGTTTCGAATTTCGCATCATCTGTCATTATTATCCCGAGATCAATCGCTTTCGTGCTTCTCTGAATTTCCTGTCTATCTGGAGCATAGTATGCAGTCTGTTTAAGTTCTTCTTTTCTACCATATCTCAAGAGCTGAAATTTCTCGGCGTTGAATGACATGTTGTTGTCTTCTGACCATTTGTATATTTTGTTTGTGTCCCTATGCAAGGCCTCCACGTCATGTACATCGCTGATTTTTCTGCTGATCTTTGTATCGTCTGCAAAGGATGTTACTATACTATTGCTGTTTACTCCGCTGTCTGTCTGTTAGCATGATAATGAACAGGAGTGGGGCCAGTATTTATATATATATTATATATATATATATATATATATACAGGGCGTCCCAAAAAAATGTATACACACTTTAAATACTTATAAAGGCAGTGTTTATTAAAATACATTTCATTTTCAAAATGTAATAGAATCTACAGACATTATTTAATTGTTTTGTCAACGCCTGTTTTCAAACTGACGTCCGTTCTGGTCCAGGCACTGCTGATAACGCGAAGCAATGGAATCGCAAACATCACGAAACATTTCGTTTGGTATTTGTGTGCATTCTCGTTCAATGGCTGCTCTCAATTCAGCGACTGTTGCAGGTTTTATAGCGTAGACTTTGTCTTTTAAGTATCCCCAAAAAAAAAGTCTAGTGGTGTGAGGTCTGGTGAACGCGGAGGGTATTCTACGAAACCCCTTCGTCCAATCCACATCCACATCGTGCCAAGTACCACTCGCAATACTCCACTCTTCGGTCCGGATCATCATCATCTTCATTAATAGCATGGACTAATCTTGGAATGTAACTTTTCCATTGACAGCGCTTCAAAATGCGTTGGACAGACGATTCTGAAATTCCTACCTCACGACTCGCTTGCCGCACAGATTTTCTTGGACTTTGGTGATACGTTTCCAGTACTCTTTCTTGCTTTGTGGGGCTTGTCGATGTCCGTGGTCTTCCGGAACGCTTCTTGTGGACATTCTGAACAGTTCCATCAGCTTCAAACTTATCTCTAATTCGAGTGATGGTAAGTCGCGTTGGTGGATCTGTTTGAAACTCCCTCCTAAACTGTCTTTGCACTTCAACTGCGTTTTCACACTTCCAGTAGCATTTTAGAATGAATTTCCTTTGTTCAAAGCTTAGTCTGACTGCCATTATTAATTCTAATGGGTTTAACTTGGAAAGAAAGAAACATCAATTGAGCTATCAGCTGTTAAAGTGTGTATACATTTTTTTGGGACGCCCTGTATATATATATATATATATATATATATATATATATATATATATATATATATATATATATATATATATATATATATATATATATATATATATATATATATGAAAATTATTTCACGAAAGTAATTTAGTTTAACGTAATGACCTTACTTAACATAATTTAGCCTAAAATGACTTGGATTCAGTATCGTTTGGTACTGTACATTGGGTCCAATCGTATAGGCGCAAAGTAAATAAAATACAAGTTATTCATGTACAGATGATGGATGACGTATGAAAACAATCGAATACAAAATAGAAGGGAGTTTTAAGGAGCTACTGTACCCCTCCATCCCTCCTATTGACCTAACTCCGCTTTCACCTTTTAATCCACCCAACTTTCTCTTGACGAAAGGCCGCTTCTTACTCTATTCTCCGCACCCTCCTCGAGCTTCGCCGACTGTTGGATGCCAAAAGCGAATTTAAACGGCTATTTTAAGAAAGTCTCCCATTAAGAGTGTTCTTTTATAAATAATACGCTTCCATTTTATTTCAAATTAATATTTTCCTTGTAGATAGATAGATGGACAGTCGTATAATAGATATAGGAATTACACAGGACGTTAGAAAAGTCACTGTGCAGTAGAAGACGTTTATTAAAAGTAATACAGATTCACAAGATCCATTGTATATGTCTATAAAGAATGTTAGAAATGAGCTACTTTAGATGCTATGCTCATTTAAGAAGATACGCTCCTTCCTCCATCGATAACATGGTCAACAGATCAACCTGGAAAGAAACAAAAACAAATATTATTACTTTTATTACAAATATCCATAGACGTCTTCTACTACACAGTAACTTTTCTAACACCTGTATAACAGAAATCAATATCACCAAATTATCTTAATCTTAATCTAGTCTAATTTTAAATCCAAAATAAAATAATTCTAAAGAATAATGAAAAAAAAAAAGATTTTCAAATTCATTTTCATTTAATTTTATTTACGTTCATTTTGACTTTTATAAATAACAAAGAAATTAAAAGGAAATCTTCATTTAATTTATATATATATATATATATATATATATATATATATATATATATATATATATATATATATATATATATATATATATATATATTAACTTATTTCTTTATGCCAATTAATTTTGTTTTTTCTTATATATATATATATATATATATATATATATATATATATATATATATATTTTAAACAAGACGAATAGGAAGGTCCTGCAGACGGCTGATTCATAAATTTTAAATTCCTGACAGTCGGCTGCTATAATTTTAGTGTTTTTGATTCCATATAAATAAATAAATAAATAAATAAATAAATAAGCAATTCATTTATAATGTCAGCAGTGTGATCAAACATGTAATATAATGCATGATAATGGAAGACATTTATTTTTAATTATTAAGACTATATGCTTTATATTATTATTATTATTATTATTATTATAGTGTTTTTTTCTCTTGTAAACTTTGTTATTTGTTCATTTTATTAGATTGCTTAAAGTTATTGCGGTGTTACAACGCCATAAATTTAATGGAGCAGAAATCAGAAGCACGCTTTTGAACCTCAAGATCTTGGCTCAGTAAGAATTTGGGCAGTTTATTACAGTATTTTATCTACTGCGGAGACCCGCGGAAATAAAATTACCAGTCTTTGGGCAGAAATAATTTTCATTATAGCGTATAATATATATTTATTATGTAGATAAATTAGGAACACTAGTCGATCAGCATCTAGTAGTTTTTACAGACGCCTCATAAAGCGATAGGGCAAGATTTGATATAAAACAATAGTTAATGGGTTCTCTGCATAAAAATATTGGCTATACATGATCGATATTTTGGCAGGGTTCAGTTAAAAAAAAAATTTCAGAGCTGCTCTAAATGTGGGAGATCTTCGTTTCCACAGTTGAAGTTCTAGACACTCCCTCCGTCCTCCGTATAGGGTTCATGTCATGAATTGTATGTGCCTAGGGATAATAATGATTGGGGTTGCTTAACCTCCTTCGCAACATCTAAGGTCATATGACGGAGGGGACCTACAGCTTCACGTGCGATCCGAACCACGGGTCGCTACATAATTTGGACACGGAGGACGGTCTCCCATCCAAATTCACCCAGACCCAATGTCGCTTAACTTCGCTGATCAATGGGAAGCGGTGTTACGACATTGGCTACGATGTAGCCCATGTGACTAGGGAAGAACGTGCAGACCCTTTAATCTTTGGTAAATGTGACGTTGTTGGGATTGCAAAATGGGGGTTTATTAATAATTAATAATATATATACAGTAAAATTCTGACATAAATAAAAAATATAGGTTAGGATTTAAAGGCTTCAGGAAAATCAGGAATAGGCCACAGTCGAAATCCAGAGAGCATATGTGATTTTCAGCACGTAAAACAACCAAATAGATCTCAGTATGATCTTACTGGAACATGTGACGTTTTATTTAACCAATTAGTGTGGGAAAACTGATCGGAGATGCAACACCCATATTTTCGTCCAGTCGTACATTTGTAAATAGTCTAGTGTTGAAATAGTACCTGAAATAATAAAATAATATAATAATAATTTAATATTGTCAACTAGGTCAAATAGGTTAGTTAAATAATTTAAAACAGTTAGGAAATTGTAAAATCTTAAAATAATGTATTTAAAGTTGTTTGTAAATTCCAGGGTCGTGGGAGAGAAAGCACCGGAAACATTCTTGCTCGGAGCGTAATAACAGCTGGAAAACTACGATCGAGATAAAACCAGAGAGCGTGCAAGAAGACCGAAAAGTAGTCGAGGACAGTCCCCAGAGAGAGAGCTTGTAACGGCGGCGAGATCTTATTGGGCTCACTTATCATTTTTATTTTACCATCTCGACCTAGGCCGTGGGTAAATAAGGCCTGCTTTCATTATGAACTTAGGCCGGTAAATTCAAGTTTATGGTATAAAGGGTAGAGCTAAAAGGTCAATTAACCTCCAGGGTAGTCCTTGAGGAACAACAATAAAGTTCTACCTAGGCTTATTCTTTATCCGCTAGGCCATAGTCCCGTTTCGTTAGGCCTATTTCATTTCCAACTAAGGCCTATGCCCCCTTTATAGCATTATATAACCTAAGTGTAATTTAACCTGTGAATGAACGTAAGATTAAATATTAAAACTTTGGTGTGTTTCATATTAACTGGAAGTCATAATTTTCGTTTAAAACGCATGAAAGAGAGACGATCATCGATAAGTAAGTGGAAACCTTTCAAAAGGTAAACCAGTATTACTTAGCCGAGGAGTGAATAAATATAAGATATGATCGAATACGATTAACTAACTAACTAACCACGCTAACACATTCATTTGTAAACATCCTTATTGTATAAACTGGTTATGCTACCAAATTAAAGACGCGCATCAAACAACTTCGCCACCCACCCACGAACGAGCCAGCAAACCACCACCGACACCAGGGATCACGCAACAATAAGATTAATGTCCATAACGGTGTGCTAACCATGTGAAATGTTGCTCTTGTCACGTGCAAACATTCGACGTAAACTAATGAATTGAGACTCGTCTGAGAAAACTTGATAGCTTATCTTGAATTTTGCTTTTAGGGACAGTTGTCCATTGTGGCAAGCTGACATTATTTGTGACGCTACAATTCTCGTGGGTCGACTGCGTGAGCCTCATTCCTTCTGTAAACACTAATTAGTAATTACAGTCTTCATTGATGGATATTTCGTTCTTCTGAGTGATGAAATTTTGAGTCCATGTAATGAACTTTTCTATTTCGCAGACTCAAGATTTTGTAGTAACCACTAATCAGTTATTACAGTCTTCCTTTCTACTTTTATATATTATCATTCATTCGGACATGACAAAATGCTAATATATAAAAAGTTTCCACTATGGATCATCTTTGTTTATAAACAAACGCTTTCTATATACCACACGCTCTGCTTGTAATTTATAAGCATTTATATTTTCATTGGAAATCGTTTGTTCGAATAATTTTCCTATGTTCTTATATAAAAAGTATAGTAAGGTATTGAAAGTTTTCCGAATTTTATTATGGGTTTGTTTTTTATGGGGAGGTTATTCTAAGGTACGACGTAGTCTTCTTTAAATTCTATTCCGTTTTTTAAATTTTATTCCGTTTGAGTTTACAAATACAACCTTCAAAGTAGTTCGAATTGGTGTAAATACACTGCATATAAATTTTGAAACATTTATTCTAACATTTTGAGGTAGCTCAACATGAAGTTTTAACATATTGAATAAGATATAACTATAATAATACACATGAAAAACGAAACTTATACAGACATAGAAAGAGTTTTTTCTCAAGCTATCTGGGAAGAGACGGCGGTGTTCGTTGACAACTTGTAGAAGAAATTGCAACTGTTCTTCATCCTTCGTAAGATGACTGCTGTATTCTTGAATGAGAGCAACCGCTCTCTCTCTGCATAGTCATTCACAACGTTGATGGCTCTTACCTTCTCTTTCGCTCGTTTGTACTCCTTCAGTTCGCTCCAGGTTGTTGGATCTTCTTTGAGAAAGTGTTCCGATAGATTAAACTTTGTGAATAGAGTGCGGGATCTGTTTGTGACGAAATCCTGTAGTGACTTATCTCCGAAAGTTTTCAGATCAACTTGAACTTTTGGGGGGGGGGTGCTTCATCGTCCTCCGCACTACTGTTAGCATTCAGCACGTGCATCATCTGAATCTTTGTCGAAGCCGAGGTCTTGTCATCAAAAAGGCTAGAGCAACCAATTCTTCCGAAAACTACCAGAGATGGTTGGACATTTTGGCCGAGGCGACTTATAAAATGCCTGGATGTATTGCCGAGTAACCCAGCAAATCTTTGAGGAACTGAAGATCATTTGCTGGAGCACAGAGTGCTCTGGGACAAATGATCCAGGCTTTAATGTAGAGACGTACTGCAAAAAGGCAGGTATCTCGTAGACCCTTCTCCTCGCGAGAAGAGAGGTGGAACTGGCCACGAAACATCCATACTTTCAGACTGTAGATGACTTTTGACATCCAATGGGCATGGTGCATGGACCCTAGAGTCATAAAACGGGTACCTTTTGCTGGCACTGCTCCGAGGAAGATGCTTGCCAGCTCTAGCAGCTCTCTATAATCGTCTCTCGGTTGAGCTTCAGAAAGCTGTGAGTTGATGAATATCAAAAGCTCCTCTTTCTCCTCTGAGAGAGATTGGCATATGAAGGGATCGGTGAAACCGTTCTGGAAATTTTGTTTGTCAAGACATTGCTACTTAGCTGCAAATCGTTTGAAGAGGGGTACTTCGGGCGCACTCGACTCTCCCATACAACGTTTGAAAACCGCTGCTATTACAAGCTCGTAAATATGATGACGACAGGCGAAGAAGAGAAGGTTGCGTCCGAGATTCTGCTCAATCAAGATACAAGCGCCATTTATTCTTCCTGTGTTCGAGCTAGTTGTGTCGAAACCCATACCTTGAACCTTTTCTTCTATTCTCCACTCTCTGAGGGCATTACAGACTGCAGTAGATTGAGTTTGTCCAGTTGCAGAAGGTAGTTTCGTCACTGTTAGTAATTGAGAGATACCGCTTCCTGAGACGAGAACTGGCAGACGATCAGAATACTCTTTTCCAGTAATATTGTGCAGTATTTTTCCGTCCCAGTGCACTGCGAGAGGACCTTCCGCCTGAAAAGTTTCTTTGAGTAGATGAAACATTGTCTCTCGGTGTTGGTGACGAGAACGCTGAATTGTCTGCCGGTTGAGTGGCAAATCTGTGACATTATGGCCCAGGCTCTTAGTTGTTTCAATCATTACCATTATTGCCTTTCTGTCAGAGAGTTTGGTACGGTCGAGAACAGCAGATAAGGTTGACGTAATGACCATCTTTCGACCACGCTGAGAGGCTGATCGCTTGTGCTAGGTCCTGGCTCAGCAGTTCACTCAGGGTCTTCGGGTTTGACTTCAGGATCTGATTCACTGCTTGATGAAGCCTTCATTACTTTAGTAGCCGCCTTCTTCTGTGAAAGGAAAAGGAGGACCAGATTAGTTTTGTGCTTTTATGAAGTAAAATCAGCAGTAAATAAATGTATAGAACCATGAAAATGTGTATATATAGAACAGAATGATATAGAACAGGACAGAAAAGAATAGAATAATGTATATATAGTAAAATATATAGAACCATGTAAATAATAAATGACAGCATTAGATTTTATATAAAGCTAAGCACTAACCCTTAAAATTTCACGTGTGCGTCTTTGATCCTCTTCCATTTTTCTCTTAGCAGCTCTCTGTTCTTCTTGTGCAGGCTGACATCAAACACAGTTATGCTGCCGCGTCGCTCCTTTTCTCGTTGAGCTATCAAAAATTCACGATCCTTGGGGATAGTAATCCTCTTTAAGGCGTCCGCATGTGCAATGTCGAAGAGATCATCGAGCGCAATAATGAACTTCTCTTCATTAGACTTCCGAGTAGCTGATGTTCGTCCCTTGTTCTTTTTCAGCAGCCTCCAATTTTCGAACACTTTCTCAAGCTTTTCCTCGCAATGATGTACTTCTTTGGTCGGTATTTTAGCCTTCCCAGAATGGCAGAATTTTTTGAATTACATATATTGACGCATCTCGTTTCGTTTCTTTTTTTTATTGTGGCGATAGAGAAAAACACCAAGAGCTTGTCTGATTGATGGTTGCTTAGATCCAATAATTTCAGTAATTTCACTTCCAAGTAGATAAACATCAGTTTTAGAGCGCGTATTTGGTACTATACTAGAAGCCATACTTTTTCTGAAATGAAACAAATAGGATTAAATATAATAATAAAATTAAAATTAATTAAATATAATTATTTAATTAAATCTAAAATTAAAATTAATAAAATATAATAAAAAAATAAATAAATAGGATTTGAGCACATTGAGCTACCTCTAAAAATTCTTCAAATTCTTTCCTATTTCATGTGTCGCAGTTTTACATGGAATCAAACCAATTCAGGGGGTGCAACACAGAAAATTCAAAAATAAGGGCCACCCTAATATATATATATATATATATATATATATATATATATATATATATATATATATATATATATATATATATTATTATATATATATATATATATATGCTCTAAACTAAATTCAGTCCTGCATACGGACGGTTTACGATTGGGGATACTTGTGGTTTTTGTCCAGGTTATGTAGAGGAAACCTGAGGTAGTCCGAATGTGACTGTGATTGATGAAGTAAATCGGTGCTGCCGAGAGAAAAAACAAACTTGCGGTGCATCTTACTCCTGAAGAATCATGCATCAGGACCTCTAATAACTGGGGTATCTGTAATACAAACTAACGGAAATTGTAATAAATTGAATACGGATATGAATTTTCACAGAGCATTGTCGCCTTCAGTGGTGATGAACCACGTACGGAAGCTTCGTCAGTACTTTGACCCCTATTTGCTTGGCAATGCTACTGCGAGCTGCTCATACCCTAAAATGGGCGTATAGGCAGAATGGTGCCCTATGTAAAAAGATGTTCAACTTTTCATACTTCAGTTAAATTATGAATACATCGATAATTTATATATATATATATATATATATACTCTCAGAATATTAGGCCTGAAACTTTTCAATGTTCTACCAAAAGAACTGAGGAACTGCCAGCATACTAACCTGGATAATTTCAAGAACCAGCTGGACAGGTTTTTGTGCAAAGTCCCTGACCACCCATGCATGGCTGGCTTCGAGGGCAGGAGAATGGCAACCACTTCCCTCCTCCACGAAATCCCGCAAATTTGGTAATCAGTGGCACAGAATCTCAAATAACCTCAGGTCACAGGTCACATCGGTTCGGATGTCTCTGAACTTTATAACAATGCTGCGAATTGTGTTATCAATCGAAGCGGTTCGTACGTTTAAGTGACGACGGTAACGTTTTCAATCTCAACCACCGACGGTACTGTAGCTCCAAATTTTCTCCTAAGAATCTCTCCACTTTCTTTACTTTACCATTAAAAGGAGAAAGAAATTTGTAAAAATCTGCCTGAGGAACTCAGTTTCAAAATCCCTTACATTTTTATGACGTTCTCTCTCTCTCTCTCTCTCTCTCTCTCTCTCTCTCTCTTCTGATGTTTATCTCTACTTATTCCACTCTACGTCTTTAGTTCGAAAATAAAGTAATTTAATTGCATTCTCATCTCCAAAACGTTATTACCTGAACTTATGCAAGCTCTAATCTTGTATTTCTGTGGCCATTCATCAAGCAGATACGTAGAGAACAATTCCTTCAGCTTATTTTTCCAATATAATAAGCAGAACGATTTTTTAAAGAGAACCATTTCAAAACTAGTTAAAACCATAGAAACTTTAGAATAAAAAGGGCCAAAAGGTTCCCTGTTCGGTTCCCGGTCTCATCGTCAATAACGTAAACGTATTCGTTTCCTCTTCCACGCGCACCAAAGACTCGTTATTTGCTCCTCAAGGGACGCATTTAGATGTTATTCCATTTTAAAGTTGGCAAAAAAAAAAGAAGAGTAAGTCTTATTCATAATGTATTAAAAATACCAAACGTAATTTTGTATTTAAAATTTCTAAAATTAATGTCTACGGAGAGACTTTCTTTTTTTCAAAATCAATCTACAGGGTGTCCCATAAGTCCGGCATCATAGGAAAAATAATAAAAAAAGGCAAAACAAAAGCTTTTATTTACAGAACGTGCTCAATATGTCCACCATTGTTTTCAATACACAAATTCAGACGTGATACCCAGTCAGCAAGCACACGGTGAATGATGTCACCAGTAATGGTGTTACATGCCCCAATAATGCGCTGCCGCTGCTTTCAAGTGCCCCAGAGATAAAAATCTATGAGTAGAATTATCTGGATTCGTTCTTCTTTGCTCACAGACATAATGGCCTGTAGAAAGAGAAAAATATGAATTATGGTTTGTAGAAATAGAAAAATATGAATTTCTCCTATGATGCCGGACTTATGGGACACCCTGTATAATAGTTGTCTTTAACTTTTATGGTCGTTTATCATTATGGATTAATTACGTATAATAACCATCACCATCTTTAATTGACAGTGTGTATATATACATATATATATATATAATGAATGAATGATGCACATCCACAAGGAAAAAGAAAAAATTATTTCAAGTTCTTTCGTGTATTCAACACTCAACAGTACACCTCGTCAGGATGTCATTCCCTCATTCCCTGACAAGGTGTCCTGTTCAATACATGAAAGGCCTTGGGATAATTTTTTCTTTTTCCTTGTGGGCTTGCATCATATATATACACATCTTTCATCTAAAAACTTAGAAGTCTCCTACTGAGAATATTGGAATGATCTCATTTGGAGAATGTCATGACATTTTTCATCTCTCATTAAAGGAAAAATGTCACAGAAAGTTACAGAAAGGACAGTGTCAATAAATAAAAATAATAACGTTTGTTAGCAATATATATATATATATATATATATATATGATGAATAAAACCACGAAGGAAAGGAAACACAAAATAGTGCTCAAGCGCTTTCGTCTAATGACATCCTCAGGAACACTGAAGTACATAAAAGGTTACAGCCTATATATAGGTTACAGAAAGAAAAAAAATAAATAAATAACATACATACACAACATACATATATATATATATATATATATATATATATATATATATATATATATATATGCAATAAACGGAGAAGTAAAAATAAAAATTAAAAATTAAAGGATTACAGAGGCATACAGATTTGTAAGGAAAAATATCGATTTTTAGCACAAGATCAAATGATTATAAAAATACAAATTTATACTGGAAATCTGCCCGGGTTTTAACACTGCCTTTTATGGTCAAGTTTCGATATATATAAAAATAAAATGAAATTAAAAGTTAATAAAGTAGCATACAAGTTTACCAAAGATTTAGCGTTCTACCCTTCTTATCTAAATCTGTTTTGAAGGAATTCAAAACAACAGGATCGAGTTGAAAAAGACCTTTGCTTATGTTGAAGTTATTTGAAAGTTGGATAATGGCAGACTCAAGAATATTTCTATTAACAATGTTGCTAGAAGGAATAAAACTGAAGCATTATTCCAATCAATACAGTGGGATAACTCTGACAAATGGACAAAAAGAGCACTGGACAACTGTCCTGTTCTAACGGAATATTGATGCTGTTTTATACGTGTGTGCAAATCCTTTCCCGTCTGACCTATGTAAAAGGAATCACATTGTTTACACCCAATTTTATAGATAATGCCTGAATTATTGGTAGGGCTATTTTTTACTATGATATTTTTCACAATATTGTTATATGAAAATACTACATTAATATCCAAAAGTTTAAGTACATTAGCAATGCCTAAAAAGCCCGGGAAAAATGGAAGTACTAAAATATTTTTTGACAAAGTACGAGTGTTATTATTGACACGATAGAAAGTTCGTTTTGCCTTGTTGAGACAAGATTCCATAAACGCAGATGGATAACACAGATCACTTCCAATACCGTTGATTTTTTCCAATTCGGCATCGATGTATTCCGGACTGGCGATCCTAAGGGCGCGGAGAAACATTGATGAAAAAATGGCCTTCTTAGTGGGGGTGTCATGTCCCGAGTAAAAGTGTACGTAGGACAAATTGTTTGTTGTTTTCCGATAGATACTAAACTTAAAACCTGGGCTTTCCCTATGTACACGCACATCCAAAAATGGGATTGAATTGTCTTGTTCCACTTCTAAAGTAAACTTAATGGAGGGGACTTGATCATTTAACTGAAGGAGGAAGTTATCCAGGTCACGATTCATGGGCCAGATACACAAAATATCGTCGACGTACCGCAACCAAGGGATGCCAACCCCCAGGATTCTCGGAATGTAAGTAATTTCGAAAAACTCCATATAAATATTGGAGAGGAGGGGCGATAAGGGGTTGCCCATGGCCATCCCAAAAACTTGTTGATAATACTCGTTATTGAAAGTGAATTTACAGTCTTTGATGCAAAGCTTAATAAGTTCCAAAACAATGTGTGAAGGTAGTGGCAGGTCATACTTATGTAATTCTTGGGAGAAAAAGTGAAGCATATCGTCAATCGGCACTTTTGTAAACAATGAACAAACGTCAAAACTGATCAATGTATCGTTAGTTTCAGTACGCGCATTATTCAATTTTTCAGTAAGATCCATGGAATTTTTTACATGTGAATCAGAGATAGTTCCGAGAATGGGGGACAAGACTTTGACAAGCCATTTGGAGAGTTTATAAGTAATAGAGCCCACCGAGCTAATAATAGGGCGCATAGGGTTGCCAGGTTTGTGGGTTTTAATAAGACCGTAAAGGTAGGGCAGAGAAGGTGAAGTGGACATGAAAAGCGGAATTAAGTCCTTATGATCTTTGAGAATGCGTTTCAAGCCACTATTAAATGATTTGATGACGTCATCCTGCGGGTTCTTCCTAAGTTTGCTGTATGTGGCGGGGTCCTGGAGAAGCTCGTTCATCTTTCCGATGTAGTCCACTTTGTCCATAATAACTATGGTGTTAGTCTTGTCTGCTTTAGTAATATGGAGCTCCCCATCTTTTTTAATTGTGAGAGGCTATTGCGAAAACGTTTAGGAAAGTTATCTTCGTAATTACAATTCGCCGCACTATAAACGAGGACTTTAACTATGTTAAACAAATACTGAGGGAGATTACACTGTTTTTCAAAACACGCGAGACTAACAAATTTGTAAAGCCGAAGGTTTTTTAACAATAAAAAAGGACATACCATATCCAAGGGCACTTTTGCATCGTCACTAATGTTTTTCGAAGAAAGGTTCAAAACACACTTTGAGCTTGCTTTTTTACTCCACTGACTATTTCGAATGAGACTTAATTTTTCGATCCAAAATGTTACGAAGTGAAGTAGTTCTCCGACGCAACGCGTTGTAAATTTCATCAAACAAAGGTTGGATCCACGGTTGGGGAATAACGGTTACAAAATTATGTTTGGCGATGTTTAAATTTTTGAAGGCGGACCACTCATTTTGTCTGGTGACTTCAATATGTTTCTTTAAAATTAATCTGCTGAAGTTGTTGAACGGATGGTCGTCAATTTGTCTGAGGCGAATCGGAAGCAGGTGGAGCTCCATATTACTAAAGCAGACAAGGCTAACACCATAGTTATTATGGACAAAGTGGACTACATCGGAAAGATGAACGAGCTTCTCCAGGACCCCGCCGTAAACTTAGGAAGAACCCGCAGGATGACGTCATCAAATCATTTAATAGTGGCTTGAAACGCATTCTCAAAGATCATAAGGACTTAATTCCGCTTTTCATGTCCACTTCACCTTCTCTGCCCTACCTTTACGGTCTTATTAAAACCCACAAACCTGGCAACCCTATGCGCCCTATTATTAGCTCGGTGGGCTCTATTACTTATAAACTCTCCAAATGGCTTGTCAAAGTCTTGTCCCCCATTCTCGGAACTATCTCTGATTCACATGTAAAAAATTCCATGGATCTTACTGAAAAATTGAATAATGCGCGTACTGAAACTAACGATACATTGATCAGTTTTGACGTTTGTTCATTGTTTACAAAAGTGCCGATTGACGATATGCTTCACTTTTTCTCCCAAGAATTACATAAGTATGACCTGCCACTACCTTCACACATTGTTTTGGAACTTATTAAGCTTTGCATCAAAGACTGTAAATTCACTTTCAATAACGAGTATTATCAACAAGTTTTTGGGATGGCCATGGGCAACCCCTTATCGCCCCTCCTCTCCAATATTTATATGGAGTTTTTCGAAATTACTTACATTCCGAGAATCCTGGGGGTTGGCATCCCTTGGTTGCGGTACGTCGACGATATTTTGTGTATCTGGCCCATGAATCGTGACCTGGATAACTTCCTCCTTCAGTTAAATGATCAAGTCCCCTCCATTAAGTTTACTTTAGAAGTGGAACAAGACAATTCAATCCCATTTTTGGATGTGCGCGTACATAGGGAAAGCACAGGTTTTAAGTTTAGTATCTATCGGAAAACAACAAACAATTTGTCCTACATACACTTTTACTCGGGACATGACACCCCCACTAAGAAGGCCATTTTTTCATCAATGTTTCTCCGCGCCCTTAGGATCGCCAGTCCGGAATACATCGATGCCGAATTGGAAAAAATGAACGGTATTGGAAGTGATCTGTGTTATCCATCTGCGTTTATGGAATCTTGTCTCAACAAGGCAAAACGAACTTTCTATCGTGTCAATAATAACACTCGTACTTTGTCAAAAAATATTTTAGTACTTCCATTTTTCCCGGGCTTTTTAGGCATTGCTAATGTACTTAAACTTTGGATATTAATGTAGTATTTTCATATAACAATATTGTGAAAAATATCATAGTAAAAAATAGCCCTACCAATAATTCAGGCATTATCTAAAATTGGGTGTAAACAATGTGATTCCTTTTACATAGGTCAGACGGGAAAGGATTTGCACACACGTATAAAACAGCATCAATATTCCGTTAGAACAGGACAGTTGTCCAGTGCTCTTTTTGTCCATTTGTCAGAGTTATCCCACTGTATTGATTGGAATAATGCTTCAGTTTTATTCCACTCTAGCAACATTGTTAATAGAAATATTTTGAGTCTGCCATTATCCAACTTTCAAATAACTTCAACATAAGCAAAGGTCTTTTTCAACTCGATCCTGTTGTTTTGAATTCCTTCAAACAGATTTAGATAAGAAGTGTAGAACGCTAAATCTTTGGTAAACTTGTATGCTACTTTATTAACTTTTAATTTTCATTTTATTTTTATATATATCGAAACTTGACCATAAAAGGCTGAGTGTTAAAACCCGGGCAGATTTCCAGTATAAATTTGTATTTTCATAATTCATTTGATCTTGTGCTAAAAATCGATATTTTTCCTTACAAATCTGTATGCCTCTCTGATAATCCTTTAATAATTAATTTTTAATTTTTATTTTTACTTCTCCGTTTATTGCATATATATATGTATATATAGATATGTATATATATATATATATATATATATATATATATATATATATATATATATATATATGTATGTTATTTATTTATTTTTTTTTCTTTCTGTAACCTACTGTATATATAGGCTGTAACCTTTTATGTACTTCAGTGTTCCTGAGGATGTCATTAGACGAAAGCGCTTGAGCACTATTTTGTGTTTCCTTTCCTTCGTTGTTTTATTGATCATAAATATTTTTCACGTGTTACTTTCGTGAAATAATTTTCACATATATATATATATACAGGGCGTCCCAAAAAAATGTATACACACTTTAAATAAGTATAAAGGCAGTGTTTATTAAAATACATTTCATTTTCAAAATGTAATAGAATCTACAGACATTATTTAATTGTTTGTCAACGCCTGTTTTCAAACTGACGTCCGTTCTGGTCCAGGCACTGCTGATAACGCGAAGCAATGGAATCGCAAACATCACGAAACATTTCGTTTGGTATTTGTGTGCATTCTCGTTCAGTGGCTGCTCTGAATTCAGCGACTGTTGCAGGTTTTATAGCGTAGACTTTGTCTTTTAAGTATCCCCATAAAAAAAGTCTAGTGGTGTGAGGTCTGGTGAACGCGGAGGGTATTCTACGAAACCCCTTCGTCCAGTCCACATCCACATCGTGCCAAGTACCACTCGCAATACTCCACTCTTCGGTCCGGATCATCTTCATTAATAGCATGGACTAATCTTGGAATGTAACTTTTCCATTGACAGCGCTTCAAAATGCGTTGGACAGACGATTCTGAAATTCCTACCTCACGACTCGCTTGCCGCACAGATTTTCTTGGACTTTGGTGATACGTTTCCAGTACTCTTTCTTGCTTTGTGGGGCTTGTCGATGTCCGTGGTCTTCCGGAACGCTTCTTGTGGACATTCTGAACAGTTCCATCGACTTCAAACTTATCTCTAATTCGAGTGATGGTAAGTCGCGTTGGTGGATCTGTTTGAAACTCCCTCCTAAACTGTCTTTGCACTTCAACTGCGTTTTCACACTTCCAGTAGCATTTTAGAATGAATTTCCTTTGTTCAAAGCTTAGTCTGACTGCCATTATTAATTCTAATGGGTTTAACTTGGAAAGATAGAAACATCAATTGAGCTATCAGCTGTTAAAGTGTGTATAAATTTTTTTGGGACGCCCTGTATATATATATATATAAAGTGAAACTAAATTTTTATCCGAAGAATGG